>CM076577.1:1456003893-1456074572 GCA_034641835.2 Pinus albicaulis | reverse complement strand
ATCCTCATGTGCCTACTGACCATTATTAGGCATTTTGAAGACTGGATTAACTAAAACCTAGACCTAATGAGACTAAAAACCCTAAAATGACTCTTTGCCAACTATGATACCAAAAATGACTGTAAATGATTTTAATGAACAGACATAGGCCAACAGGTATAAGACATGAGGGACATGAATGAAAAGCCACTACCGTAAGATGATCCATGATCCTAATGGAATGCAGCTGACTGAACTGAGTGAGACACCTAAAATGAAATGCAACAAGAGAAATATAATCTCTGACGGAGGGATGAAGATACCGACTCTAACATTGGCTCCAATGGGGATGATAGCTCCTTGGAGGTGCCAAGAACTACAAATCTCTAGGAAAGTAGGCAGTGCCTTCGTCCATTAGGCTATGGAGTCAATAACTTCGACAAACCAAAACAAGACTTTTGACTCATTTTCATGACTGAAAATTGACTCAAACTGACTCAATTTTGAAACCAAAATGACTGAAAGACCTGACTCAATAAACCAAACCAAGGCTGAAACCAACCTTCAGTTTTATAGCCTTCACCTCGGGCCCCAAACTGAAGGAATGATGACAGCACACACTTGCAATGAACTGAAACAAACCAGTATGTACAGTGATAATGTAAAACAACAGAAAACATTTCAAAAATGATACCGCTTGAGCAGCCGACCATTGATCGGCCCTCCTGGACAATCTTCTCCATTCATTTCCTTCAAAAGGAAAGCATTTTGGCCTCGATATGCAGCAATTCTGAAGGTTCCTTTCCAGAGATTTTCGAACTTACCATGCTTACCTTTTTCTTCGTTTCTTGCATCCCATTTCAGCACCACTTATAATTGAAACTTGTCTGCTTTTTCCTTTCTATCATATATTTTCTTGATTCTCTCTTGCAGTTTGAAAGTGTTTTGAAAAACCTCCTCTCTAGTCTACTGTAAATGAATCATTTGATTTATTCTCCTTTGCATATGATCATCTTCGCCGCCAGCTTCCTACAGAAGTTTGACCACTAGAACTGCGAGAGAGGTAGGAAATACCATGTCAACACCATACACGAGCTCAAAAGGGGACATACCTATAGATTTCTTCTGTCTCACTCTGTCTTCCCAAAGTGCATTAACCAATTTCTTATGCCAACTTTTCTTGTTTATTTCCAGCAGCTTTTTGATAATGTTGACCAAAGATTTATTCGAGGACTCGGCCAATCCGTTGCCTTGTGGATGATAAGCGGTTGAGTGCCCCAAAGTGATTTGATACTTATCACAAAACTCAATCATTATTTTAGACTTGAAAGCTGCTGAATTATCAGTAATTAACTTATTTGGACAGCCAAAACAGGACAAAATATTGTTCTCAAGAAATGAAATTATTACCGAATCTGTGGCCTGCCTGGTGGGAATCGCTTCAATCCATTTATTGAAATAATATTTCACTGTGAGGATCCACTTATGCTGAGCTGAAGAAGCAGGATGGATTTCTCCAATGAAATCCAAACCCGACTAATGAAAAGGAGCACTTACTTCAATGGGCTTGAGCGGCAAAGGCTGCAATTTTTTCCTCCCTTCAAAAATCTGACATCCGTGTCATCTTTTAACAGTTTTGTACACATCAGCAAAGAGAGTTGGCCAATAATATCCTGCTCTCAAAATTTTTTTGGCCGTTGTTTTCCAGAAAAGGTGACCTTTGCAATCTCCCTTATGAAAATCTTCCATAACCTGCTTTGCTTCTTCTTCAACCAAACAATTTAGCAAAATACCACCGGGATCTTTCCAATAGAGTGCATTATTCATGATACATAACTTGGCAGCCTTCAATTTCAGAGTCCTACTTTTATTTTTAGCCATGCCTAGCGGTGGTGACAAATTTTGGAGCACATATACAATATCCAAATACCAAGGAGAAAGAACAAAGATTTCTGATACCTGAATTAGCGAACTTTCTTCATTTTCCTCGGACATAGCAGCAATGAGATTAATGTCCAAGGCATGCAAATTTGACTCAGCCATTAGCTTAGCCAACCCTTGTCCTTTGATAAGTTTTGTAGGCTTTATCTCCACATCATATTCCAACAAGGCAGCAATCCATTTGCCTCGTCTCCCTTCCGGATCTGTTTGCACTAAGACATCCTTAACAACAACATTAGGAACATAAGTAAGAATGTGAGAATGCAGAATATATACTCGAAAATATTTCAACTCTTTCACTAAGGCAAGAGCTTGATTTTCAATAATGTTATACTTTAAGGTTGCATCTCTTATGGTTCGGCTGAAAAAAGCAATTGGTTTTTCATGCTGATCTCTTTTCTGCATCAATACTGCTGCCATAGTATGATTTGAAGCAAATGAGAACAAAATAAAATCATGAGTATAGTACAGGCTGATCAAAACCAGAGCTAAAGAAAGAGCCAATTTCACTAAATTGAAATACTTTACATCTTCCTCAGTCCACTTCACTACACTATCTTTCTTAAGCATGTTTGTGATTTCCCTTAAATGTTCTACAAGATTGGGCACAAAGCGGCATAAGAAATTCATCTTACCATTGAATGATTGGATCTCCTTTTTGTTTTGGGGAAGATCAATTTGTTGAATAGCTTCTACTCAAGCTAGATCAATGCGGATGCCATCCTTTGAGATAATATGACCAAGAAGCTTTCCCTCATCCATGGCAAACAAATTCTTCTTCGGATTGAGTGACACACCATATTTTCTACACCATTGAAAAACAATCTTCAAATGGTAAAGGTGCTCTTCATCTGAATTAGAAAATACTATCAAATCATCAAGATACACAACTAGAAAAACATCCTTCTCATTTTCAAATGCCATATCCATTGCTCGCTGAAAGGTCGCACCAGCATTCTTCAAACCAAAAGGCATTTTAGCATAATGGAAAGTTCCCCACAGAGTGGTGAACGTTGTTTTGTCTCTATCATCCTCATGGACCAGAATTTGGTTATAACCGGAATAAACATCGAGTAGCGACATATGAGATGCTCCAACTACTCACTGAAGTATGTGATCCATTTTGGGCAATGGATAATTATCTTTCAAAGAAGCCTTGTTCAGATTCCTAAAATCAATGCATAAGCGAATCTCACTTGTTTTCTTGCGCACGGGCACCAAATTAGAAATCCAATATGAAAATCTTATGGGAAAGATGATACCAACCTTGTACAACCGATTCACTTCCTTCTCTATTGAGGGCAGCAACTTTGGATTTATTCTTCTCAACTTCTGCCGAAAGGGATTTTGATTTGGTTTGATCAGAATGGTGTGCTGAATTATGTTTGTGTCATATGTCTCCAAATCTGAATATTCCCAAGAAAATACATCAGCAAAGGAAGATAATAAAATGATATACTTTTATTTTACCTATGGGGGCAATGCTTTGGAAAATTTCACCATTTTTGGATTTTCTGCTGATCCAATGTTCACATCCTCAACTCCTTTTTCGGTTGGCCGCAAGGTTGGTTTTCGAGCTATGTCATCTTGATCGAAAATCTCCTCTAAAGGTATTAGAACTTTAGGAATGACATTATCCTTCAGCTGCAAAAATTCCATTTGATTTACTTGTGCATCAGCCCCACCATCATCTTGCTCCACATCAATAGAAGTGTCTTTGAATTTTACCTTCATTTCACAGAAATTCATCAATTTCTTCGTCATCTTGAAACACTTGCCAATACCTTTGATTGTCCGGGATGGTCGAACGATGCTTCACATTAATTTCAAATTTTTTACTTGAGTTCATTGGAATTTTCAAATTACTTGTTGATTTTGCAAGTGCATCTGCAATACCATTCTGAATATGAGGGACACAAGTCAAATTATAATCTGAAAACAATCTTAAGATATCTAGTACCGCATTTCGGTAAGCCCGCATTCGAGGATGCTTAGCTTGGTATTCACCTTTCACTTGCTTGATAACTAACTCAGAGTCACCATACACTGCAATCCTATTAGCATTCAACTTTCTAAGAATTTTCAGACCAGCAATTAAAGCTTCGTATTCAGCCTCATTATTTGAACAATCAAAAGCCAATTTATAAGAACAGACCCTTACATTACTCGACACTTTGTTTGGGGCAGAAAAAGGGCTGCATACCCAAATGCCAATTCCAGCACCATCATTTCCTACTGCACCATCAAAATCCATGGTCCACAAACCATCTTCATCCTCTTCCAAGTGCTGAAATTCTGTTTGCTCTGTTATTTCTGCTTGCTGTCCATCAAATTTTTGCTGTTGTCGGAAGGCTGATTTCTCAGCGGTACTTTCAAGTTTTTGTCTCTCTTTCTTTAAGACCTCTCTAAAATTCTCATTGATTTCCAGAATTTCTTCTACTTCAACTAATTGGCTTTTTACATCATTGAAACTATCTGAGTATAAAAAAAATGATTCTAAATCAGTATGTACATAATTGATTGGATGATTTACCGGTTTCTCCTTGCTAGTGATCATATACTTCATTTTTTTCTCCCGATATAATTTCCTCATCTGACCAAACACGGGAATAGTAGCATAGGAGAAATCAAGCTGCAATGTCCCTTTAAGTTTCGCTCTCCAAGATCTGGAAAGAAGCATGCCAAATCTAGGAGGAATATCCGCCACAACCACGTCCATCAAAACATTTTTAGTCAGAATCTGATCCAAACTGACCACCAAATATTTGATAAGCCCAATGCATCTTACTCTACTAGAATCGAAAGAATAAATATCATGATACTTTCTAGTGATATCCAATCCCAATTTCTTCATGATTGCCCTAGGCATGAGATTATGAGAGGCTCCGGAATCAAACATAGCATTGTGTAACACATAATCATGCAATCTAAGGCTAATATAAAAAGGAGGCACATGACTATCTGGAGACTCACCATCCAATGCTGGACCAAAAATCAACTTAGGTTGATCATCTTCCACATTTACCATATCGGACAATGGATCTAAATTCAAAATCTTAGACACCTGACCCTTATAGCTACTATTCTTCATCAATTCAGTCAAATGAATGGATACTTTTAACTTAGCAATTTCATTTTCTAAGTTAACAACTAAAATTTTCTCTACCTATTTAGCTGGAACATCTTTCTTTTCAGTTTTCTCCTTTGATACAATTGGATGATTGGATCTTTCATTTGCTGATGGGGATTTTCTAGTAGTGGGATCAGCTATCTCTTTTCCCTTCTTCTGCACAACGGATGAATCATTCTTTGGTGCTGAAAATTCCTTTCTCTTTTGAATTGGATTAATAGGCACATCTCTGTTTCTGAGTGAATATTGTCACTGCTGGGCTGTCAAGGCATTCATGTATCCCCTTTGATACTCATCAGACTCTACTTCAAGAGTCGTCTCATTTTCTAAGATGAAATCCTCATCTTTTTGTACAACTGAGCTCTCAGAATACTCCTCATCTTCAGTGATAAAAATTGGCATATCATCAGGCATAAAGAAATGATTCTCTTCTCATATTACATTCTCTTCATCATTTGATTTTGGACCAATAAAATTCTGCTGTAAGGGTGTCTTCACCTGCTGTTGTACTACTGGTTATTGTGCTCGTTGCTCTCTTTGCTTGATTCTGAACTGCGGTTGTTGTTGGCCACGGAAGTTAGGATTTCTGATCTGCGGTTCAGGCTTATAAAGTGTTAATCTTTCAAACATCTTTTCCATCTTACGAAGCACTTGATCTGACGTGGAAACCTCTTCCTTTATTGCTACTTTCTTTTTAGCTTTCATTTTTAGCTCTCCTGGCATTCAAATTAGCTTCAACACTGACTGCAATTTTATGCATATCCTCTAAAGTGCCTGGATCTCTCTCCCTCAATTGATAAGCCATGTCAGGATTGAAACCATCTAGAAATTTAATCAAAGCTCACCTCCTAGGTGGCTTTATATCAGCAGGAATTGCATTGTAAACAGTATTGAATCTAATACAATAATCTTGGACAAACTCACCAACATTCCGCTTGATATTGTCATATTCGGAAAGGATTGAAAGAGGGTCTTTCTTTACTTCCCATCGATCGAAGAATTGTCTCTGAAGATTAGGCAGTGCAGCAATACTTCTAGCCGGCAAAGCTCTGAACCACTTTCTCACTTCTCCTCCAAAGGTTTGTACAAACAATCTCATTGTCACATTTTCCACATCAATCTCATGAAGGTCAAAGAAATCTGCCATCCTATCGACATGTTGTTGATCAGTAACACTTTGAGGAGTGCCATTGAATAATGGAATTTAGCTTTGATAATATGTGGGCATGTCATCCAATTTTTGAGGCAATACAAGAGGTGCAAATTGGGCAGCCATTGCTCTAGGTGGATTTACAATCGGTCTTGGGGATATAGGAGGAGTCGGAGCAGTTGATGTACAAGGTGTATGTGGTGTGGATGGAGGCAATACTACTGCAGATTGTTGATCATAGATATATGGTTTCACGGGAATGGTAGGAATGAAAGGAGGTTTGGTAGGAATTTTTGAACCAGATGTAACTGCTGATGACCCAAGAGTTGCAGATGCAGACTCTATGAATTCAGGGATGTTTGTTGCCACAATGGAATTTTGAATATTCAAAATGTAACTATCAATGGATCTATTAGGCTGTTCAATTTCAAGATATTTGATAAACTCTGGATTTTGGATAGTAGAATCAATAGCACTTTCAGACTTAGTCTCAAACAACGACAACTAAAATTGTTCGTCTAACTCAAGATCTTCAAGATACTCAAAAACAACGGGACATGAATGAGATTTGAACACAGGAATCACAGGACTTTCTCAATGAAGGATTCTCAAAATAAGATTGGTATTTTCATACTCAGGAGGTGGATCGGGATCAGGATTTGCTCTGGTATGTCGTCTGGAAGCCAGTTTGTTGAATTATTTTCAAAAATCAAATGGACAAAACCAACTTGTTCAGCCTATCAAATTCTAACTCATCATCCAAAATTCTAGAATGATCTGATGTACTGGGGCAATTTACAAGTCAGATTTTACGTTTACAAACTAGACCGGAGATTGACTAAAGTAGCGTTTATCTACTTTCTCTAATGCAGAGCAAGAGCGTTTCGAAGGCTACCTGGCATAACTTCAGGCTCCGTATGTAGCTAATAAAATTAATAACACTAACAAGAAAACCATTTTTCTACCCATTATGGTCGCCACTATGTTATTTCCTAAATCCACCTCAGGCTGAAGGAAGGCAGAGTCTAGGGTAACATCAAACCATGCTTAATCTGGTAGCTAGCCCTACCAGATCGAGAGAGGGATCTCTCCTTGTCAATCTCGCAAAAAAATTCAGTGAGGCTTGAGATGACTTGAAATAAAGGCTCATTTTAGGCTAGGTATATATGTAAAATATTTTTATTTGATTTTAAGGGTTTTTTTTTGTTGGAATCAAAGGGAAAGGCAAATTTTGGGTCCGGGAAATGATCAGTTTTGCAGAGAGCTAAATGGGGCAAGAAAGGCCATTGTTTTGATGCTTCGAATTTGAATGAGATGGATAGCTCAGACCGGTGAGGGGTTGAAGAGGGAAAGAGGATTTCAGGAATCCTCTCCAGATAGTTGGAAACATGGAAAATTAAACAAAACTCAAGGTAGAGCACTGCAAATCTAATGAATTCCACCTTTATTACTTTTTTTTAATTTAAGAAGAAATGAGAAGGAATATGATACACATGAAACATCAGTAAAATTACAATCACAGAGAGAAACACACCATCAAAACATAGAGCCACATGGATCCCAAAGAGTGTTGCAAACCCTGGTCTATTCCTTTACCAAAATGCAGAGATGAAAATGTACAATGAAGCTCAAAGCAATCCCAAGTGTCCAACCCTGAAAATGACTGAGAAACTACAAGATATAGACAAGCATAACTCATCCCCATGCCTCTAGGGGTCAATCTCACTATTTTAGGAGCTATTTCAAAAATATATAAACTAAGAACTAGAAAATAGGCAGTGGATCAACTTGCCTCTATAAGATAGGAAACTGATTCATTCAGTTATAATTCACCTTTTGATGAATGAGTCTACTTACATGAGTGAAATTTGTAAAAATTACATCAAAAACCATGAAATTACATCAAGTTACATCAATATATTTACATTTTGAGATAAAAAAGTCAAACTGGCCAAAACTAGGCGAAAAACAGAGTTACTGAGTGAGAAAGGAGCCAAAATTCCCAATGCGTCGCGCCTGAAATCTCTATGCGTTGCGCCACTTTGGAGCTGATTTTGAGGGCCTTCTTGGAGTCAAAATTCAGCGCAAGATAGCTCTTTGGAAAGTTCTGCCTATCTACTTTCCAACCCAAGTGGAAATGATGAATTTGGTTGCCATGTTCCCCTTCAAAAATGAGTTTTCCCAACACTGCTTCCTGTGTGTCCAAAAGAGTGCAGAAAGGTCATTTTTAGGGTGGCTTTGACCCTTCCGGCAACCAAAAACTTGTCAAAATATCTAGGTAATGGGTAGTCATGCATAATTTTTGATGAAAAATCTAGAAATATCAATTTTTACCCAAGAGGAGCTTCTAATCAAAAGCGCATGCCAAGTGTCGCAACCCGTTGAGCAGGAAAATCTGTGTTAAGGCCAAAAAATTCAAAATTGACAAAAAGTGTCCCAAATTTCTTGAAATTTGGGCTGAATGTCCACCATCATGTGGTATGCTAGGCCAAAGAAGCTTCAGCCAAAATTTGGAGTCTATCATGCCTTTTGTGATGCTTTAATGCCCTCTTTAACTTTGCCTTCAGGATCTTGATTCGTGCATTGCAAATGTGATTTCTCGCCCAATAATGATTCTTCATGTGCCTTAAAATGTTATTTTCCTTGTTGGCCTTCTCCAACAGCTTCTCCAAATGAATATTGACCCTCTCAAGCCAAGTCTCTCGATCGGCCTCAATCTCTCGCTCAATGATGTCATCTCAGTTTGGCTTCTTTGGGCAGCTTGCCGGTTCTCACGGATATTTTGCAACTCCATGATAGTTTCCTAATCTTCCAACTGTTTGTTTCGCTGCTCAAGGTAGTTGATAATCCATTGGGCTCTTTGCAACTTGACGGACAAAGTGTCTATCTCTGCCTTCTGCTCCTGAATAGTATCTCTCAACTTTGAGCTTGGAGAGCTCAAATCCTCATCAATGAGTATGAAACCTGTATCTTGGCCTCCTGAAGGCCCCTCATCTTGCATGGGTCTCTTACCTTTATCGTGTACTTATACCTGTGCTGCTGATGATGGGAGCGAGACCCCTTCCACCCCAGGTGGAGATAATACTCGTCGGGCTGCTGTAAATAATCCTCTAGTGCCTCTCTGATAAGTGACATACACCGGCACACTAGTAGTCTCTGTCTCCTGACCCTTATGCTGATATGAAGTTTCACCTGCCTCATGAACAACCTCTGAAGAACCCTGAGGAGCTGTGAATAAATCATTAGAAATGAAATTCTCCCATGAAATACCCCGCAAGCCGAGCTGATGCACAACCACAATCTTAATGAGTGCATAGTGATAGATAATGTTGTACTGTTGCTCAAGAGTTTTCCTTTGCATGAGAGCGGTCATTCTCTCAATAACCAGCACATGAAATAACGTAGGTTCATCATCCTCACCCTGGTAAAATGCATCAATAACCTGATATGATAGGCATAGAGACGTGAAAAGCGACCCTCACAACTGAAATATCTGATAATAAGTTTCATCAGAGGCGCATAGGAATCCTTTAGGAACCAGAAAGGAAACACTCTGATAAGTTTTTTCACAAAGCTAGGCCTGATATATGGTTCATAATGCACTCTTTCCACCTGCTGTCTTTTGTTCCATTATTCTCCAACATTTGGTATTCCGGTTGCTTGAGAGATAGTTTCCGGTGTTAAAGTGAATGTTACACCGGCAAGGGTGACCTGACCATCATGTAAATGCAACACAAACAAACGAGCCAGCTCCTGATGATAATGGACCCTAGCAATTATTTCAAAAAATTGATAACAAGACTACTATTGGAAACATGTTATGGCAAGTAAACAAGCCTGCAATTCAGCCAATGAGGTGGGCTCCTCTCTCACATGTCTGCCACTCTTATGAGGCCTTCTAGGTGCATTTAGTTCAGTGGTGGAATCACTATCTCGGTCATAGGATGTATCAGTATCTGTCTCCATGATTTCCAAGGTATATGCAATGTCTATGTTATCTTAGATGAAAATGAGAGTTTTGGTGTTTTTGATTTGATTACCAAATATGTGGTAATATAGGAGGGAATATGGAGGAATAGGGTAGTGGGAATAATGGACTTTTGAAATTAGAAATTAAAAATTTGCCACTTGAAATCTGTGTGTTAAAGGCTTAGGGACAACCACTTAGTTTTTTGGGATAACTTAGGATTTGAGGGAAATTTACAAGTGGTATGGGGAAAATGGTAATGGGATAGGGATGGTTGACTTGGGGATATAAGGTGAATAGGAAAAGGAGACTATGGTGAGAAGATAAACAGTGAGGAGGGGAAAAACAAGGTGGAGAATTGGAAATATTTGGCCCAAAACTAATTTCAAAACCCTAGGAGCATTCTTAAACAAGACAATAGGGTTTGAGTTTTTGCATTTAAATTCTCATATCAACACCAAACACTTGTTAAGGGTAATGGAGAAGTGAATTTGACTTACTCAAACAAGGAGAGACCGAGAAAATTTGTTGATTGAAAGGAATGGAAAAAAACTTGTGTTCTGGCCCAATGCGCTGCGCCCTTCCAATGCACCGCGCAGGAACAAATTCACGCACAGGAAGCTGACCCAATGCGCCATGCTCATCCGATGCGTCGCAACACCTGCCCAATGCGTCGCGTTCTGCAACTTCAACAAAATCTGCCCTTCAAACTTATTCCTTTATTCCTCATGGATTTTCCTTGGCTCACTGCTATCTCTTGGCACAAAAATGAGGTTTTAAACTTGAAAATATCTTATCTGCCAAGGATTTAAATTTTTCATTTGAAAAACCCACTTTATAATGTTGAAAACTTTGACATTTCACTTTAAAAACTCTGTTTTGTTTCCTTTTTGCTTTTGGATTGAATGATGAGCTTTCTATATGTCTTGTAGGGAATGGATGGCATGGAATTTTGGAAAAGGTGACTAGGGTTGCGAGTGGGGTGATATTACAACTGAAAAATTTGAAAATTACATTGCATTTATTACATAAAGATGAAATAGTCTATTTTTCTTCAAAACAGAGTTTTGAAGAAAAATCCTTATTAAGCATTATGATGATGAATGTTTTTTCACTGAAACCTTATTTCAAGCATCCTCATGTGCCTGCTGACCATTATTAGGCATTTTGAAGACTGGATTAACTAAACCCTAGAACTAATGAGACTAAAAACCCTAAGATGACTCTTTGTCAACTACGATACCAAAAATGACTGTAAATGAGTTTAATGAACAGAAATAGGCCAAAAGGTATAAGACATGAGGGACATGAATGACAAGCCACTACCATCAGATGATCCATGCTCCTAATGGAATGAAGCTGACTGAACTGAGTGAGACACCTAAAATGAAATGCAACAAGAGAAATATGATCTTTGACGGAGGGATGAAGATACCAACTCTAACAGCTAATAAGTTAGCTTCTACACTACCTGCATATCTCTGCATCTATTCTAAAGTTGCAGGGTTTCTTTCTCTTAATTGATAGGACATGTCAACATCAAAACCATATGGAAATTTGATTAGGGCCAATTTTGGTGAAGGTCTCATATTGATTGGAATTGCATTGTAAATGTTGTTAAATCCAGTACAGTAATCCTGAACAGATTCATTAGTAGATCTCCTAATGCTCACATATTTAGATAATATATGTAGAGGGTTTTTCTTTCTTTCCCATCTATTAATAAACAATTGGTGGAAAGTAGCTAAATCAGCAATATGGTTAGCACGTAAAGCTTTCAACCATTTTTTAACATCTCCTGTTAATGTTTGTGTAAATAATCTCATTTGTACATCGACCTCATCAACTTCATGCAATTCAAAATAATCTGTCATTTTATTTACATATTATTGAGCAGTATATTGACCAGTACCATCAAACTGAATTTTTTTACTCTGGTAATCTTGTGGCATGGCATGTAAAGGGGCCTATAAGACTAAAGGGGCATATCTGGCTGCCATGGATAAGACTTTAGCTTGATTGGGAGGTAAATTAGTGGTGCCTGAAGATGAACTTGGAACGTTCGAAGATGAACTAGGAACATTTGAACATGAGCTTGAAACTTTAGGCTGGAGAGGAATTTTAGGTATAAATGGTTTTGTGCAATGAACTGTGGTGAATACTATAGATGAGGTGGTACTAAATAAAGTTGTATTTACAGTTTCTGAAGATACTGTAGAGCGCTTAGGGTTAGTAGTATTTAGGGCAGCTAATTCAACTGACTGTTGAAAATAGGCTTCGTCTATATCTTTAGTCAAATTTGAGGTCAAAACATCAAGTTTGTGAAAAGTGTCTAGAACCTCCTGATCTAAATCAAGTTGTATAGTTTCCTTCTTTGCCTCATTAAATTGAATAGAATTAGGGTCTATTATAATATCATAGATTGATTTTTCAGATTTGGTTCAAAATAAAGAATGCTCAAATGATAAATCAAATTGAATATCCTGTATGCTTGATAACTCTTTAGGAAGTTAATTTTATTTGATTAATAGACTACTACTTCCTATACTTTCTACCTTTTTAGGTTTTCTTAAAATTCTGTCAGGATCATCAACAATTGTAGTAGGTTGTGGATCAGGATGAGCCCTGGTATACTATTTTCTTTTAGAAGCCAGATTTTTAACTTTCAATGATAAATTTTAATAGCCCTTTAAAAACCTTAAGGTGAAAAATGAGGAAAAATGTTTCCTTTAAGATTAATTTTAATTGAGGACTAATTCCCCAGCGGAGTCGCCAATATGTTATCACTCCAAAACTTCCCAAGAGTTTTTATATGCGTTAAAAATAAATATCAGAGGTAAATATCAACAACTTTTGGAGATTAGGATCTAGCCTTCCTAATGCTCAGAGAGGGCTCTCTGTTAACGATATAACTTTGTTGATTTAATAAATTTTAGGCTATTTATGTATGCTTGTTTGGATTGGATTTTATTTGTTGGTGGAATTACTGATTTATATGGATAGGTGATTTTCCATTTTCCATTGGACTATGGATTCAATATGCTTTTAAAACATAATATAATCAAATTATAAAGGAAGTGTTACAGGGTAGGATAGGTGGGAAAAATGAGATCTTAAGGCTGAATGGTGAATTGATTTTCAATGGGGATCAAGTTGCAGCTAAGAATTCCTTAAACTATATAATGAAGGAAGGTGAACGAGGTCAATCAAGATCAGAGGGCAATTAAGAATTCTCTAAACCGGATATCAAAAGAAAACATAGAAATGTATAACAGTTCAAAACAGAGTGTAATTAAACAAATTATGCAGTAAAATTCCAGTTATAACATTCAAATTTAGAGCACATTAAAGTTTATGGAATACTTAAAAAAATAACATGAAAAATTGAAATTATACTTCACTGAGATAGCTCAATACATGAATCTTGTAAATAAATTCCTTTATTACTTGTTCTGTCTGTCAATTGGAAATGGTACAATAACCCTCAGGTAGTAGATCAATAAGCTATAGAAATATTCATAAATCCACCCTTGATACTTGGAATTGATGAAGTATTTATGCAACATATTACAAAAAATATCTTGTCAAATGACTAGGATTTATTTAAGGAAAATAAAATATCTTCATGCAAGAAGATAGTGAAACCTATTAACTGACTGAGATCTGTCCCTGTTTTATTTTATTATTGTTTACTTGTTTGTTTCTTTCACGTTGTCTTTGTTTTAATTTGTCTTTCATCTGTTCATTTTCCGGTAAATTTCATCTACTTCTGAATACATTGCAAACGTGGGCTTATTTACAAAACGGTGATTTACCTCATGTTGGAGGTAAAAAAAGATTTCTAAACTCTGAAGGAGCACTTTTCCTGTGGGAACTCCTTTCATTGATAAACTGTTGGAAGTCTCTTTGGCTACTTCCCTTATATTCTTATCATAATCTTCATGCCTTATTAGTTTATCATTTATTACCAAAGGATTAGGCAGACCTCTATGTCTTAATACATCAAACTTGTTCATAAACTTGTTCACTACAAGTTCCATTGTTTGAAATTTGTCCTCAAGCTTTGTCATCATATTTCTCTTGGAAATCACTTTCTTTACCTCTAAGATAGTTTATGTTCTGTCAGCTATCCCTAATTCTTCGAATTCTTACTTTTTTTTAGAATTTAGGAATTTTATTATTTATGAGGCTTCATCTGATTTCTTTCCAAGATCTGTTTTGACATTTTGAATTGCATTACCTGCTTCCTTTACCAAGTCATTTTGTTCAAATATGATATATATAGAAGGCCAAATATCATTAACTGAGTTAATGATATTGGCCCACAACTACTGTTTTTCTTGGGCTAAAATCTCTTTCAGTGATAACTCCTTTTCTAACTTGTGGATTCTTTCAGTGAATATGTTGCCTTTTTGTACTTCTTCCTGATGCATTACTTCTACTAATTTCTTGCCATATTCTAAACTTTTCACTTGTTCTTTTAGCTTGTTAATTTCATTGTTTGAATGGACATATCTTCCATTTCCTTGATCAATTTTCTAGCCTCATCAATGGGATGGAATTATGGTATTGTTAATGATTTTTTTGATGTAGTAGCTGGAACTTCTGTTGATATTGGAATTTCTGTTGATAATGGAGTTGATGTAGAAGCTATAGGAATGGTAGTAATGGGAACTCCTTCCATGCTAGCTTGCTTTTCCTGCATAAGTTTTTCCATTTCGATTTCGATTTCTTTCAGTTGAGATGTCAATTGAATGATGTGATTCATCATTTCATCTTTTTTATTTTCAGTTTCCAAAACATCTTTGGTTTGTGGATGCTCTATATTTGGTAACTTCAGTTGTTTCTTTAGTGCAACTATGTTTGCATTCTTCTTTTTTATTAATTATTTTTCTAATCTGATACCTTTTGGATTATAACCAACTTCCATTACCAAATATTCAAGTGACTTTATCATGTTATGCTTTTATTGTGGTGAAACTTTCTCTAGCTTCAACAATGCCTTTATATTTTCTAGAGAATTCTATAACTTCTAGACACTCAAAGCTTTATGTGTCATGGTGGAATAGATCATTTCTCCTGCTTGTTTTTGAAACTAAACCTAGTCTATTGGATGCACATATTTGGAAAGAACTTCAAAGGTTGTCTTTTTATAATCTTCTGATGTTTTTAGGGCCTGCACTTTTGGCTATAGAAATTTCGTTTGCATCTTTCTTGTTTTGTAGTCAAAAGCTAAAAGCAATCTATTCTGGTCACTAGGAGTTTGCTTCCAGTACTGGGCATATGTTACAACCTTTAATTCTTCATTTCTGATTTTAATTTCTTTGTATTTCTCCATGATATTTTTCTCTTTCTCAACTGGTTTGCTAGATTATGAAACCTCTGCACTATTTTGTTTCTAAATGGTTTGTGCACTGGAAGTTGATGGCTAATGTGTTTCTTCTAAAAATGTTGGAGGTGCATCATCTCTTAAAACAATATTTGTTTCAATGTTTTCAATTGTCTCTTCTTTCTCTATCATTGGATTTAGTTTTGTCTTTTTTATATATATAATCTTGAATTTAGTATCAGAAGTAGTTTTTACAGAATAAGAACCTTCCTCTCTTGCCCTCTTTGAATTTTTGTCCTGTGGGGCTGGAGTAAGCAGAATTGAACTAGTATCAACGTGTTTCTCCATCTCGTGTAAAGTGTTTTCCAATCACTCTAACTGGTTGGAATACTTTTCAATTCCAGGCTTTGACTCATGAATGGAAGGGGTCAATTTGAACTTGAATCTTAATTTACTTATGATAGCCAAGGGGTCATATTTCCATTTGAAGTTGCTACTGAACTTGACCTCTTGTAAATATCTGTCTGATTATTGTCCAACATTCCTACTACTGCATATAAAATGTTGGGTTTGTGTTATATTCTTTCCATGACTAGTCATGCGCAGGGGGGTAACAGGGGGGGATTTTTCGGTGGGTGGACCCACTCATGGTTTTGTGCATGGGTTTGCACATGGTTTTGGGGCATGATGGTTTTCGGCCCCTGGTATTTTGTAGATCCGGTCAAGGGAATTGTGGTTATGTTCTAATCCAGGGTTAATGGATTGGGGTTTATGTATGCTTCGACATGTATATATATGTGTTGTAACACTAAAAGGAGCATAATGAAAATTTAAGCTGGTCATCTCGTTTTGGGATCCAGGGGAAAATCTCTTTGTTTATTTGTTTTATTTTTTATGCTCTCGCTATTGTTTATTTTATATTTTAAAGATTCAATTTTAGATAATTTTTGTACAGGGTTAAAACCTACATAAAAGGCCCTAGTTGGTTTTTAATCTTGAATTGAATCTTATTTTTAGCTGAAAGGAAATTGATTTCATCTGAATTCAAGATTTTTCTAATGCATTCTAAAGAAAATATCCTTATTGGGATGTATTTTGGAAGCTTGTATGGAGTTAGATGGCTTCCATACACTCTAATTTCTGTATGATTCTTGTATAGATACTATTATCCTATTTTTCTCTGATATGATAGTTGTAGAACCATTTTTATTTCTTCACTGATTCTAGGCTGACTAGTATTGCTGAGAATATTCACTACTGGATATACAAAATAATCAATGAAGTCTTTGAAATTGAATTTAGTGGAATCCTTTCTGATGAAGGATGTTCAAAATAAAACAGATTGGGGATTACCCCCCATGTTTAGTTTTTGTAGGTTAACTGCAAACCTTTCTGATTAAAAATATATAAACATATGAAACAAAACTGAGGATTATTTGAATACTCCTTATTCCAGCAGTTTGACCAGCTGATCATGAATGGCATCTGCTAAGGATTGGGAAAAATTGAAGGTTCTAGCTGGAGGCTGACCTAGGAAAAAAATGGATAGAAAACCAAGAATAGATGCATCAAAATTCTCATCAGTGAAATATCCTAAAATACAAGACAACATGGTTACAATTTGTTTGGTTATTTCTGAAAAAATGGTGGTTGAGTATGTAGGATTTTTTTTAGGAGTTTCTACTGATGGAGGAAGGAAAGTCTGAAATATTTGGAACCTTTTAGGAAATTCTAGCTACAAGCAAAGCTTATTAAGGGTTTCAATGAGGAAAGGAACTCCCTTTGGTTGTGATTGAATCTGTAGAATCTGATTGATGGATTGAGTAGTGATTGTAAAAAGGATTTCTTGGTTTGGAGTAACTATAGCTCTTTCATTTGGAAAATAGCTTATTTGGCATAGTCTGATGAGTTCTGGGAACTAATAGGTTTGTGGGAATATGTATTTGGGCAGGTTAGAGTCCCACAAATGAATATCATCTTCCTAATCAACAAATATATCATGGCTCCTGTAACAAATATAATTTGTATAAAATAGAATAAATATAATTACTAACTAATCAAATAGTGATTATGTTAAGTAGTTGTTAGTTAGCTGAAAAGGCATGTCTAAAAGACATGCCTGTTCGTGAAAGGCCACCTGCATAGGTATATAAGCAGGGCCTCATTGTAACTTTCAATCATCTTATATATCTTATATACATTTTTATTAATAAATTATTATTATAAATACCTCTTGCATATTTTTGCTATTAAGTCAACAAACATACTAGTTTTGTTGCTACAGTGGTATCAGAGCCATATCGAAGACAAGTTGAAGCCATGTCGCAAAACATCATCTTACAAGCTTATGAACGTAGTATACAAGCCCAGGAACATTGTCTACCATACAATGTGCCGTTATGCAAAGATCCTAAAGAAAATGAAAAGACAAAAAAAATTCAAGAAAAGCTTCAGTGATTAGAAATTCATGTGCAGAAGTCACAACCCATTTTAAAAAAATTTATGCAGTAATCCATAATAGAGAAGATGACAGTACCAATACTTGTGCTCAGGTGCAATTTGATGTTAGGGTGCGGCCCAAGTCAAAGCTTCTCCCGCGATCTAAGCCGTTGGACACTAATTCTCAGACTGCAGTAATGGATGTTACAGAGAATTCACATGGTGGGTTGATGAGCAAGTCATATGAAAATCACTCAAAAAACCGATCTACTGAGCGACCAAAATTAAATTTGAAGCCTCGCTCATTGCCTGGTGAGAAACTTGAAGCAAGTAGTGAAAAGAACAGGAAATCTATGTTTGGTGGGGCCTGACCATGAGAAATTGTATTAAAGGAACGTGAAAAGTCTGCTTTTGGAAAAGATCAAAGTAGTCCAATTGATCCTCTAACTGAAAATAGATTTAGAGTAGTTACACCGAACAATGTAGTTGCTGGCAAGCAACTAGAGAGGGAGTCACTGAAAAAGGCAAACATGATGGATCTTCATTTGCAAAATGGTCTGTTACATAAAGAAAAATCATTTGAGGCTAAGGCCTTGGAAACTCTAGAAATTCTTGAGAAGCAAGATGAAGCTCTTGCAGTTAAGGAACAGGCTTCATTGGCCCGTGTACAGGAGCAAAAGGATGCCGCTCTTGTGGTCATTATTGAGGCTTTCTCAAAATAGATGGAAGTTTCAGTAGATTCTTCTGCAAAAACTGCTGGATTTTCTAAAAATAAGAATGAAATCTCTCCTTCAGTTTCTACTTTGTTTTTACGTAGACTCATGCAACTAGGAATCCGACAGCGTATATCACTCCAGGAAGTCCTGGAAATCCACCAAAGGCATTTAAGTGATTCTGAGTTTCATTCTCTCATAGTAGAGGGGCTATGCAAGGATATTCTGACAGTTATAGAAAGTGAGGAAGATGAGGACAACCCAATTGCTTTATCACATGAATGGGAAAAATTTGCAGTCTTTATATGCAGTGTTGGTGTCATTATAATGTGCCATACAATTTGTTCAGAAATCCCTCAACAAGAGGCATTGGACTGATAAGAAGGCACTCTCTGTCAGTTTATCGTGACTTGGATGAGTTTGAACAGCTTGTGCATGGAATGCTTGTTGTTAATGGGGAATTTTCCAGCCTTACTTCTGTCTGGGTGGACAATATAATTGATTATGAAATACTTCATGGTATACTGAAGTGTACCCATAGCATCTCCAGACATTTAGGGAAGGCTGCTCTTGTTGTGTTCTATGAAGGTTTAAGAAGACCGTCAAGTGTTACTTTCCAACATATTTTGTGTTGCTTCCTTAGGATTTTGGATACAGGATATGAATTTTCTGTTTTGAAGTGAATTCATTCACATGTTGGATTAGATTCCATCCGTGGAAAGGAACATAGAGAAGTGCAGGCAGAGCATGTTTGGAAGAGCTTGTGGAAGAAATTTAATCTGCTACGTCTTTACTGCCAATACAGTTTGGAAAACGAAATGTTGGTGCCCCAACCAGATTTCAACAACAAAACAATTGAACCCATGGAAGCAATAGTAGGGCATTCTGATATAGTGAGTGCGGCTGAGAACCAGCCTATTATTGAGGATCCTCCTACGTCAAAATTCACCTGGACAATTGAACACTTTACAAAGCCAAATGTAAAAAAACATTATTCTGAAACTTTTGTAGTCGTCGAGGGATATAAATGGAGAATTCTAATATTTCCAAGGGGGGGAAATGTTGATCACTTGTTAATGTACTTGTATGTGGTGGATTCTAACACCTTACCATACAATTGGAGCAGATATTCTCATTTCAGCCTGGCTATTGCTAATCTGATTCGTTCAAAATACAATGTCAGGAAGGATACACAACATCAATTCAATGCCCGGGAGAGTGATTGGGGTTTCACATCATTCATGCCACTTTTGAATCTTTATGATTCAGGAAAAGGTTATTTGGTAAATGACACTTTGGTAATAGAAGCAGAAGTTACTGTACGAAGAGGGAATATTTTTTCTGCCCTTGGAACTCCTTACCAACAGTTCCGACACTCACCATTCTGCAACCACATTGCTCTGCGTCAAAAAAAACCAAGGCACTGTCTTTCTGGAAGCAAAGAGCATTTTAACAAACTGTTCTACATAATTTTGAAGTTTTTGGGTTCACAGGGTGGTTTAGGGTACCCCCAGATTTCACAGGTAGTGGCTTCATTAGTGTGGCCAATGCTGGATAGGATGGATGGGAAAAAATATGAGTATCTATTGCAAATAATATCCGCCAAACTGAAAATCCAAGTAAAGGGCTAGATTTTTCCCTCGTCGCTACCTTTGCCCCTTAAAGCCATGGCCCATGAAAATTTGGTGAGTAGAATCTCCCATGTGTTGAACTATGCAATGCTTACGTATGCCCTAAAATAGAGTCACCCGGAAGGGTGCAGCTGGAAGGGCGAGTTAACTTCCCCGGAGGCCGAAAATCTTGTGTTTATGAGGTGTTTTCAGATTCTTGAATTCCTAAGCACGACTAGCTTAGGTCGTCTGCAGATTGTGAGAATGATAAACCACAGTTGGTACAGTCACTTGTTAGCTTTATACAAGCAATTGGGTTGATATTCATAACAATTGAACATATTGCCTCGCCTGATGGAGAGCCATGTGATACCGCGTTCTTCACAACCCCCATGCCTATCGTATATCCACCCTTTTCCACTACTAACTGACAACTTCATTGAAGATTAGTAAAAAAAAAAAAAATTGCGACCAGGTGCATGGTAGGGTCACACCGTTTGTGATACGGTCTCACACGTGGACAGTAATTGATATTCGACTATCACTATGGTATACCTACCATAAGATTCTAATATAATCATAAATTAATTATTAATATAATTTTTGATTATATAAATTATATATAATTTATATAATTAATTTAAAAGAAAATTATTATTAAAATATATATATATATATATATATTAATTTAATTAATTAAAATTATTATTTAATTAATTAAATTAATCAAAAAATAAATAAAAATAAAAAACATGGATATAGAACAGTGTACAAGTGAAAAATACAAGATGAAGTACCAGTGACCTCAAATTATATATGTCCAGATGATAAGCACAAGATGACTGGATTATTAGCGAAATAGCTTTGAGGACAAAGCTTCTGAAGGAAGAGGCAATGTAACAAATATAATTTGTATAAAATAGAATAAATATAATTACTAACTAATCAAATAGTGATTATGTTAAGTAGTTGTTAGTTAGCTCAAAAGGCATGTCTAAAATACATGCATGTTCGTGAAAGGCCACCAGCATAGGTATATAAGCAGGGCCTCATTGTAAATTTCAATAATCTTATCTTATCTTATCATAAATTTTATTAATAAAATTTTATTATAAATACCTCTTGCATATTTTTGCTATTAAGCCAACAAAACTACAAGTTTTGTTGCTACAGCTCCAGAAATGGAGCTCCAAAAGGTTGCAATCAGTCACAATATCTTTGATTTTGAAGTCTTTATCAGCCAAAGGGATGTAGTCGACATCTAACACTGGTGGTTGAAGAGGGTTTACAGTTATAATGCTCTGGGAAGCCATTAATTTGTTTAATTATTGAGTTAATAAGAAAATTAGATGGTTTTAGGTACTTAGGATTACCTGGAATATCGAAAATTTTGATTGCAGAAGGGTCCAGGTGGTAGTAGGGGCCTTAATTCCTGTTGGTGAAGGATTTTGGGTCTTTTTCGCAAATAGACAGAAATAAGGAAATAACGGCAAAGGGCGTGGATTTATTACTTTTGAAATTTGACAGTTTATCGCATGGTGCGGGTTTTTATTATTTCAAATAATGGTGGTTTCATCACATGCACGCAAGTGATTTATCACACAATAAAATATGGTTTGGAGGTTTAGGGAATGGGGGGTGCGATAAAAAATGATGGTGGCATGTGGTAAGGGGGCAAGGGTATGAAAATACCCATTTCACAACTGCCCCTCGCCCCCCTCTGTTTTAAAATTTGAACAACGAGGAGTGAAAAAGAGTGTGGGGGCCATGAGATTTTCTCAAAGGAGATCGAGTGGATAGTAGGAGTGGCAGGTTTTCAAAGAGGTGGGGTCGGGTATTATATGTGCCAAGGGTTTTAATTAAAGTGGGTCAGGGTTATGAAATATATTAAGCGGGAAGGGGCTAAATGAAATAAGGTTGGAAAATTAATAAAGTGGAAGGGTTAATATGATATGGGGGAGTTTATGAAATATATTAAGCAGGGGGGTTAAGTAAAAAAGGAAAGTGGGGCCCGATAATATATTTTTTTCATGCTTTGAAACTTTGGATAAGTGGGTTTGTTCACTTTATGAGAATATAAAGTTTATTCAAGCGGAAAAAGGGATTTTTACAATGGGAAGGGGATTTTTTAGGAGGGGAAAGGGTTAGGGCAATGGAAAAAGGCTTAGGATAAGGGAAAATGTTTTCCAAGAGAGGAAGAAGGAATTTTAGGATAAGGGGAAATGGTAGAAATGAATTAGTGATGAAAGATAAGCCAAATGATGCTTTCCATAACTTTTGAGAGCATCGTACCTACCCTCTATTTATCCTAACATTTTTATTTCCTTTATTGGGTGCATTTGAGCTTGCTGGCCCTTTTATTTTCTTTTGATAAGCAAACTAACTTATTTCTAACTTTATATCCTCCAATGGCTCAGATTAAACTTATGAGCTCATTTTTATTCTCTACCTAACTATTGGTCTACCATGATTAAATGGTTTTGTAAAATCTTTACTCACTAACTATCATGACATGAAATTTAAAGGCACAAATGACCAAGATTAGACTGTATGATCATCATGAATTGTGGCATTTTGGACAAGCTACACACAATTTTATTTGCATAATTAAATTAAACTAAGAGTAGTGGCATTTGAATGTGCAACACTTTCAGAATTTATTTTTGTTTCTTTTTGTGGGGTTCATACTTTATATCTTTTTTTATCTTTCTTTCTTTTGGTCCTTTGATTATTATTTTAGGACATATGCTCTTTTAATTTTTTAATTTGGAAAACATTTGCAGAAAGAAAAGGTAAGTACAATATTACAAGACTTAACATAGTCAATTCAAAATTATGATTCCTATTATTATAGGACCCTAACAGGTTTCATGAGCAAGGATTTTTTATTATAGGTCAAATAATTCTTCTTGATGTCTTTAGGATTTTTCATATTATCATAAATATAATTTAGAGTCATGTATATGAAGTGATGTTACACTTGTAAAGGAAAAATTATTGATGTAAATATATGCTCCAAACCCTTGTCACTATGCTCCATCAAGTTGGCTTAGAATACGTTGAAGATCCAACCTTGTTCATGTAGACCTACTCATAATATCATGTCGAACTAGAAGAAGTATTACAATCCCTATATATAGAGGTACTTTGGCCTCATTTGGAGACAATAATTTGGATCAAGTATGACATCACAGTGCGAGGTAATGTCTAAGATCACAGTGAAAGTTATAGTCTGCAATATTGTACGAGGTATAGTTTGTGTTTTGATGTGAAGAATAGAAGGAGTTAAATGAAGGAATAAAGGATTTTTTGTGTCTCGTTTTTGGGTATAACACACTTTGATTGTTATGGGAAGGTCAAGGACTATCAAAGTATAAGAAATTCTACATCCTGGTGCTGAAATCAATGCAAAGAGGGAAGACAATAAAACAAAAGGAAAGGGACTGCAAGGTGTGCAAAGAGAGACAATATAAGTCTCTATCTTGATCTCGGATAGCTCAAAAAATGAATCGAAGTTATACAAAGTATGAAGGATGGTTTCCATATAAAGGAAGAGACCTCGACATTGATCATAAAGGGTGTGGAAGGAAGGACCGAAGAAGATTTTATACAAGGTTGAGCTTAGATCTAAGGAGAGATAGAAAGAGACGTATTGTCAAGGGCTATTAGTCTATGGATTGAGTTTCCCTAATACTTATTCAATATAAGGCATAAAATGAAGATCAACATAAGGAGCCTAGAAGAGCAATGAAAAGGGTCTTAGAAGCATACTCGTGTCAAGTTTCTATGTCATGGCTATGGTACTCATCAATTGAAGATCTATAAGAAAAAATTCTTTTAGGTTTTCTTCTCCAAGAGGCAGAGGTTTTGGCCCTGGCTTGTTGGCCTAAATATTTTTGTTTCTTGTGAATTTGATAATTGACCAGATCATGAACGTAATAATCTAATGAACATAAGATCTAAATGAAATAAGAATAATGAAATCACATGTAATTATCATGAAAGGGAGATTTTAATAAAAGTCCTAATTTATCAACATGGTATTAGAGCTAAGGTGTTGAATATAAGAAAGGGAAGTTTAGTAAGAAGGCACAAGGTTAAAGCTTCAAAGTATACATCAAGGATTAGTTTTCAAGAAGACATCAAGGCTGAAAGAAGGATCTACTTGGTAAATTCATTCTCTAGATCTAAGAATATCTTCATTCATTTAAGAAGGAGCAGTTTCCAAGAAGTTAGAAAAACACTTCAACCATCTCAAGAAGACCAAAGACCTCACTAAAAGGACTCATACATCAAGGTCCTTTCAAGAGGAACATCAAGATCAAGGAGGTGATCTTGATCTTCAATTAATCTAAAGATATTTGGTGTTGAAGCCAAATAAACATTGTTGGAGACTTTATCAAATCATCAGAAGGCATCATTGAGCCATATTTGATCACCATCATCATCAAGGATCCAAGGTGATCTACCACTTTACAACACTCTTGAATAATTCTATCTAAGAAGCATCTTCTTCTACTATATGTAGAAATTATACAAAAAATATGTATACCAATGGATTAAATCTGATCATGTGATATGATAAAGAAATATATTGAATCCTTCTACAAATTAATTTGCAGAAAATAAACACGATCGCACAATCACATCAAGTAAAAGAAAGAAGCAAATAAATCCACAACATAAATATTTTTCCTGGGGAAAGCTTGTTGCTCAAAACCCCTCTATCTCTATTGTATGATGACCAAGGAATCATGAAACAATACAATTCACTCTTCTCCCAAGAGTTTGTTGCACTATCCTCTCTGTCTCACACTGATCCAGACAAAATTTGTCCAACACTTAGTCAATTCTCAGCATGTCTTCAGCCTACCTTTCTCATACAATCCCTAGGAAATTAATCGCTATTAATTAGGATAATTATCTATCCTTGATTACACTAGTATCATGGGAAATATTATGGTGTTTTAACTGCATCTGTGTAGTTTGCTAAAAATACAACTAATAGTCAACTTCCCTTTAACCTATGTCTCAATTGGGTATTCATCGGAACTAACATGCATGCAATTATTAATAGTAAATCATTAGTTAAATGATAGATCACTACATGTGAATTAAATTTGATTTAATTCACTTGACCTCTCACTAGTGCAACAATCAATTACAACTAGTTAAATTGATTTTAACTCACTTAACTGATTTAACTGATTTCTCATGCATTAAACTAATGCACTTAACTGCAACTTGAACTCTAAAACTAATAGAATCACTCTGCATGCCTCACTATCCACCCTCAACTAGAAATTCATGAGCTAACTGAGTTTATCACACTCAGTTAACTATTACAAGTGATTATGAGATACGATTACATTTTATTGTCCAATTTAATTAAGGGATAATTAAATTAGACACATTTCCAATCTATTAAATGAATTGAATTTCACACTAATGTATCTCTAGGACCCATCATTACATGACTTGCGGTCCCACACTAGTTTAGGTGTTTTCATGTTGTTTCTGGATGCCAATTTCACTATTTCATGTTACACGTTTCGTCACTATATACATTATCAACAAGGAAGAAGACAATAGCGGAAGAAAGAATATATTCAAATAAGTATATTTATGACTTCATATGAATCTATCAAAATATTTTTTTGCAAAGAAAGCAACAAATTGGTTGGGGTTTCAAACTTTCTTGCATGGAAGAAAAGAACAGATCTAAATCTTATTGAGAATGAAGTCATGGACTATATCAAAGGGTTGAAAACTAGAACCTCAAAATAATATACTCAAGCTCATGCTAAATACATGAAAGGAGACATAAGATCGCAAAGGATTCTTATAGAATCCATAAAGAAATCTCTCATCCCCTATGTATCAAAATTAGAATATTAAAAACAAAATACGGAAAATTGGTGGAGCTATTCTCAGTGAGTATTGCAGGGAAGTAATATATTTTAGACAAGAAGTATATAAGTTAAAGTTGTTAAGAGAGGAAGGAATCACTTCATATTTTATGGAGATTTCTAAAATATGAGATCAACTTTAGGAATTGGGAGAAGTAGCATACGATAGAGAAATGACTACAGTGGTACTGAATGCTCTACCAGAGGGATGGAAAATTTCACTTCAAATATGTATGGGAAGAAGTAAGAAACACCATTGTAGGATATATGGTCTCTATGCAAGGTACAAGAGACTAGTTTAAAAGCCAAAATTGATACAGGATCAAATCAAGCCTATGATGAGATTTTAAGAGGAAAGGGAAGATTTGGTAAGTTTGGTCCTTAGAAGAAAATTAGAAACATGGGTAAGATATGATTTTATGGATGTAATGATCTTGGGAAATAAATCTAAGGAGAAGAGGAAAAATTAAGAAGCCCATGTATTTGGAGAAATGGAAGAACCAGATTCAAAGAAACATAATAAAGAAGAAGTCAAAGTTCACTACTATGATTGAGATCATCTTCCCCTTTAAGAGGTATGTTTTATTTGTGAAATAGTATTTTAGGAAGCATTATATATTATATAAATACATCACTTTAGATTTGGCATCATGAAGGAAGAATTAAAGGAGGAGCACTCGTCATCGAAGGATTTCTGTAGCCCATTCATGTAACAACCATTCTATGGAAATAATGACTCCTAGGAACCTCACTGAAAACAACATTTATGATGGAAGGAAATTCTCTAGATCAAGGATCATAATTCAATAATTAATATGGAAATAGGTTTTGAAATTTTCTAATGGAATCCTCTTTGGATTAACTGGTTAGAAATAAAGCAAAAGGTTTCATCGAGAATTCTAACTTGCAGAATTTTGGGATTAGGATATGATGACATATTGATGAAGTAGGTCAAGAGAATGAAACTTTTCATTCTAAGTAAAACTGATGCAAGATGACTCAAAAGGGAAAATAGTTGAGGTACATGTATATTTATGCTTATGCTACATGCTATGAAGCGATGTCATATGGTTGCAGGTAATATACTTCTATCTTCAGAAGTATGAACAAAATAAAAATAGAATTTCCTTCGATGCACATGTTGTGAAAAGGAATGATTCGCACTAGATGAAATCAACATAATATGACCTTGTATAAAATAATAGGTGGTTGTACACAATCAAGGAACTGTATACTGAAGCTCATGGGTATAAAATAAAATTGTGTCGATAAATAAAGGAAGATATCGTGAGAAGCGAAACCATGATAAAAAGGAGTCAACATCCAAGGAATCTAAGAAGAATTGACAAAAAAATCTCATAGGAAGATATGTAGACTCTAGTATAATTCTGGAGAATATGGATACCCTTGAAAAATACATATCTTTAGGAGAAGTGTCAATTTGCAATGAAGGATGTCGATGCGTACAAGAAGATTTCATGATGAAATATGACCAATAAAGTAATTTTTTATTTAAGTGTTCATATTTATAATTGAATAATATCTGGATAAGATTATGCAAGGCTTCCAAAGGGAAGTGTATGTCTTCCACAAGATGATAACCATATGGCATGATGGAAGATTATTTGAAAAAATATGGTTGGAAGGAAAGAAACATGACATAAATCTAGACCAGATGAAAACACAGATAGATCACTTTCTGATAGAAGACATGACTCGTGGAGGAAAGTGATGGATGATCTGCACCCTATGAATAGATCCCAAAGATGAAGACTCCTCAACATCGAAGAGATTCATTACATCAAAGAAATGATTTCTTCATGAGAAGTTGGGTGTTTTCATCATTGTTGCTACAGGTCCCTGATTAAGAGGGATCCCGGTAATAAGTTTCTTACTTGGAAGAAACTTGGTAATTCCTAAGCCAAGAGGGAGCTTAGGTACATTATTTGTATAGGAGTGAGTACATTCCTTTGTCAAATATGTCCTCTCTAGTTGAGATGGAGAGATAGGCACGTCATTTTGGTCTTCATCTGGGAAGATATAATGGAGGATTTGGTAATCATATGGAATCTAATACTCTTGAGGATTTATTAAGGCATCCAAGATAAGAGTAGTCATAGAGGACCGATATTCTTTAAGGACGATGAATCTAAGATAAGAATAGTCGTAGTGGACATACCCTGAGTGAACTCAAGTGGAGTATGATCCAAGAGAGACAATGATGTAGGTGTTTATTCATCATTGTTATCACCAACATTGGGTCTCAAATATATCATGGAGAGATGGAGCCATTAGTTAAGGCCTTTCACTATAAAAATGCTGGTCGATATCATGCTATACAAATGGTATTACCAATTTGATTCTTCTTATGCGATTCTTCAGATTGAGAGTGAACATGTACCATTATGAATACCTCCCTAGTTAAGAGGGAGTGCTGAAAAATGTAACTGGGTTTGGTCTATAGAAAATATACAAACAATATTTATATCAATGGATTCAATTCGATAATGCAATATTCTAGAGCAAGATATTGAATCCTTCTACAATTAATTTTTGGAAATTGAACACAATCAGACAATCACACCAAGTAAGAGAAAGACTCAAGTCTAAAACACATGAAATTTTATGGGGCAAGAAATCTAGTCAATACCCCTCTATCTATATTGTATAAAACCAAGGAATCATGAAAAAATTACAATTCACTCTTCTCACAAGATTCTGCTGCACTCTACCAATTGTCTCACACTAATCCAAAGAAAATCGACCAACACTTAGCCAATTTCCTACCTTTGGTCAGCCTACCTTTCTTGCACAATTCTAAGAACAATTGATCCCTATTAATTAGGAAATTCAACCTTCCAAAACTACACAATGCATCATTGGAAATCCTATGGTTGTCTAATTGTGCACTGAAAATTTACTAATAATAAAACTAATAGAAAACATCCCTTTAACCTCTGTCTCAACGAGGTCTTCATTAGAACTGACATGCATGCAACTATTAATAGTAAATCATCATTCATTTGACCGATCACTGCATGTGAATTAAATATGATTTAATTAACTTGACCTCTCACTAGTACAACAATCAGTTACAACTAGTTAGACCGACTTTAACTCACTTAATTTAGTTTACTGATTTCTCATGCATTAAACTAATACACTAAATGCAACTTGGACTCTAAAATAAATAGAATCACTCTTCATACCTCACCAACCACCCTCAACTCAAATTTAATGAGCTAATTGAGTCTTCCACACTCATTTAAATATTAGAAGTGATTATGAGATAAGATTACAATTTATTGTCCAATTCAATTAAGGGAAAATTAAATTAGACACACATTTCTTGTTGACTTTTCAACACTCCCTCTCATGGATTATCAGCTACCCCGATCCTGCCTCTGTGGTATTTGAATTTTCTCTTGGTGAGTTCCTTTGTAAGAATATCTACATCGTGATCCTCCATGGGAATGTGTTGAAGTAACATAATGCATCTATAAACACAATGTATGAGATGGTGGTACCAGATGTCAATATGCTTGGACTTGTCATAGAATGCTGGATTAACCAAGAGTTTTATGAAACTCTGGTTATCACAATGTATCACTATCGGATCCATATGATGACCAAACAAACCAACAAGTATCTTCCTCATTCATATGGCCTCATATGTCACCTCACCTAAAAGAGGAGTCTCCATGGGTTTACAACTCTCAATGTAGAACTTCCTTGGAATCTCTTTGAAATTATTTCCTTGAGAAAAAAATAGCTCGCCATCCCATTGCCATAGCTCCAAACCAAGGAGATAGTGAAGGAGCCCCATGTCCTTCATCTCAAACTCTCTTGCAAGATTTTATTTGCAAAAAATTATGAGTTTCTCATCACCTATCAGAATAAGATCATCAACATAGAGTACGATAATAAAAATATTACCGTCAACCACAATCTTGTACAGGTTCGCATCCACTTCACTCTTTATGAAGAACAACCCAGTGAAATAGTTGTCAATCCTGGTGTAGCAAGCACGAGGTGCTTTCTTCAGCTCATGCAGTGCTCTATTGAGTTTGCACGCATGTGACTCCCTATCAAAGGTATCAAAACCTTATGGCTTATAAATGTATACTTATTCCTCAATAACACCATTGAGAAATGTAGTCTTCACATCCATCTGATGTATCTGCCAACCCATCTGCATTGAGAGTGAAAGGATATATATAATCGATGAGTACCATGCAACTAGTGTAAAAGTCGCCTCGTAGTCAATCCCCTCAACCTGTGAGAATCCCCGGGCTACAAATCTAGCCTTTTGTTTCTCCATACTACCATATTATTCCTGCTTCACCTTATAGATCCATCTAGATCTAATCACTGACTTCTCGACTTGTCTTGGGACAACATCCCATGCACTGTTCCTAACGATGGAGTCATACTCCTCAACCATGGTGTCAACCCAAGTTGGTTGTTGCACTTATTCCTAAAAAGAGGATGGTTCTATAACAATACACTCTCTCATAAGAGCCATGTATCCAATATACATGTTTGGTGACTGTCTCTGTCTGCGTTGTGATGTAGGTGCTCCTACATGTTCTGTCGTATCAAGTCTCAATCTGTTAGACTCTGTGGTGAGCCTCCAACCATGTCTAGTGGATTGCTCTTCATGAGTGGTTTTTTCCACTCCATGATCCTCCTCATGTGGGTGCTCCACATGTTTAGGTCCATCCTTTAGAACCAAGAGTTCCTCATCTGCATGAAAATCAAGCTCCTTCTCAAGGGAAAATCACATGGCTTTATACTCATCAAATTTTACGTCCCGTTTGAGAACTGTCATCCTGTTGTTTTGCAAATGCACCTGATACTTGTGGGGAGTATCAGTATACCCCACAAATATCCTAATATATATTTTTGGTTCTAGATTCTTTTTGGAATATTTGGACACATGGCAATAGACAGATGAGCCAAAATTTTAAAATATGAAACATCAGGTTTCTTACCAGAAAAAGCCTCATTTGGTGTACTCATGCCAAGTATCTGATGAGGACTACGGTTCTACACAAATATTGTTGTGTTGAATGCCTCTACCCATAGATGCAATTATATGCCCTGATCATGTAACATAGCTCATGCCGTACCCACAATTTTTCTGTTCTTTCTTTCTGCAACATCATTTTGTTGTGGGTTATGAGGCGCAATCAACTCTCTCTAAATTCCTTCTTTGGCACAGAATATATTGAATTCATTGGAGATGTAATCATCACCATTGTCACTCATCATATACTTTACTTGCTTCCATGTATCTTTCTCAAACAGTGCTTTGAACTCACAAAATTTGAGAACGTCTAATATTTCTTCTGCATGAAGTAGATCCAACACTTTCTAGAAAAATCATCAACAAAAATCACATAATAATTGTTCTTTGTTGTAGAATTTGTAGAGAATGGTCCACACACATCTGAGTGAACTCTCTTGAAGATTTTCATTTCTTGGTTCTCCTTCTCATGAAAGGTGGCCTTTGTATACTTCCCCATGGTACATCCCTTGCATAGAAATATACTACATGACCTTCAAATCACTGTGGTGTAGATGGTCAAATATCCTATGCCATAACTCACCCTCATCCAAGCTCACCACTATGTCTTCTTTACTCATCAATATTTCTCAACCATCTACATCAAATTTGTAGAGGTTCTTCACACGAAACCTAATCTTCTTCACCTTTCCTATGGATTTTTTATGAAGGAATTATTTCCCTTCACTGAAAACCACATCATATCTGTTAGAGTCGGTCTCTTCATCCCTCCGTCAGAGATCAAAATCTCTTTTGTTGCATTTCATTTTAGGTGTCTCATTCAGTTTAGTCAGCAGCATTCCATTAGGAGCATGGATCATCAGATGGAAGGCTCTTTTCACTTATATCCCTCATGTCATGTACCTTCTGGTTTGTATCTGTTCATCAAAGTCCATCAAAATCATTTCCAATCAATGACAGTCAATGTTTGGTCTTTTGGTCAGCAAAGAGTATTTTTAGGGTTTTTCAGTCTCATTAGGTCTAGGGTTTCGCAAATTTAGTATTCAAAGTGCCCAATAATTCCAGCAGACACATGAGGAAGGTTCAAATGATTTTTCATTTCAAAAATTTCATCGTCATAATGTTAGATCAAGATTCTTCTTCAAAACTCTATTTTGAAGAAAAATCGTCAATTTTGTCTCTTGTAATAAATGCCATGTAATTTTCAAAGTTTTTCAGTTATGAAGATCTTTAGGCGCAGTCCTGGTCACCTTTGCCAAATCCAATGCCAGTCATCCCTGCAAAAAATAGACAAGATTTTCGTCATTCAGCTCAAAAACTCAAAGGAAACAAGCAAAACAGAGTTTATATTAAAAGGTGAAAAGTGCCAAAGCAAAACATTAGAAAGTGGATTTTCTAAATTAAAAATCAAGGTCTAATGGCTATACAAGATATTTTCACTATTCAAATAGTTCATTTGCACCAAGAAACATCAGTGAAGCCAAGTCAAGTGTGGAAGAGCGAAAATAGTGTTTTGGAAGGCCGACTGTGGGAGAAATTCAGGGTCGCGGTGCACTGGTTGGAGGCACGGCACACATGGTTGTCGCGGTGCATAGAGCCGCCCCTTCCTTTGCAAGTTATAACAGGGACAGCGCATACACCAGGTGCGGTGCACTGGGTTATGTGCGCAGTGCATTGGCCCAAAACCAAATTTTGTTGCCATCTCTCTCTCCAATTTCAAAACGAATACACCTCTTATGATTCAAGTAAGTTTATGAACCATTGCAATTGCTATCAAACAATGTTTAGTGTGGTTTGAAGGGAATAATATGAGAGTTTGAATGTTGAAAATATAAACCCTATCTTTTGTCAAAAACTGCTCCTTAGGGTTTGAATTTGAATTTTAAAGTTTGATTTTGGTGCCAAGTACTTCAAAGCCCATTTCCCACCTGTGGTTCCTTTCTCCCTCGCTGTCATATTATCATTCATTATTGTCAATCACTTATTCCATTATATCCCAAAACCACTCATATCACTTATTCTCATTCCCCAATCCTTTCATTGTCTATAATTATCCCTTTCCCCCATATCATTTGCAAAAATTCCTAAATCCCAAATTCCCAAACACAGTCAAGTGGTTGTCCTCACTTTAAATTCACTTGACAAAACTCCATTTTCCTCACTGCCCTATTTCCCACAGTCCCTCTTTTGACTTTAACATATTTGGCAATCAAAACAAAAGGCACCAAATTCTCATTTCTCATTTTCAACAAGCCAAACATACACCTTGCAACACCATGGAAACAGACACTGATTCGTCATATGAACAAGACAATGATTCTACCACTGAGCTACATGCACCGAGAAGGCCTTGTAAAGGTGGCAAACATGTGAGAGAAGAGTCCACCTCATTGACTCAGATTCAGACCTTCCCACTTGCCATGGCATGTTTTCAAGAGCAGTCATGCTATCAGTATTGTGAGATTATTGGTCGGATTCAGCATCATCAGGAGTTAGCTTGGTTGTTTTTTTTACATTTGAATGATGGTCAGGTAACTCTTGCTGGTGTAAAATTCACCTTGACACCAGAAACCATTTCTTAGGCAACAGGAATACCGAATGTAGGTGAGGAGTGGAAAAAGAGACAGTAGGTGGACAGAGTGCATTATGAACAATACATCAGGCCTAGCTATGTGAGGCAGCTCAGCAGGGTATTCCCATTCTGGTTTATGAAGGAATCCTATGCGCCTTTGATGAGACTCATTATCAGATACTTCAGTTGTGAGGGCCAGTTCTCACACCTTTATGCCTACCACATCCGGTTATTGATGCATTTCACTAGAGTGAGGATGATGAACATACCTTATTTCATGTGCCGAAACATCAAGAGAATGACCACTCTTGTGCAGAAGAAGACTCTCGAGCTGCAGTACAATAGTATTTATGACTATGCACTCATCAAGATCGTTGTTGTACATCAGCTTGGATTGCAGGGCTTTGCATGGGAAGATTTAATTTCCCGTGACTTCTTCACAGCCCCTCAACCTCCTCCGGAGATTTTTCATGAGCCAGGTGAACCTTCACATCAGCTTGAAGGTCACGAGATAGAGCCTATCAGTGTGCCAATGTTTTTTACTTATCAGAGAGGCACCAGAGCATTATTTGCAGCAGCCCGATGAGTACTATCTCCACCCGGGGTGGAAGGGGTCTCGTTGCTGTCATCAGCAACATAGGTACAGACATAGGATAGAGGTAAGAGGCCTATGCAGGATGAGGGCCCTTCAGGAGGCCATGATACTGATTTCATATTGATTGATGAGGATTTGAGCTCTCCAAGCTAAAAGTTGAGGGAGATCATTCAGGAGCAGAAGGCCGAGATCGACACATTGACCGACAAGTTGCAGAGAGCTCAATGGATCATAAAATATCTGGAGCAGTGGAACAAGTAGTTGGAGGATCGGAAGACGATCATGGAGTTGCAAAACATCAGTGAGAATTGGCAAGCTGCTCGAAGAAGCCCAACCGAGATGACACCCATTGAGTGGGAGATTGAGGCTGATAGAGAGACTTGGCTTGAGAGGGTCAAAATTCATCTTGAGAAGCTGTTGGAGAAGGCAAACAAGGAAAATAATATGCTCAGACACATGAAGAACCATTATTTGGCGCGTAATCATGTTTGCAAAGCGAGGATCAAGATCCTGAAAGCGAGGCTAAGGAGGGCACTGAAGCGTCGCAAAAGGCATGATAGGCTCCAAAACTTGGGTGAATCTTCTTTGGCTGAGCATAGCACTTGATCAGGGACCTTCAGCCCAAATTTCAAGAAATTTGGGAAACATTTTGTCAATTTTGAATTTTTTTGGTCACAAAACAGATTTTCCTGCCCGACACGTAGCGCCACTTGGCGCGCGCTTATAATTGGCAGCTCTTCAGGGGGGGAAAATTGCATTTTTGGATTTTTTATCAAAATTTATGCATGCTCATGGATTACCTAAGGATTTCATCAAGTTCTGGGTTGCTTAAAGGGTCAAAAACACCCTAAAAATGGCCTTTCTGCCACTTTTTGCACGCATAGGAAGCAGTGTTGGGAGATTGAACTTTTGGAGGGGCAAATGGCAACCAAATCCAGAAATTATACTTGGGTTGGAAACTAGACAGGAATGGATTTCCAAAAAACTATCCTCTGCTCAATTTGGAATTCTTAAAGGGCCTCAAAATCAGCTCCAAACTTGTGCTACGCATAGAGATTCCAGGCACGACGCATAGAGGAATTTGGCCTATTTTTCACTCAGCAGCTCATAATTTTTCCTAGTTTTGGCCAGTTTTACTTTTTCATGTAACTCTTGATGTACCTTGATGTAATTTCATGACCATGATGTAATTTTGGCACATTTTTACTCATTCTAGAATATTCATTCACCAAAAGGTGAAATGTAAGTGAATGGATCAGTTTCCTAGCATATAGAGGCAAGTTGTTTCATTGCCTATTTTCTAGTTCCTAGTTTAGATATGGTTGAAACAGCTCTTAGAATGATGAGCTCGACCCATAGAGGTATGGGAATGGGTTAGGCTTATCTATATCATGTAGTTCACCAGTCATTTTCAGGGTTGGACATTTGGGATTGCTTGGCACTTCATTGTACATTTCATCTCTGCACTTTTGGCAAAGGAATAGACCAGGGTTTGCAGCACTCTTTGGGATCCATGTGGCTCTGTGTTTTGATGGTGTTTTTCTCTATGTAATTATAAGTTTAATGATGTTTATGTGTATCATTTTCCCTTCTCTTTTCTTCTTAAATTAAACAAATCAGTGTTAAAGGTGGAATTCATTATCTTGCTTTGCTCTGCGTTCAGTTTGTTTAATTGTCTATGTTTTCATCTGTTTGAGGAGGACCCTTGAGACCCTCTTGCCATATTTAGCTCCTCACCAGTATGATCCATCTATTCATTCAATCTAAATCATTAAAACAATTTCCTTCCTTGCCCCAATCAGAACTCTGCAAAAACTAGGCCTAATCCCCGCACCCAAAACTACCTTTCCCTTTGATCCAACAAAAACCCCCAAAAACACAATCAAACTCCTTCACTTATATACCTAGCCTAAAATTAACTTTTATTTCAAGTCATATCAAGCCCTATTGATTATTTTTGCTGAGATTGACCCAGAGAGAGCCTTCTCCTATTCTGGTAGGGCTAGCTACCAGACTGAGCATGGTTTGATGTTACCCTGAACTCTGCCTTCCTTCAGCCTGAGGTAGATTTAGGCAATAACATAGTGGAGACCATACTGGGGAAAAAATTGTTTTCTTGTTAGTGTTAATTTTTTTATAAGCTACAGACAGAGCCTGAAGTTATGCTAAGTAGCCTTCAAAATGCTCTTGCTTTACATTAGCGAAAGTAGATAAACGTTGCTTCAGTCAATCTCTGGTCTAGTTTGTAAACGTAACATCTAACTTGCAAATTGCCCCAGTACATGTATCAAGTTAGATCTGATGCTGATGGTGGACAGTAGTCAGACACGTATGAAGGCTGAAACATTCGCCTGGCGACTCCAACTAAATCCAGAGATTCCAGTGCTCATTGATCCATTCATGCACTAAAATAAAATGGTAGGGTATGTGGCAGTTTTAAAAGAAGTTAGAGATCAGTTAACGGATATTGAAATTGATGAAGTATTTTTCATTGTCGTGCTTCAATTTTTGAGATCTCCAAAGTTTCCTCGTAAAGCTAAAACTTGTTTCTTTGAGTTAGTTGTTGAAAAAATTGAGAAGAAGATTCAGTATTTGAATGATCAGATCCAATCATATGAATTCCGATATCCCAAAAAGTTCTTGGAAACTCTCCCTCCTTCAAAACAAGAAACAATAGAGCTTCCCGTAAATGTTTGCATTGATAGTTTGTAGCTGGAAGCATGTATTGTGGAGTTGGGGCAGAAAACAGAGTCTGGTTTCTGCGATCCTATTGCAACGTACATGGAATTTTTTTTTAGTTTGAATGACACATCAAATTGTCTTTTACATAACTAGACTTGTTATGCGCATGTATGGCTGTTAGAATTTACATTTGGGTCCCGGTTGAAACACTTTCAAGCAGCATCCTAGTCACAGTTACTTGATTGGTTGATCTGGCATTACAATGTTACTTGATCTATTGGATCTGCAACAAAGTAGGGTAAAATTTGTAAATAAATAAGCTGCCAAAGGCAACATTTCAATTTCCAGTATTTGTTTAAAGTTTCATTGCAAGTGTGTGCTGTGATCTTGTCTTCATTTTGGGGCCCGAAGTGAAGGCTATAATTCCAAAGATGGATTTTAGCTTTGGTTGGAGTTTGTCGAGTCACATTTTTTAATCATTTCAGTTTCAAAGTTGAGTCAGTTTGAGTCAAATTTTCAGTCAATAAATCAGTCAAGAGTCTTGCGTTTATTTTTCAAAGTTATGGACCCCATAGCCCAATGGACGAAGGCACTGTCTACTCTCCTAGAAATTTGTATTTCTTGGCACCTCCAAGGAGCTACCATCCCCATTGGAGCCAATGTTAGATTCGGTCTCTTCATCCCTCCGTCAGAGATCAAAATCTCTTTTGTTGCATTTCATTTTAGGTGTCTCATTCAGTTTAGTCAGCTGCATTCCATTAGGAGCATGGATTATCTGACGAAAGGGTCTTGTCACTTATATCCCTCATGTCATGTACCTGCTAGTCTGTATCTGTTCATCAAAGTCCATCAAAATCATTTCCATTCAATGACAGTCAATGTTTGGTCTTCTGGTCAGCAAAGAGTTTTTTTAGGGTTTTTCAGTCTCATTAGGTCTAGGGTTTTGCAAATTTAGTCTTCAAAGTGTCCAATAATGCCAGCAGACACATGAGGAAGGTTTGAATGAGTTTTCATTTCAAAAATTTCATCGTCATAATGTTAGATCACGATTCTTCTTCAAAACTCTGTTTTGAAGAAAAATCGTCAATTTTGTCTTTTGTAATAAATGCCATGTAATTTTCAAAGTTTTTCAGTTATGAAGATATTCAGGTGCAACCCTGGTCACCTTTTCCAAATCCAGTGCCAGTCATCCCTGCAAAAAATAGACAAGATTTTCGTCATTCAGCTCAAAAACTCAAAGGAAACAAGCAAAACAGAGTTTATATTAAAAGGTGAAAAGTGCCAAAGCTAAACATTAGAAAGTGGGTTTTCTAAATTAAAAATCAAGGTCTAATGGCTATAAAAGATATTTTCACTGTTCAAACAGTTCATTTGCACCAAGAAACTTCAGTGAAGCCAAGTCAAGTGTGGAAGAGCGAAAACAGTGTTTCGGAAGGCCGACTGTGGGAGAAATTCAGGGTCGCAGCACACTGGTTGGAGGCGCGGCGCACATGGTTGTCGCAGTGCATAGAGCCGCCCCTTCCTTTTCAAGTTATAACGGGTGCAGCGCATACACCAGGCGTGGTGCACTGGGTTATGTGCACGGCGCATTGGCCCAAAACCAAATTTTGTTGCCATCTCTCTCTCCAATTTCAAAACGAATACGCCTCTTATGATTCAAGTAAGTTTATGAACCCTTGCAATTGCTATCAAACAGTGTTTAGTGTGGTTTGAAGGGAAGAATATGAGAGTTTGAATGTTGAAAATATAAACCATATCTTTTGTCAAAAACTGCTCCTTAGGGTTTGAATTTGAATTTTAAAGTTTGATTTTGGTGCCAAGTACTTCAAAGCCCATTTCCCACTTGTGGTTTCTTTCTCCCTCGCTGTCATCTTATCATTGATTATTGTCAATCCCTTATTCCCTTATATTCCAAAACCACTCATATCACTTATTCTCATTCCCCAATCCTTTCATTGTCTATAATTATCCCTTTCCCCCATATCATTTGCAAAAATTCCTAATTCCCAAATTCCCAAACACAGTCAAGTGGTTGTCCTCACTTTAAATTCACTTGAAAAAACTCCATTTTCCCCACTGCCCTATTTCCCACAGTCCCTATTTTTACTTTGACATATTTGGCAATCAAAACAAAAGGCACCAAATTCTCATTTCTCATTTTCAACAAGCCAAACATACACCTTGCAACACCATGGAAACAGACACTGATTCGTCATATGAACAAGACAGTGATTCTACCACTAAGCTACATGCACCGAGAAGGCCTCGTAAATGTGAAAACATGTGAGAGAAGAGCCCACCTCATTGAATCAGTTGCAGGCCTGCCCACTTTCCATGGCATGTTTTCGAGAGTAGTCATGCTATTAGTACTGTGAGATGATTGCTCGGATTCAACATCATCAGGAGTTAGCTCGGTTGTTTGTTTTACATTTGCATGATGGTCAGGTAACTCTTTCTGGTGTAACAGGAATACCGAATGTAGGTGAGGAGTGGAACAAGAGACAGCAGGTGGACAAAGTGCAATATGAACCATACATCAGGCCCAGCTATGTGAGGCAACTCAGCAGGGTATTCCCATTCCAGTTTCTGAAGGAATCCTATGCGCCTTTGATGAGACTCATTATCAGATACTTCAGTTGTGAGGGCCTGTTCTCACGCCTTTATGCCTACCACATCTGGTTATTGATGCATTTCACGAGAGTGAGGATGATGAACATACCTTATTTCATGTGCCGAAACATCGAGAGAATCACCACTCTTGTGCAGAAGAAGACTCCCGAGCAACAGTACAACATTATTTATCACTATGCACTCATCAAGATCGTTGTTGTACATCAGCTTGGATTGCAGGGCATTACATGGGAAAAATTCATTTCTCGTGACTTCTTCACAGCCCCTCAGCCTCCTCCGGAGATTGTTCATGAGCCAAGTGAACCTTCACATCAACTTGAAGGTCACGAGATAGAGCCTATCAGTGTGCCAGTGTTTGTTACTTATCAAAGAGGCACCAGAGCATTATTTGCAGCAGCCCGACGAGTACCATCTCCACCCAGGGTGGAAGGGGTCTCGTTGTTGTCATCAGCAGCACAGGTACAGGAACAGGATAGAGGTAAGAGGCCTATGCAGGATGAGGGCCCTTCAGGAGGCCATGATACTGATTTCATATTGATTGATGAGTATTTGAGCTCTCCAAGCTCAAAGTTGAGGGAGATCATCAGGAGCAGAAGGCCGAGATCGAAACATTGACCGACAATTTGTAGAGAGCTCAATGGATCATAAAATATCTGGAGCAGTGAAACAAGCAGTTGGAGGATCAACAGATGATCATGGAGTTGCAAAACATCCGTGAGAATCGGCAAGCTGCCCGAAGAAGCCCAACCGAGATGACACCCATTGAGCGGGAGATTGAGGCTGATAGAGAGACTTGGCTTGAGAGGGTCAACATTCATCTTGAGAAGCTATTGGAGAAGGAAAAAAGGGAGAAGAATATGCTCAGACACATGAAGAACCATTATTGGGCGTGCAATTATGTTTGCAAAGTGAGGATCAAGATCCTGAAAGCGAGGCTAAGGAGGGCACTGAAGCGTCGCAAAAGGCATGATAGGCTCCAAATCTTGGCTGAAGCTTCTTTGGCTAAGCATAGCAGTTGATCAAGGACCTTCAACCAAAATTTCAAGAAATTTGGGAAATATTTTGTCAATTTTCAATTTTTTTGGTCACAAAACAGATTTTCCTGCCCAACGCGTAGCGCCACTTGGCGCGTGCTTATAATTGGCAGCTCTTCAAGGGGAAAACTTTGCATTTTTGGATTTTTTTATCAAAATTATGCATGCTCATGGATTACCTAAGGATTTCATCAAGTTATGGGTTGCCTAAAGGGTCAAAAACACCCTAAAAATTGCCTTTCTACCACTTTTTGTACACACAGGAAGTAGTGTTGGGAGATTGAACTTTTGGAGGGGTAAATGTCAACCAAATCTAGAAATTCCACTTGGGTTGGAAAGTAGAGAGGCAAGGATTTCCAAATAGCTATCCTATGCTCAATTTGGACTTAGGAAAGGGCCTCAAAATCAGCTCCAAAATTGTGCTACGCATAGAGATTCCAGGCGTAGCACATAGAGGAATTTGGCCTATTTTTCACTCAGCAGCTTAGAATTTCGCCTAGTTTTGGCCAGTTTTACTTTTTCATGTAAATCTTGATGTACCTTGATTTAATTTCATGACCATGATGTGATTTTGGCACATTTTTTCTCATTTTAGAATATTCATTCACCAAAAGGTGAAATGTAAGTGAATGGATCAGTTTCCTAGCATATAGAGGCAAGTTGTTTCATTGCCTATTTTCTAGTTCCTAGTTTAGATATGGTTGAAACAGCTCCTAGAATGATGAGCTCGACCCCTAGAGGCATGGGAATGGGTTAGGCTTGTCTATATCATGTAGTTCTTCAGTCATTTTCAGGGTTGGACACTTGGGATTGCTTGGCACTTCATTGTACATTTCATCTCTGCACTTTTGGCAAAGGAATAGACCAGGGTTTGCAGCACTTTTTGGGATCCATGTGGCTCTGTGTTTTGATGGTGTTTTTCTCTATGTAATTGTAAGTTCATTGATGTTTATGTGTATCATTTCCCTTCTCCTTTCTTCTTAGATTAAACAAATCAGTGTTAAAGGTGGAATTCATTGGATTGCTCTGCTCTGCCTTTAGTTTTGTTTAACTTTTCATGTTTTCATCTGTTTGAGGAGGACTCTTGAGACCCTCTTTCCCTCTTCAGCTCCTCACCGATCTGATCCATCCATTCATTCAATCTAAAGCATCAAAAAAATTTCCTTCCTTGCACCAATCAGAACTCTGCAAAAACTAGGCCTAATCCCCACACCCAAAACTGCCTTTCCCTTTGATCCAACAAAAACCCCCAAAATCAAAATCAAACTCCTTTACTTATATACCTATCCTAAAATTAGCTTTTATTTCAAGTCATCTTGAGCCCTATTGATTATTTTTTCTGAGATTGACCCGAAGAGAGCCCTCTCCTGTTCTGGTAAGGCTAGCTACCAGACTGAGTGTGGTTTGATGTTACCCTAAACTCTGCCTTTCTTCAGCCTGAGGTAGATTAAGGCAATAAAAATATCCTATATCCTCCAACATAGAAACTGCAACTAAATTCTTTTTCAATCTTGTTACATGCATGCCATATTTTAATAAGAAATATTTCCCTGACTATCTCTAGAAAGTAACTGTACCAATCCGAGTAACGCTATACCTCCCATCATCACCCATCTCGATGTGAATCTGAAGATCCCTCTCCTACAAGCTAATAAAGAGTTCTTTGTCTCTCGTCATGTGGAAAGATGCAATACTCTCTAAGTACCACACTAATCCCATCACACTAAACACCATGCATGTGATGAGTGAGAAGTCCAACTCAAACTAGGAAGTGAAAGCATCACTTGCTATAGATCCTAAAGCCTTATTGTTGTTGTTCTTCTTATGTGGACAATTAGTGGCATAATTTCCATGCTCGTGATAGTGAAAACATTTCACTCTGGACATGTCACACTTCTTTCCTCCTTTGTCGGTCTCAGATTTGGGACAGGATTTCTTTCCCTTCCCCTTCTTTGCCTTACCAACCAAGGTGAAATTTTCCTCATCGTCTGTCTTAGATGAGAATCCATCCTGCTATTTCGCCTAAATTCTTCTTGTACCAAATCTGACTAAAGTCGCTCCTAATGTAGTAGCTTCTCCCTCCCATTGACAAAGTCCTTATAACTATGCCAGCTCTTGGGAAGGGCTAGAAGTGCTAGGCTCACTAAGTTATCATCCACTACAGTAATCCAAACACTTCCAAGCTCGTCTCGACATTGGATGAACTTGGTGAAATATTTCAGAATAGTGTCACCTTTCTCCATTTTGATTTTCCTGAGCTTGTCCTTCAGTGCCAATTTTTTGTGGTTGTTTTTGTTCTAAAACAAATTTTTCAAGGCATTCCACATTACATATGTAGTTGCCTTTCCATGGAGACTCGAGACAATGTGACCTTGAACTCCCTCTAATAAGATCCTCCTCGCCTTTGCAACCTTCTTTTTCCAAGAATCAAGAAGAGTGGTGCCTGCTGCTTCGGGCCTTGGAATATCAGTGTCAATAAATTCTTTCAACCCGTTGTCCTCCAAAACTACCTCCATTATGTCTTTCCATGCAATATAGTTATAATTTCTAGAATCGATCTTGATCTGCCTGCCGCACCAAAGAATATTTTTGAAAATTTGAATGTTGTTCAACACAAACTTAATTTCTTCTCCATTATAGTGATTTCTTGCACTCTGATACCATGTAGAAATTATAAGAAAAATATGTATACAAATGGATTCAATCTGATCATGCAATATTCTAGAGCAAGATATTGAATCCTTATACAATTAAATTGAAGAAATTAAACACGATCACAAAATCACACCAAGTAAGAGAAAGAATCAAATCCACAACACATTAAATTTTCTGCGGAAAGAAATCTACTCAAAACTCCTCTATATGTATTGTATAAAACCAAGGAATCATGAAACAATTACAATGCACTCTTCTCACAAGAGTTTGTTGCACTCTACCAACTGTCTCGCATTGATCTGGACAAAATCGACTAAAACTTAGCCAATTTCCTACCTCTGCTCAGCCTGCCTTTCTTGTGCAATTCTAAGAAAAATTGATCCCTATTTATTAGGAAATTCAACCTTCCAATACTACGCAATAATTCATGGGTAATCCTATGGTTTTCTAATTGCGTGCATACAATTTACTAATAATACAACTGATAGATAACATCCCTTTAACCTCTATCTCATCAGAACTGACATGCACGCAGCTATTAATAGTAAAATCACCAGTCACTTGATAGATCACTGCATGTGAATTAAATATGATTTAATTCACTTGACCTCTCAATAGTACAACAATTAGTTACAACTAGTCAAACTAACATTAACTCACTTAATTGAGTTAACTAATTTGTCATGCATTAAACTAATATACTAAATGCAACTTGGACCCTAAAACAAATAGAATCACTCGACATGCCTCATCAACTACCCTCAACTCTAAATTCATGGGATAACTATGTCTATGATACTCAGTTAACTATTACAAGTGATTATGAGCTAAGATTACAATTTATTATCCAATTTGATTAACGGAAAATTAAATTAGACACACATTTCTTGTTGAATTTTCAACAAGTTCTTCATAATGAATTATAATTATGAATTTATGTAATGAAGAATATAAAGATAATAAAATGTGTTTTGTAATGCTTGCCTTTTGGGTTTCATGAGCAAGGAGTTTTTATTATAGGCCAAAGACTTCTTCTTGATGTCTTTAGGATTTTTCATCTTGTCATAAATATAATTTAGTCATGTATATGAAGTGATGTAACAGTTGTAAAGAGATAAATTATTTATGTAAATATATGCTCAAAACCCTTGTCACTATGCTCCATCAAGTCGGCTTAGAATATGTTGAAGAGCCACCCTTGTTCATGTTGGCCTACTCACAAGATCATGTCGACCTAGAAGTAGTGAGACAATCCCTATATATAGAGGGATTGCGACCTCATTTAGAGATAAGAATTTAGATCGAGTCTAGTATCACAGTGCGAGGTGAAGTTTGAGATCAGAGTGTGAGGTATAGTCTGCAATCCAATGTGAGGTATGATTTTCATTTTGATGCGAATAAGAGAAGAAGTTCAATGAAGGAAGAAAGGAATTTTTTTGTCTCTGTTTTGTGTGTAACACACTTCGCTTGTTTCATGAAGGTCCAAGGTTTTCATAGAATAAGGAAAGCGTACATTCTAGTGATGAAATCGGTGAAAACAGGAAATACAATACAACGAATGGAAATGGACGGTAAGGCGTACAAAGAGAGACAATATAAGTCTATATCTTGATCTTGGATAGCTCAGAAAAGGAATCAAAGCTATACAAAGGGTGAAGGAACGTTTCCACAGCAAGGAAGAGTCCTCGGTCTTAATCATCAAGGGTGCAAAAGGAAGGAATGAAGACGATTCTATAGAAGGTCGATCCTAGATCCAACGAGAGATGTAAAGAGAAATATTGTTACAGGCTATTAGACTAGGGAATGTGTTTCCCCATTATTGGTGTAGTACAGTGAAAAAAAGTAAGATCAACATAAGGATCCTAGAAGAGCAGTGAGAAGGTTCTTGGAAGCATAGCGGTGTCAAGGGTATGTTTCATGGTTATGGTACTTGTGAATTGAATATCCGTAAGAATAATTTCTCTTGGGTTTTCCTCTCCAAGAGGGAGAGGTTTTGGCCCCGGCTTTCTAGCCTAAATATTTTTGTCTCTTGTGCATATGATAATTGACTTGATGAAGAACTTAATAATATAACGAAGATAAGATCTAAGTGAAAGGAGCATAATGAAATCATAAGTAATTATCATGAAAGAATTTTTTTAATAAAATCCCTAATTTCTCAAAATAGTAGAGCACAAAAAAGAGCATATTTGGAAATTTCGTCAACAACCACCATGATGGCTGATTTGTTTCCTAAATTTGGGAGACCTGTTGTTGAACCTCAATACTATTCCTATTTTTGACATCTTTTTTCACCATATTTTCATCCTTTTTGAACAATCCGTAAACTCAATCAGTGATAATTAACACATTTTCCATCTGAGAAGGCATTTAGATGATCTCTATTTTATATTGTAATGTTTCTTATTATTTAGATAAATTTTTGTCATTATCTACATAATTCATACAATTCTATAGCTAACCTTTGTTTCTGCAACCACTGGTATTGTTTGATAGGTTTCGAGAAGAAAATGAAGAAGCAATTCATATGGGTAGCTTTGAAATTCTCCATATATGGATCGTATCCTACTTACCTATCCAGATTCGAGAAGGATGATGCCTGCACTCACACTTAAATATCAGTCAAGATAAGGGATAAGATCAATAGACGAAGATTCTCAATTTATCTTACGTATCAAATCGAGAAAGATCCATGGAGACTTTGATTCTGATTATACTTCTAGTCTTAGCTTTATTTTACTTTCCATAGCCAAAATTATCTCAGACAGTTAATTTGAAACTATGTATAAATACCTGTCTCTCGAAACTGGGAATAAGCTTGATTTTTGATGATAATACTGTGATACATTTTAAAACTATGTTTTGTTAATGAAGAAGACCAGTTCTGGACCATTGATGCACATATATCTTAAGTATATTTATACTCATTCTATTGCAAAGGCCCCCTGCATGGAAAAAAGGTTTTTATAGTTGTTTTTTAGTTTAAATTCTTGTCATTTCATAGTTTAATTCTATGTCATTGAGTTTCTGAATTTTTTTTGAATTAAATTTTTATCTTCACATAGTTGACTGTTATATTGTATGTTTTCCTGAATTGTTTCATTATCATAACTCTGTCAGCATTGAATTGAAACCGTTCTTGCATTCGATTACACAACAATCATAGGTTTTAAATTAGACATTTCATTTTGCACAATAGACACTCTGTCATATTTTCTTGCCTTAGTTACTTTTGAATTCAATTTGCACAGTCAATTCAATTTTGCAGTAATAGATTTGATGCTTTTGTTTCCATGGAATGTAGAATAGAATTAGATTAGGATTATATTTTGAAAAATCATTTTTAGATAGAATTAAAACTATATCAGATGTTATGCTTTTCACATAATTAGTGTTTTCAATTGATAAGTAGAATATCGTTTTATTTTTGTTTTGTTGATAGATAGAACATAATTTAGAAATCAATAGTATCCAATAGAATTTAGAATGATGCTTTGCTTAAATGCAGAATAAGCTCAATTAGATGCTTTCATTAAAAATAGTTTAGATAGATGTTTTTCCGACATAGAATAGTCTAACATAGCTCAGATTTAAAAGTTGATTTATTTTTATGCAATATAGATTAGTTAATTAACATTTCCTTTTCTTCCTTCCTTTAGATTTTATATTTCATTAATTTTATTAAGAATAATTTGCAAATAAATTTCTTTTCTTAGAGTAAAAATAACATCTCCTTTTATTCCTTCTTAAAGATTAGTTTTTCAACATTAAATTTCTTTTAGATTCAGTTATTTCTGAGCATTCAAGATTTCATTTAAATCTTATATTTCATTTCTGAAATAAGTTTTTATTTTTAATATTAGACATAAAACACAACACCCCCCCCCCCCGTCCCGCCCCCCCCAAAAAAAAAACAATATATAAAACTACATAACGAAGTAAGAAAGATGGGAATCTAGCATATATAGTGCACTGCACTTCATAATATTACTAACTCCAGTCCATAATTTATGATAGAAATTTAAGACATTAAATTGACTAAACATTTTGGCACCATTTCCGGGGAATTGTAATTAGGAAGCCTTATTTCCTACATCCAAAAAACAATTATATGCGTAGAGAAAGAGACTCTAGGGGTAGATTTATAGCTAGAGGTATAAGTTTTATTCCAACAACACCAATCACTCTACCAAGACCATGAAGTGCCACACCACCATCTCAAACTCATATTCCATCTTTCACAACAATACATAGACTTCTTGAAGTATTACGCTCAGCAATCCAACCAAGAGACTCTCCAACTTCATCAAATAAGGTATTCTTAGAAGAGGATGATCCTAGATCTCCAACAGAAGGAGTAAAATTTTTCACCTCTACAGGAGAATAGATTCTAGCTCAGGAATTAGAAATCCCTAGTGAGGAAGAAGAGAAACTTTCTTCAACACTCCATTGATAGAAGAACCAGAGGAAGAAAAAATAACTCTACAATTAGAACCCTAGATTAGTTCTGAGGAATCTACAATGGCCGAAGAATAAGGAGAAGGATAAGTACACAATTTGAATGGAAAATCCTTAAGAATAGGAGGAGGAATAAGAGGTAGAGGACAAGGTGGAGGTAGAGGAAGAGGTGAAGAGAATAGAAGAAGAGAAAATAGGGAAGACCATAACTCTGTTGGATTTCCTATAGTTGATGAGGATACAAATGCCACTATGAATAATATTTCACCCTCCATCCTTCCCAATTTTCATGGATTAAGGAATGAATATCCTGAAACATTTCTATTTGAATTTGAGGTTTTATGACTACTTACAAGATTCTCGAAAATTGAAACCATTTCTTGCGACACTCAAGGGTGCAGCTTTAAAATGGTTCATGGGCTTAATAACACATTCTATTAGGAAATGGGATGAGATTAAAAGTGCATTCTTAAAAAGGTATATGGATTATTGCACACATAATAATCGGAAGGATGAAGTATTTAAAATGACGCAAAGAGAGGATGAAAAATTGGAAGACTTAATTGAGATATTCAATTACAATTTAAAAAGAGCTAAAATGGAAAACTTGGATCAATATACTTTAAAAGCTCTCTTATTGAAATCCATCAGATATGAATGGATAGATATTCTTAATATGCTGGGAAAGGGAGATATCTCTCAACTATCACTACCTGAAATTATTGAATTATGCATTCATCTTTCAAGAGGAAAGTTAAGAATTGGGAAAAATGCAATAGATCCTATTCTCTCTAGAGTGAATAAATCCGCAACTGGAACAGTAAGTAGGGCATAAATAGGAAATATGCTTTATGAATTCAAAAAAGATATTTTAGGGAGTCTTAGTGAACAAATAGACACCTTGAAATTACAAAACAAGCATAAAGCTAAAACTGATGCCTTATCTATTTTCTGTCCTAAATGCAGAAAGAAACATGCCTTAAGAGAATGTCCTCTTGATTTAAAATTCATAGATACCTCTGGTATTTGTACAGAAAATCATGAAACAACAAAAATGTCCCTTTATACCATGTCTTAAGGTTGTTTTCCAAGAAGAAATAGCTCCACATCCAGTAGAAACTCTTTGTTTTGTCTCTAGAAGACCATGGCAGGGGCCACAAACTCAAGGCTTTAACAATCAAATGTATACTCAACCCGCACCTGTTAGCCCCCCTATGAAATTCTTGGCAAGCAAGCTGGAGGCTGGATTGTTTTGGAGCCTTCAAGGAATGCCTTTCCCCGAAAATTCATCCTCCTTGAAGTCTTTGTGTGCTGTACCTAACATGTAGTCCTTCTGCTGATTCATTTCTCAAAAGCCCATAATTTCCCCTTATACCCCTGCAGATACTCCCATTTTACCCCCCTTCTTCCCTTTAATCTTCCCCATCACCCTTTATTTCCCTAATTTTCCACCTCGCCTCCTTATCGTTCCTTCCTTTGGGCCTAAAAAATGCTTTAAAATGTGCACAAATCATATTTTGAGCCTAGCCCCTTTCACCATTAGCCTCTGCACCTTTTCCCATAAGACCCGGCGCCGTGACCAAGGCTTTTTCCTTGCGGGGGTTTTTCTCTATCCGTAGAGTCAAACCATGGAACCCCCGCAGTTGACTCCTTGGGATGTGGGGAAACCCGATCGAACGGTTGTTATTCACTATGGGGGGTCGCTCCAAAATTCCCGTGCCCGTACACCTTGGCCCCCCGCAGTTCATCTCCACCATCTGTTTAAATTCGCGGATCGACGGTTCATAGCCAGAGCGCTTCGAGTGCATTTTCCACCATTGATCCGTCCCAGATCTAACGGTGTGGAACACGCCCGATCCGGTAGTCCCACTCCCTACTTCCACTATTCAAAACCGCTGGTTTATTCCGCACCACCCTCGCGCGCTTGGCAGTTTTCCCCGGAGCCCCAGCGATTCCACTCAGCGCTGGCCGTGTGTCTCATGTATGACAACAAAACCGCTCTCATTTCGCGCATTAATGTTCGGTTGGTGGCCAGGTATAGGAATTGCTAAGAGTTGTCCGATCCAAAGCCCTTCATCCAATGGCTATCGTCCATCCGAGCCACGCACTGTTTAACCTCCGCCCATCGTACCAGCTGACCCCCCGTCCGTCACTCCCTGCCGTCGATCTCCACCCGATCGACGGTCCAGATCTGTCCATGCATTATTGACCATTCCATGGTCTCCCGCCTCGCCCCATCACCCCATCTCACCACGTCATTTCCACAAGTACCCTCCGTACATATTCCTAGTCCATTACATAAACTGGTTTATTTACGTGTTTTTCATTCATTTTTCGCGTTTATTCTCTTTGTGCACTGCCAACCATATACCAGAGTGATTTTCACCATTTCTTCTGCAATTTTCTCCTCCAGCTCGTCAGCATAGCCATGATCATAGTCCTCATCACCTTCACTGTTCCTGCCCATGTTTTCTCTTCACAGTTCGTTGTTTTGAAGGGTTTCCAAAGGTGAAAGACTGCCATGATTCTACATGGCAAAGCTGTGAAGACAGTATTAAATCCAAGAGTTGGTACTAGCATGGGATAGTCAAAGAAAGTGGCTGACAGGATTTTCTTTAAAGAAGAGGATCCAAAACTCTATGGAAAACCTTTCAGCGCTATTAAAAGTCTGAGCTACCCTATCAGAAGAAAAATGAAAAGGCAGAGTCATTCAGTACAAGCAACAAGATCAAGGCAAGCTAATGAAGATCTCGAGCCCTAATTCAATGTTTTTAGAGACAAAGCAGCAGATTACAGACCCCAAGGATCGATCAAAGGATCCCGAGCACAAGCAAAAGGTAATATCAGGGTTTCTCATCAGCAGAATGTTTGTTCTTCATCAAGTACATGGCATCCATACAGATTTTATTATGCACCATGTCCCTGAAGTGTTTTCCACCAGACAACAGACCTGAAAACGCCAGAACATTTATGAGACAGACCTTCCTAGCAGTTTATTTCATTTTTTGTTCAAATCACCTGGAGTACAACAAGCCAAAAGGTCAAGATCATATCCAAAGCAGATCATTCTTTCACAAGGAAGGTGACAGAGATTAAATACATAGCAGGTCAAGCAGAATGGGTTTCGGCCCTGCATTCATTGTTATGTTTAATGATACACTTAATTTTCACCTACTCCTTCAGTCGATCTTAGGTTCATCCTTTTCTATAAAGCACAGAAGGAAACTTTGTAATGGTTGTTGATGAGATATCAGTGAAACACAAGCATTGTTCCTCTTGAGACAAGTTCTCTGTGTATATTGTAAGATAGGCTAAGATTTGATGTATTCAGACTGAATGTTCAAGCTGTGGGCAATGATGTACCTGATTGGTGTTGTTTTAATATGACAAGCATGTTTCTTTGGATCCTGATCTAAAGCATTTGGTGATGTTTCCTCTTTCTCTGTATTTTTGATTGACTTGCTCTTATGTTATTTTCTGTTTCATTTCATTTCTGCTGGTAGGCAACAGAAGTATAATATAGGATTCACCCTTGATAGGTGCCTTATATTTCCTACTCTCCCTGCATCAATGTTTTCTGCTTATATGTGTATCTAAATATTGATTTCGATTGATTTAACCAGTGTAGTGGATGTTATTGCCTGCTCTCTGATCTATGGATTGATGAAATCCATGTTCAGATGTTCTTGGTAGGATTTAGCTGGAAGGTTTGGGAACACTGGGGATTAGTGTTAGCCCTCTCCACTAGGATTCTTGCGCAACCAATTAACTTTTCCAAGATCCCTTGTTTTGCCTCTAATTTTGTCCAAGCAGGTCTGGAGTTAAATGACCTCTGACCTGATCTATAGACAGAATTATATGGTTCTCCTCCTTTCATTTTCAGTCCTTAATGTTCCATTCCATCTTCTATCCTTTAAGATCCAGATGATTTAGATGACTTGCCCAACTGAAAGCTTGCACATTGAACACAAGTAAACCCTTTCTTGACTCCATTGCCCAATGGATTTGATGTTATTTGAGTTATCTGTCTCTGCCTAAGCTTCCCCTTTGCTCATCCTTGTCTTATATTGGTCCTTCTTTTCCTGATTCCCTCCAACCGAACACAAACAATCAAACCAACAACCCTGAGCCTACAACTAGCCTAATATCTTAAACTTGAGTTTCAAAGATATATCCTTTGACTTGTATAGAGAGATCCCTCTCTGGACCTAGGAGGGCTAGATCCTAAGGTCCCAAAGTGGTTCTATGTTGTCTCATCTTTTGGTATTGCCAATCTTGCCAAAACATGGGAACCCCAACAGCACCAAACAATTGGAATTCACCAATGCCATGGCAACAACCTTGGTCCCAACCTCAACCTTGGACACAAGGAATGAAAAATCCTTATGGAATATATTCTCGATATTACCAATATCCATAATCTTATGCAAACTATCATCCTTGACATTTTCCACAACCTAGTCAACAACCTCAATTTCAAAATCATAATCCACAAATTTCATTACAATTTCCACAAATACCAAATAAACTACCTGCCCAGCCATTACCAAACATGAACAATAAAAATACTCAAATTTATTATAACATGGAGGGACATAATTTTCCAACTTATATGATTACTCCACTAGATCTTAAAAATGTTCAACTTAGATCTGGTAGGATATTAGAAAAGAAAAATCCCTCTATTTTTATTTAGGAAAAAGATGACCTTGATGAAGAAATTTCTCTACAACAAAATAAAAATCATTCTGGAGAAGGGACATCCCTTCAACATAATCAAAATTCTCAAAATCAAAAACAAGAAAATACAATAAACTCAACTCCTATCATAAATAAACCTTCATTATTTGTTTCTAACCCTCCTTTCCCTAAAAGATTACAAATCGATAGAGGGGTAGAAAAAAAAATTATGTTGCCAAATTATGATTTCCTAGATGAATTGAAAAATGTCTGTATTAAAATCCCTTTGCTACAAGCCATTAAAGGGATTCCAATACTTGCAAAAACAATAAGAGAGTTGAGTATAAAGAAATCAGGAAGAAAAACAAAATAAGTAAAATTTATTTAGTTAGTGGGAAAAATATTTGTATAAGTATGAAAACCAATCAATGATTGGCATCCTTATATAGAAAATACAAGTTGAAAATCAGAGCTCATTTCTGACACCTTATATTTTCTCCCATTCCGAAAATTCCAAATTCTTTTGTTACCTTTATTTTTCAAAAATAATAAAATATTAGCTATAGAATTTCTACATTTCTTCATCTCTCAGAATAATCTTCGGTTGTCATCACATTCTGCAGCTCTGATACACTTTTGCAGCTAATTGAAGCAGGACATACTGAATAGAAGCAACTGAAGACTCCATTGAAGACCATGCTGAAAGACACCTGAGGAATCAAGATAGAAATAATAACAAAAAAGGTTAATTATATCCAAGGTATGTTACAAAATTTGTTTAAATAATAAGGTTCAAAATCATTAATGTATATAAATTAGATGATCATATGTTTCCACCTCAAATTTTCATCATTAAAATTGATTGTACTCAATTCGCACCAAAAAATCCATAATTTGCCATTATCCATAGCATATTCCCTTAATTATCAAGACCAATTTCATTCATTAATGATTAACAATCATATCTCATACCGTAACCTCACTTACTCATGTTCTGAAACCCTCACCCGATTACATATTTCCCTACACGTCTCTAAAATCTCTTCTCAAAATTATTAACTCGGATCCAAACCATCAATTCACCTCGTCGAAAAGGAAGAGTCTTGAAGGATAAAATTCTTTACGATAGATACATGGGTTTAACAGTAAGAAATGAGCCTGTGGAAGGGAAGTTCATGGAAGGATATGCACAGATGAAAGAGATGGTACATAAGGGACGATGGATTCAATTCATAGAAACATTTTATGGATTCCACAAAGAGGTCACCAAATACTTCACAAGGGCCTTCGATGGGGTGGAGGTAGAAATTGGGGACATAAAGTTTTCAGTGAGAGAGTCCTTCATAGAAGAAGCCACAGAACTTCCGAAAACTGGTGAAATATGGTTCAAGAATAGGGAAATTCGTGGAGAAGAATGGAATATTTTTCTAAAAAATATAGGTATGGACACTACTATTTTTAAGAAAGGAATTCCCAGTATGAAACTTCAAAAAGAGGAACATGTTGTTAATTATTCAAAATTGTTACTTGTGAGGGTAGATTTAGTTGCATGTTTGTTTACCATGCCAGACTGTTAATGAACTTCCTAAAGGATAGAGAAATAAACCTCCATACTTCCTATTGAACAACTTAAATAAAATGTCAGGAACTGTGCAGAAAAGAATTCAATCCATAGACAATATCATGTATCATCATGGACTGATAAAGACACTCACACAATTTCATTTAAAAATTTAATGAGACTCATGGGAAAGTTTCTTGATGAGGAAACATTTTGAAGAAGAAGCACAAGAACAACCTAGTGATGATAAGAACAAAAGAAGTAGGATATGAAAGGTTGATACCTTTATTGAAGACAAATCCTCACCTCAAACATAGCAAGAACAAGAAGAAATCATCATTGTAGAATTGTTGAAGAATAAGAAACAGAGTGGTCACAAAAAGGGAAGTAATGTAAAGGAAAAGGGAAAAGTTATAAACTTAGAAATCTTAAGTCCTCCATAGCCAAGGAGAAGTTCCAGACTTCGTAAACCTTTGAATAAGACATCTCCATAGGAAGAAGAGTTTTTCGATTTAGATGAAGAGCCCGGAGTACCATTGCCTATTACTGCCTCTCTTATACATAGTCCAAACAGAAGGACCCAAGAAATCGACCCTTACTACATTGAGTCCTTATAAAAGATACATATAGAGAAGGAGTCAAATGTTGAAGAGAAGCCTACCAGTCCACAAGAACCTCTAGTAAACTCTTTGAAATAAGAAATATATGAACTAGAGGTACTGAACAGGCACATCAAGCAATAAAAAGAATCTCTGAAGGAACAAAACCACTTAGAAAAGGTCATCAGTGTCAACACTGTTTTACAATTAGGGATATGGTATAAAAATAATAGGAAATTGAAGAAAAGGAATATTTATCTGAGTAGAAAATTCATTAGTTTGAAGTAAAAACTCCTCATGAAGAAACCAATAATGGAAATTACCTCAAAGAAAGGAAATAAGAGAAAGTTGGATGAACTGGCAGAGATATCAGAACAGATGCAGTAAAATGTGAAGGCTCACAATTTTGGAAATTTCATGAGGACATGCAATGGTCTCTTAGTGGGGGTGTGTTGAACTTCAAGACTGTTCCTATTTTTGACATCTTTTTCACCCACATTTTCTTCCTTTTCGCAAAATCCATAAAATCAATTAGTGATAATTGGCATATTTTCCATCTGAGAAGGCATTTAGATGATCTTTATTTTATATTGTAATGTTTCTTATTATTTAGATAAAATTTTGTAATTAGCTATAAAATTCGTGCAATTCTGTAGCTAATCTTTATTTCTGCAGCCACTGGTATTGTTTTACAAGTTTCGAGAAGAAAATGAAGAAGTGATTCATATGGGTAGCTTTGAAATGCTCCATATATGGATCGTATCCTACTTACCTATCCAGATTCGAGAAGGATGATGCCTACACTCACGCTCAAATATCAATCAAGATAAGGGACGAGATCAACAGACAAAGATTCTCAATTTTCTCTTACATTGAAAATCGAGAAATATCCATGAAGACTTTTCTTCTTATTAGACTTCTAGACTTAGCTTTATTTCTCATACAGTTAATTTGAAACTATGTATAAATATTGGTCTATCAAAACCGGGAATAAGCTTGTTTTTTGTTGATAATACTGTGACACATTTTAAAACTATGTTTTGTTAGTGAAGAAGACCAGTTCCGGACCATTGATGCACATATAGCTTAAGTATATTTACACTCATTCTATTGAAAAGGCCCCCTGCACGAAAAAAAGGTTTTTATAGTTGTTTGATAGTTTAAATTCTTTTCATTTCATAGTTTAATTCTATGTCATTTAGTTTCTGAATGTTTTCGGAATTAAATTTGTATGTTTGCACAATTGACTGTTATATCGTATGCTTTCCTGAATTGTTTCATTATCATAACTCTGTCAGCATTTAATTGAAACAGTTCTTGCGTTCGAATACACATCAATCATAGGTTTTAAATTTGACATTTCATTTTGCGCAATAGACACTCTATCATCTTTTCTTTCCTTAGTTATTTTTGAATTCAATTATCATAGTCAATTTAGTTTCATAGTAATAGATTTGACGCTTTCGTTTCCATGGAATGTAGAATAGAATCAGATTAGGATTATATTTTGATAAATCATTTTTAGATAGAGTTAAAACTGAATCAGATGCATTTCTTTTCACAGAATTAGTGTTTTCAATTGATAAGTGGAATATGGTTTTATTTTTGTTTCATTGGTAGATAGAACATAATTTAGAAATAAAATAGAATTCAATATAATTTAGATTGATGCTTTATTTAAATGCAGGATAAGTTCAATTAGATGCTTTCATTAAAAATAGTTTAGATAGATGTTTTGTTGGCATAGAATAGTCTAACATAACTCATATTTAAAATTTAATTTCTTTTTATATTTTAGTTAATTAACATTTCCTTTTCTTCCTTCTTTTAGATTTTATATTTCATTAATTTTATTAAGAATAATTTTCAAATCACTTTTTTTTCTTAGAGTAAAAATAAAATGAAATTTCCTTTCTTCTTAGAGATTAGTTTTTCATCATTAAATTTATTTTAGATTCAGTTATTTCTTAGCATTCAAGATTTCATTTAAAGCTTCGATTTCATTTCTTAAATCAGTTTTTAGTTTTAATATTAGACATAAAACAAACCCCCCCCACCCCCCCCCCCCCCACCTCAAAAAAAAAAAAAACCAATATATAAAACTACATAACGCAATAAGAAAGATGGGCATCTAACATATATAGTGCACCACACTTCATAAGATTAGTAACTCTGGTCAATAATTTATGATAGAAATTTAAGACATTAAATTGAATAAACACCTGTAATGAAATCCATGGAAAAAATTGTCTAGATGGAAGTAGGGAGTGGCAAGGATTGTAAGGTTCCCGATAGCTTTATTTTTTTCCCTTTGTTTCTTTGTTATACATCAAAATTAGCTACAAGGGTAATAATGTTGTGCTTCATGCCGATCCAAAAGAAAGAGCAGTGTGCTCGTGCATAAGTTTTCTAAAAGCCTGAATGTCCTCCCACTAGAGAGGATTTCAACTCTTCCAATATGTAGTTTTTGAAGGTGGAGGTCAGGGATAGCACTACTCAATCCTTATAAAAAAGAACCTCATCCTTCTAAGAGAAATCGTATGAAGAAATAGGATCTTATTATAATATGTTAATGAGCTGATACAAAGAGGGGTGGGTGAACAATTCATGACAAGCTTCTTAAATCCAATTTTGTATGGGTAGAGAGAGGGATAAAAGGGTGTCTTCTTCCTGTAATTGGCGCAATAAGGCATCAACCACTACATTGTCACAACCCTTATTATAAATTGTCTCATAATAATATCCCAACATTTTTGTGAGCCATTTATTTTTTTGTGGTAAAGATAGGTGCCGCTATAGGAAATATTTTAGGTTAGGATGGTCAGTGTGGATTTGGAAACAATCGTCACCAAGTATCTATTGCATGTGATATGGCCATTTTCTTTCTCATATATAGATTGACCCAAATTCTTGCCACTGAGTTGTTAACTGGTGAAATCCAATGGTCTACCTTCATGCATTAATATTGTGCCAATACCCATACATGAAGCATCACATTATCTCTCAAAATGCTTTTTGAAGTTTTGTAGGGCCAATACTTTAGTGTAGAACATGGTATATTTGAGAGATGATAAGTTCTGTTGAGTTGCACCAGTGCAGAGAAATAATTTTTTCCTGATCAGATTAGTGAGGGGTCAGGAAATGTGTACATAATTACCGAAATATTTGTGATAGTAGCTTGTGATACCCAAGAATCCCCTCTAACTCTTCAAGGTTTTTGGTTGGGCCCAATCATGCATTTCCTGAATATTTTTCAAATCAACCCTCACTCCTTCATGGCCCAAAATGTGTCCAAAATACTCTACTTCTTCCATGCCGAAGAAACACGGATAATTTGAAAAATATTTTGTGATCTTGGAGCAGTTGCAGTACCTGGTCAACATGTTGAAGGTGTGCATCCCATATTTTGCATATGAGAGTGTCATAAAAAAGGGCCAGGAATTTGCTTCGAAGATATGGCTTCAGAAGGTGGTTCATGAGGCTCTGAAAAGTGGGTAGGGTATTACAGAGACCAAATGGCATGACCAGGAATTCATAATGGCCTTCTTAAGTTCGAAAGGTTGTCTTGGGAATGTCAAATTTCTTCATCCGTATTTGGTGATAGCCCGAGTGGATGTCTAGCTTGGTAAAAAATTTGGCACAATGCAATTCATTAGGCATATCATCAACTACTAGAATAGGAAATTTGTCCTCGATAATGAGCTTGGTAAGGGCCCTAATGAGTGTAGTCTATGATTTTTCTTCTTTTGATTAAAGCACATTAAATCCTAGAAGTCCATCGTGATAGGGCCCAGTGTGAAGAGACATTCAACACCAAGAACAATGCCACAACCACCCATTTCAATGGAAAACATGTCAGTTTTTAAGTGATAATCCCCCAATTGAAGCTTAATATTTTCATATCATCCTTCACATTTCATGGTCCCCCCATCAGCAATAAGGAATTGGAAATTAGATGCTTCCCTGACAAAACAATGAATGACTTCTACTACTCTCTTAGGTGTGTTTCTACTATCAATCAATGAAATTAGTGGCATATGTTTAATAAAAACTAGGATTTTGAGAGTTTGGGAGAATAAATGTCGGCAAAGGCATAGTGTGAGATGACCAACGCATCTAGCATAGTTTTAGTATAATTGTGTAGGGTTGTTTGGGGTTCACCTTCTTCCTCTCAAGCACTTCAGTGGATTGAGCTTCATCAATGGAGTTATTTTCAGTAGCGTTGATTTGAAATAATTTTGGTTCCTTGCATTTATGTCCCAGGGAGTATTTGTCGTCACAGTAGTAGCCAAGTTTGTGTTTCCTTTTGTTGAAGCCCTAGAATTCCATTGCAACAACATGGGGGGTAACCACCTGATCCAAACCTTAAAGAAACTCATTTTCCATTTGGTGTAGTTTCTCCGACTAGGGATAATGGGACCAGTTTCCCAGCAAAGAAATTGATATGATAATGATGGGTTTCGATATAAGGTGAAATGATGAATGACTTTAAACTAATGGAAATAATCTATATTAGTAACAAAACACATGCATCTATTTAATATAATTATTTAACTTAATCTATAACCTGTGTAGAATTACCATTTAAGTGATCTAGAAAGATGTCTTACGGTAAAAGGTAATAAATATCATTCGATTAATGAAAGTGATGAAAATTATTTAAAATGATTATTTTGACTAAATAGTTAATCAAAACAATTATGTGAAACAAATTGCATACATCAATTTTTTTATGTATTTGGTACGGAATTACAGCTGAAACATCGTAAAAAAGTGCATGAATGATAAATTGTAAGTCAGGCTGCATACATATCACAATATAAAAATAAATTAATATGAATTCATAATCAATACTTAATCATAAAGATAGTAGTACCAAATATGATACGTTCTGCTTATGATATCCACAATATTGACTTGCTCCAACTAAATCCAAATATACTTTAAGAGTACAAAAGTGTAATTCCAGTAAATCATACTTCAATTTTTCAAAAGTATATCCTGTTCCATATATTTTATAAAACACATTAACAAAAGTACAGAAGTGCAAGCTTTCACAAATTATTCTTTAATAAAATTATAGACCGCTCTCTAAATGCATGAAGGGGGTTTAAATACTAAATTAAATAAGTCAAAAATAGATTATTACATAAAAAGCTGAGGAGGTTTCAAACAAACTTCCTCATAATAAGTAAACTAAACTACAATCTAGAAATTAAAGATAACAACACTGCTTAAGTGGCTTGATTTCCTTTCGTCACTTGGTCTTTGAGCTAGAATATATCCATCAATGGCTTTAATTGAGTTAGCTGAGTGATCCTAGATCTGATTTGTCCTTTGAATATGGAATTTGAGAGTGCTGACAATTCTTTTCTAGTGGAATCAACTAAAGGTTGCAGATTCATACACTGGTGATGTGGTCTGATCAAGAAATTCCAATAATTTTCTTGATCCAATTTAGTTATCTGCTTGATAGATTCTGCCTGTGTCTCAATGCTTTCTTTCCACTATGTCTCCAATAGTTTGACCTCTGGAATTTCTTCAACTATATATTCTTTAATAAGCTTAGCATTTTGAAGTTGTCCATTGACAGACTCAATGATTTCATTTACTAAGTTATTTGCCTTTGAAACTTCTCTCTCTGCTTGTTGTAATTGAATCTCCTAGTCTTTGAATAAAATATATTTATGAAACTTGTCGATCTTCAGGAGATCAAAATTCTTCCCTTGTCAAATTCTTGCCATAAAATGAATTCAGAAATTTCCTTATGAATATTTTCACATTCCAATCTTATGTTTTCCACCTGCTGAGTCAAGATTTTACTTATTTCACAATATGAATTCGTAGTAGGTATTTCTTGACAAAAAGTATCTTGTTGTTGTTTCAAATTTGAATTCCATTCAAGTGCCTCTTTTATGAACGATTCTGTTTGAGGTTGAATTTTAACTTTATCCATTACTGCTTCTATTTGTGCACCTTTTTAGAGATGTGCACTTCATGTTACAACTTCAACGTTTCGAATTCCTTCTGGAACTGTGCCATTTTCATTTCAACTTGCTTATTGACATTATAATTTTCTTGTTCCATTTGTCTTTCTAGCTCTTTAACTCTATCTTCTATTTTTCTAAGAAGAATTTGCACTTTTTTTTCTTTATCAATGGTAGCATTTACATATACCCCCGCAAACTGTGAAATTTTGGTGAGATATTCTTTTGGACTGACAAAATTGTCTTTCCAGACAATATCTACTGATTCATTACTGAGGTTTTTCACTATTTCATCACCTCTTCTTATTTTCCTCCTCTTTACTACAAATTTATGATTTGGAATGTACAAAATGTCCAATGGAGGTATTTCTTCTATATTCAAAATAATTTATTCAGTTGAGAATGCCAAGATGATTTCCTATTCTTGAACCACTGGGTTTGTTAAAGTGCTACTATTGTTTCTAGTTTCTTTTGAGTTTGCTCAGGTGTGTGAAAACTTTTTGATCCTTCTGGATTAAGATTAAGTGGTGTCTGAAGTTCTTTAGTAAACTTCTTCCATTCTTTTCCCAAATGCTCTACTTGAGATTTTGTTGTCTGCTCAGGTGTAGTTTGAACTTGTTGAAGTTCTTTAGAAGATGCTTTTAATAATTCAACTTCATCATTCCCTTCCTCAAAGTGTGTATCAATTCTTTTGATTACATCTTCAATTATTTTATCAACGCTCTCATTTGTACTTTAAGATTCATTTTCATAATGATTTGAATCTTGGGAGTGGAGTTGTGAATGCTCTGAATCTTGAATTGATTTTTCATGTGACTCATCTTTTGACATATATTTTGCTTCATCATCTAAACTGATACTAGGAGTTGGCTCTCTGACTTCTTTTATTCGTAACAAGTCCAATGGGAATGTTTCTAATCTCTTATTTTTGTATTCCTGAAAATATTTGATGTCTTCTACACTAATTTTATTGGATGCCATATTTAATACATTTGTAAATTTCTTTGTTCCTTCAAACAAATCATTAAAATCATCCTTTTCATGCATGAAAGGTCTAACTTTAAGAGAAGTAGTAAAATTTTGGACCACATTATTTGGATCATACTATCTCCATGGCATAAAAGCCAGATTCAAAGAGGTAATTTTTGGAATTTCCTTTGCTGTATTACCTATATAAAAAAGAGCGAAGGTACCACACTATACCAGAAATTTAGGCCAAATGGTTTTCTTAGAATCCTTGAGATGCTTGGTTATACCATTTCCAAGTGTTTTGTATGCAATTTCTCTAGCCAAAAGTTTTTCTGGGACATAATAGGGAAAAACACGAGGAGGGGAAAGACTCCCGAAAATTATGACATAAGTAAAATTCTCTTCTCTAAACCATCTGGATATAGGCATAATATATTCACTGGCATATTTAGAAATTCTAGGGGCTTTCTCACTAGAAATGGTTTGATGGATGGGTAACATGACTCCATGACAAATATTATAAAAATGGGAACGAAATTCAGACTCCCATAGCGCTTTATGATAAACACGAATTGGACTAGGGTTTTGACTGGTCCATTTCCAAGCCATAACAGGAAAATTTGACAGAAACATATAGTGTCCATAATATATGCACTCATGTAAAAAGGTGGGATTTCTCTAGTAGAAAAGATCCTATTTGTTTTGTATTCCATAATAGTGTTGGCCAAATTATTGGGTAAGATGTTGGCCCAATTCATAATGGTGGAATTAACGGCAGCGTCAATAAGGGAACCCATTCAATGGAAAATTTGGTGGTATCATCTTTAGAAAACAATCTACACATAATTGCTACTATAAAATAGTGGGGTGACGGTAATTGTGCTATTGGATACATACCAAGTTTGTCCTATTTCAATTTTCCTTTATCAAACTTCCATTCTTTTACTACTTTCATTGTGTCTTTATTTTCCTTTGCAGACTTTTGTAGGAAAGCTTTAACAAAAGCCTTATGTGGCATTGGAAAATGGTACATTGCATGCAAATATTCAGGGGTGAATGTACCCATGTAAGAATGAACATGCAGATTTGAAATAGGAAGGCTCTAATGAGTTAGTTGCATCTGTCATTTCTACTTTCTTTAACTCCTTTGGATTCTCTCCTTCAAACAAATTATACATTTATTCCCATGAAGAAGTTCCACTGTCCTTATTGCAAGTAGTATCTGAAAAGAGTGGAGGTATGTTTGTAACTTCAGAGGTGGATGATTGGGCAACTGATTTAATTTTCTTTGTCATTTATGCTGATATCACTTTCTCAGGTAGTTTCCTAAATTCAAGCAAACAAGGAAATTCAAAGTTGGGATGAAGAGTGTAGAGGAATGGATAAAAGGAGTTTAATCACCATAAATCATAAAATTGGCGCTCTTATTTGAAACATGCGTTAGAAAAATATCAATCTTTTTGAGCCCTGAAACCATTGAATGTCGTTAATATCTCTTTTAATGATTATCAAATATTTTACATATATTACAATATATGTCCAATCAGAATATTTATATTGTTAGATATTATTAACGGACCAATTGATTAAGTATTGATTCAAGCACTTTGGTAATAAATGTTATATCACAAATCTCATATTTTGCAAGCATCCATATTATGTATCTTGACTGTGAGTGTATGCGAGATGAGATCTACGCAAATCGCATAACGCACTTTATCAAAGTGGGCATAACTTTCATTTAGTTTGATGTTGTAGGATGTGAGAAGCCCTAATACTCAAAGCTTTGCACTTTATTAGATTTCTGATATGCCTCGATGTTTTTTTATTGTTCTATCGGTTCCGACCTCATTGCATTTTCTTTTCGAATGATATCTCTACTTTCTTATCTTTTAGGGAGACATGATGCAATTTATAGTTATAAGGGTTTTTTCACCTTTCTAATGGGAATTTTCATATAACTTGAAAAGGTCTTAGTGCTATCACAATTTCGCAAGTTATATATGTCTTCCAACTTTTTTATCTTGTGAGTTTTGTGATTTACGCTAAGCACAATGAAATAAAAGCAAAAAAAGGTTTACGCCTTTTACTAAAGTTTTATAACTTAAAGTAAAGTGAAGTAATGATTCCTAAACTCTTTTTCTTTTTTTAAAGGGTCCCCATTTATCTTTCACAACCTTAATCGATGTTCAAATAAATGGGGGGGGTTGTTTCATAGCACAAAAATTGGCGATCCACTGGGAGAACCAGTTATCTCTGATAATTTTAAAATTTGTCTTTTTCAAAATTAAAAATAGTTGACGAGATGTAAATAACATGAAATTTAAAATAAGTAATATTTCTCTAAGCCATAAAAAGAAAATCACTTCATTATCATCACTTTATATCCTCTTAAAGATGAAAATTATTTTGTCTAAATCGGTATTTACAAGGTTAAAAGATAAAGTAGAAGATTCTCTTTGTAGATTAGTTTAAAATATCCTCATTTTTCATAGGTTGAGCCTTTGCTGCGATTAGGTATTAATAACCTTTGATAGGGTTACGTTTTAACGAGTCAATGATTTAGTAGCCCATCCAAATAAGAATTAAGTTTTTAAAGATAAATCCCAAGTCATATATCTATTCTTCTTTCCTCTTTTTATTTATTATTATTATTATTATTCTACTTAAAAGTCTTTGTCTTGGTTTGGTGGCCAAATACTAACAATTCCATTCATTGGTTGTAACTTAACTGAATAAGCTAGCTCGTGATGAGACCCCTTTTCTTTTGATTAAAATAATCTTAAGCCATTACCCTATTTTGGTATGCATTTTTGGTAATGTAAGTTAGTTATTCCCCTATGAATATGGTAAGCAGGCTCGTGATGAGACCTCTTATCTAAATTTAATATTTTTTTAAAATTTATTTCATAAGCCCAAGCCTTAAAAAGAGAAAATTTTATTGGATGGGGAGAACCATTGACTCCTTAAGAGTTTCTGAATGATAATTTTAGAGTAAAAAATGCCTATATGCAAAGAGTCCTTTAATTTGTTCAAGATAATTTTCATGATTGATAATAGAGCAAAATTATTTTATAAAGTTGGAGGCTTCTCAAAGAACAAATAAATTTGTGAAAAACAAGAAATTTTTCAAAGATCTAAAACCTTTTTATTTTTCAAATGTTATAAATATTTCTTTAATGGTCACTAGTTTAATAAAGTATTGAAAGAAACTTTATCTGTGAAGTCAATACTTATACAATTTGAACTTTAATTTCCTATAAAAAATAAAAGCAATAATTTACAAGGGATAGAAGAGGTCATTTTATATGAAAAGTATTTTTTCAAATTCTTCCCATTTACAGGCAAATATTCTCTCCTACCTGATAAATTTTGCAATAAAAATGTTGATGGGCCGATTAACTCAACAATCTGAAATGGTCCAAGCCACATTATTTAGAATTTGGTATGTTTACCCTTTTCTTCATGTTCTTTGTCCCACTTCAATATTATGTCTCCTAGTTGAAATGATTTTGGGCTAACAGAATGTGCATCAAAGGAAGTCTTAACTAAATGCTGATGGTGAGCGTGTGTGATTTTGGCTTTATTTATTTCTTGTTCCATCTTGAGAATATGTGCTTACCTTAATTGCAAGGAAGAAGAAGGAGTTTCTTCAATAAACTAGACTAGGGCTAGAGAAGGAATAACTATGTTTTTGGAAAGAACAACTTCTTTCCCATAAACTAGACGAAATGGAGAAGTGCCAATTAAGGCCTTCTATGTTATCCAGTCTTCCCATAGAGAAAATGTCAAATATTTGTGCCAATTCTTATGACTTTGATCAACAGTTTGCTTTATGATTCTAGTGAGATTTTTGTTGGTTAATTCTGCTAGACCATCTCCCTGAGGATAATCGTTGGTAAAATATTTAAGTTGGAAACCTTTTTAAGAGAAAATTATGTCATTTCCTTGCCTGAAATAAGATGCATTATCAAACATTAAGGTAGTTGGTAAAACAAATCTGGTAATAATTAATTGGTCAATTAATTCAATGATGTTCTTATAATTAGTTACCTTTAGTGGAATTTCTTTCACCCATTTTGTAAAATAATATGTTGCTGTAAGAATATATCTATGTTGCTTTGAAGAGTGAGGAATGATCTCACCTATTATGTCAAGTACCCATTGTTCGAATGGTTGTTCAAAGCTGACTAGTTGTAATGGTAGTGCATGTTTCCTTTGTCTTCCAACAACAGGTTGACATGGTTTACATTTTCTTACATATTGATGTGCATATTTAAAAAAATTTGGCTAGTAATATCCAACATGCAGAATTTTGTGGGATGTTGTATCTCCTCCAAAGTGTCCACTAGCGAAATCGTCATGGAGTTCCTGCAAAATATTTTCTGACTCAGATTTTTCTAGACATCTTAATAAAGATATATTCATATTTTTTCCTGAATATGACATCATTGATGATCTGATATTATTTTTCTTTAAATATCAAGGCTCTTTTCTTTTTGTAATTGAGTTGCAGAGGAGCATATCCATTTTTTAAGTAAAATATGAGATCAACATATTGATATTCTATATGGTTGAGGCTTACCTCAAAAATTTGTATATCATTACCTGGATCTTCTTCTATTGGTGAATCAAATGCTCCAACCAACATTCTGCAAAAACCTTGACCTCTAACAATTTTAGTTGGTCTTATTTCTACATCATATTCTTGCAAATCATTTACCCAGCTGGCTCTCTTTTCTCCCACTTCCCTTTGCATCAATAATTGTATTACTACTGAAAATGGAACTATGATTTTGTGTGATTTTTTAGGAGGAATGGCCTAAAATATTTACTCTTTTAAAGACAATAAATGCATGTTTTTCAGCAACAAAATAATTCAATTCATCACCTTGTGAGTTTGAACTCAAGAAAAAAATAGGTGCTTCAATTTGTTTTTCATTAAGCTGTGTTAAAACAACTGCATATGATGTTTTTGAGGCAAATATATATAATACAAAATGTTTTGAAAAATTAGGAGTGGCCAAAGAAGGAGCATTAATGATAGCTTGTTTGATTATTTGAATGATTCCATTTCAATGTGGCCCGATTAAAAAATTGCTTTTTTCTTGATCATGGATTGTAAAGGCAAAACTACTTGTGAAAAGTCAGGAACAAACCCTTTTACAAAATTTATTTGGCCTAGGAAAGACTGCATTGATTTCTTGTTGTGTGGTGTTATCACTCAGATTTTCCTTGAAGTTGTTGGGAAGAGGAAAGGGGTCCGAGGTAATCACAAACCAACTTTTAGGTACAAAATCTAACCAATATGTACCCAGAGAGGGCTCTCTCTTTAAGTTTTAGCTTTGTTTTGAAAGATATTAGGCTAGTTATAGAAGTCCAAGGATTTTGATTGTGTTTGGGTGATGAAATTCAATAGAAAAGGGGTAATACTAAATATTTTAGGCCATTGGGCTAATGGAGTCAAAGAAAGATGGCTTAACTAGATTTAGTTTCATAACAAAGGGATCGTTTCACAGGGCAAGGTAATTAAATAGGGAACAATTAAAGATCTAAAATGGATGGAATGGATTTCAAAATGGGTGAAGGGCAATTAAGAATCCTTCAACATATTCGAAAGAGGGAAATTGAATGATTATTAATAAAGAACAACTAAGAATTCTTTAGTAGAGTATGTTGTCCATGTAAATCTTCCAATAAATGTTGATGGTAAAAAGGTTTATGTGAAAAATGTAAAGGCCTAGAATGCGATCATGTAAAATATTTGTCAATCTGAAATTGTAAAGGTTATGAGCTTTAATTGGTTAGCCAAGTAAGTATGGTATAAACTCAAGAAGATACATGAGAGAGATGAAAATTTTAAGCAACCCAAGCTCCAAACCTTTATAATGATATTCGAGAGCTTAAGGATGAAGGAAGAAGAAATCATATCATAATATTTCCTTAGATTTGATGAGGTAATGAATATGATTACAAGAATTGATGAATATCTCAAGGAGGAATTATTTATTTATAAAGTCTTAAGGTCTCTATCTATGAGATTCAATGCCAAAATCTCAACCATTGAGGATATCACAAATATGAAAATCCTCATAATGGATCAAATACTTGGTACCTTATGACCTATGAGATGAGACTCGGAAACAAGAAGACTGAACCAAATTAGTTCATATTTAAAGTGTTTAAGAAGAATAAGGAGAAAAAATATCACCAAGAATGTTACGTTGTGAATTTGATTAAGATTAGGCTCATTTTTTTAGAAATTTTAAGCAGGGTTTATGTGAGTAGAAAGGAAATATTCTTGTCAAATGATTTGACTATGGAAGTGTTGGTAATTTTTCATCAAAGTTTCCTTATAAATAATAGCCACACAAGAATAATATTCAAAATCCCAAAGAAAAAGCTTAGAAATATTAGAAGAAGGATTCCTTCAAGTAGAAGGGGCTATACTCCAAGGAGGAAAACTCTACACTAGAATCTGATAGCAAGGATTATTTATAAGGTGATTCCAATGAATGTTTTCTTAGGGAACTTAAAGCTAACTCAAAAAAAAATAATTTCTCATACCTTGTAGAAGAATAAGAAGAAGAAAAAAGAGTAGTTGATATTGAAGGGGAGCTAATTAATTCTCTTGGTGAAGTGAAGAAGGAAAAAATAATAAAAAAAAACTAAAAGAACAATTGGTGCATGTTGAGGAATGTATGAATAATTTTGATAATGACGAGTTCATTCATTATATAGAAAATTTTGTAGAAGCCATTAAAAGAAAAGAAAACTTATCACTTTAATTAGAAGATAAAGATAAGACTTGTGAAATGATAGAGGATGAGAATAGACTCTTGAAACAACAGTTGATCAAGAAAAAGGAGGAGAGGATGTTAGAAACATTTAAGGGAGATATTATTTCCTTGTAATTCAATTTAGAGGAAGAAAAATAGAATTAATAGGCTCTAAATGTAGAAATTTGATAACTGATATGTTATACACCGAGATTCTCCTAATCACACACTATTTTAACTTCATGCACAATACAGAATCTCTTCTACCATTTATCATTAATTGCGGAAATAAAAACAATCGCATGCGCACATTAAAACCATAAACAACCACACATATGAACATAGTATTTTATGGGAAAGATTAAAGCTGAAAACCCACAACTATTTGTATATTATATGTCATAGAGATCATGTAACAATCATTATACAAAGCTCCTCACAAAGCTCTCAGTACAATCTCCAATTTCTACACACTAATCAAGCCCGATCTAGCAAATCACATGCTCCAATCTCTGCCACCTGATAGCCTGCCTCTACTGCGCAATCCCTACTGAAGAATGGCTCATAATGAAATTTGAACCACCTGGCTTGTACTGCGCAATCTTCATTGGCATCTCCATCAATTTCTGGTGCAAACTCATGCACCAGTATAGTCACAACTGATAGTCACACTGCTCTTTCACCTACCTCTTCACTGGTGTCCACTAAAACTGTCCATGCACTATAGTTAACTGATGTATTATTTAGTTGATTAATGAGTTATTAATTAGTGAATTAATTAATAATTAATTCACACCACTCTCACTAGTGTATCAATTAGTTAGACTAGATACAACTAGCTCAACTATGTTTAACTCAGTTAAACTAAACACGACTCCATCAACTACCTCAATAACTCCACCAAACTCTGTCACATGAATTCTAACTGAAGTATCCATGCAATATCTCCACTTAACCCTCCGGAATAGTGTAATTCATTCTGTTAGCTCCTGTGCCACATCTGTGCACTTAACTGAAGTGCTCCAAGAGAATAAGATAATGTTTAGAGTCCAAATATTATTAAGAGCTAATAATATTCGACATATATATTTTTAGACTGGCAATCTAAAAATAGATTCCTCCCAATATGTCTAAAAATATAAGTCCATATATTTTTCCAACTTGACCAACCATCCACAAATAGCATCCTGCAACTCATAGAATATGATCGACATGTCTAAAAATAGACATAGTCTATAAATAGACTTGCGCCAAAAATAGCCTGCGGGCCCACTTAGTGAAGGCGACTTCTTTCCACTAAGCTCATCATCTTGTTGCAATCTCAACTCTCCCTCTCAGCAAGATAAGGATTGTCTGCCACCCCTATCCTGCCCCTGTGGTATTCAAATTTTCTCTTGGTGAGCACCTTCGTCAAGATATCAACATCCTGATCCTCCGTGGGAATGTATGAAAGTAACATGATCTTCCGCTGCACACAATCTCTAATATGATGATATCGGATGTCAATGTGTTTAGATCTATCATGAAATGCTGGATTAACCAAGATTTTGATGCAACTCTGATTATCACAATATATCATAGTAGGATCTAAGTGTGAACCGAACAACCTGACCAGGATCTTCCTCGTCCATTTAGCCTCGCATGCGACCAAACTTGCTGCCATATACTCGGCCTCTGTTGAACTGAGTGCCACAAATCTCTGCTTCCTACTGTACCAAGAAATTGTTGTTGACCCAATACTAAAAATCCCTCCAGATGTGCTCTTTCTATCCGTTGGACTCCCTGCCCAATCTGCATCCGTGAAGCCACATAGCCTCACCTCATCCAACTATTTGTACCATAATCCATATCCTGATGTGCCTCTGAGATATCTCAATACATGCTTTCCTACCTTCCAAAAGAGCTTGGTAGGCCTAACCATAGCTTGTGAAAGCTGGTTAACAGCATAGCATATGTCGGGTCGTGTATTGACCAGATACATAAGCGACCCCACCAACTGTCGATAAATAGTGGCATCCACTACATCTAACGATGTAGCATCTGCTTTCCTCCATCCACCAGGAAGAGGAGTATCAATAGGCTTGCAGCCATGCATGTTGAACTTCTCTAGTATCTCCCGGGCATACTTGCCTTGAGACACAAACAGTCCATCACTGCGCTGCCAGATTTCCAATCCCAGGAAATAATGAAGGAGGACCAAGTCCTTCATCTCAAACTCCTTTGCAATATTAGCCTTGCATGAGTGTATCAAAATTTAATCACCTGTCAAAATCAAGTCATC
>CM076577.1:1455707480-1456003793 GCA_034641835.2 Pinus albicaulis | reverse complement strand
GAGGTACTTGGGCATACTGTCGCCTTTCTCCATCTTTATGTTTCTGAGTCTATCCTTGAGCGCCAATTTCCTCTGGTCGCTCTTGCTTTGGAATAAATGTGTCAAAGCTTTCCACATCAAGAATGGAGAAGCCTTACCATGAAGTTTGGATACTATGTGATCCTTCACACTTTCTAACAAAATCCTTCAACACTTTGCTGTCTTCTTTTGCCATGCATCAAGTACGGCAACATCACTAGAAGTAGGCTTTGGAATTTCTGCATCTATGAACTCCTTCAACCGATTGTCATCTAGCACCGCCTCCATCTTGTCCTTCCATGCAATATAATTCAAGCTGCCCTCAAGGGCATACTCCAATCGCAAACCGTTGAAAGACATCTCAACTTCGACGCCAAGAAAACACTGCTGCAAATTCGAATTCCACCAGCACAAAACTCAACCGCTTCAATGTTTTGCAATTGCTCCAATGATCAATATCGCTCTGATACCATGTAGAAATTTGAATAGCTGTTAAATTATTCACCGAGATTATCCTGATCACACACTATTTGAGCTTCATGCATAATACATAACCTCTTCTACTATTGATCATCAATTTGCGGAAATATAAACAATCACATGCGCACATTAAAACCATAAACAATCACACATATAAACATAGTATTTATGGGAAAGCTTAAAGCTGAAAACCCCCAACTATCTGTATATTATAATGATAGAGATCATGTAACAATCATAGTACAGAAGCTCCTCACAAGCTCTCATGCACACCCTCAATTGCTACACACTATCAAGCTAGATCTAGCAAAACACATGCTCCAATCTTTTGCCACTTGATAGCCAGCCTCTATTGTGTTTTCAATGCTATGGGATGGCTCATTAGATAACATAAACCTCTTGGCTTGTATTGCGAAATCCTCATGGGCTTCTCCAGCTATCTGTGTGTTGCAAATAGCAACTGTATAGTCACAACTGATAGTTAACCTGCTCTTTCACCTATTTCTGCACTAGTCTCCACTGAAACTGTCCATGCACTAAATTTAACTGATGCATTCTTTAGTAGATTAATGAGTTTATAATTAGTGAATTAATTAATAATTAATTCACACCACTCTCACTAATTTTATCAATTAGTTAAACCAGATACAAATAGCTCAATTATGTTTAGATTAGTTAAACTGAATACAACTCCACTAACTTCCTCAATCAACTCCACCAAACTCTGTCACATGAGTTCTAACTGAAGTCTTCATGCAATAGCTCCACATAACCCTTAGGAATAGCGTAATTCCTTCTGTCATCTCCTGTGCCACATCTGTGCACTTAACTGAAGTGCTCTAAGAGAATAAGATAATGTTTAGAGTCCAAATATTATTAAGAGCTAATAATATTCGACATATATATTTTTAGACTGGCAATCTAAAAATAGATTCCGCCCAATATGTCTAAAAATAGAAGTCCATATATTTTTTTCCGACTTGACCAACCATCCACAAATAGCATCATGCAACTTATCGAACATGATCCATATGTCTAAAAATAGACATAGTCTAAAAATAGGCTTTGCGCCAAAAATAGCCTGCGGGCCCGGGCCCACTTAGTGAAGGCGACTTCTTTCCACTAAGCTCATCATCTTGTTGCAATCTCAACATCAAGGCAACAAAAGGAAGAACCAATAAGAGGGTTAATAAGTCAGGACGTTATCTTTTTGAAAAGGGGCATGCTAGGCACACTAATAATAGGTCTCAATACATGCCAACTCGCATTGTGTGCCAAGTGCTAATGTATGTCAATGCATTCGACCATTTATTTGCTGAAACAACAATCACTTTGCTGAAACAGAAATCACTTTGCTGAAACACAAGTTACTTTGCTGAAACACAAATTACTTTGTTGAAACACAAATTCTGGAAAACTTTTACAGAATGCTGAAACTACAGAAATAAAACAAAACACACAGCAAGCTGAAACAATCATTCAACACATTTGAACACTGAGATTTTTGGTCAACTTGACCCTGGAAAAACCCCCTACAACTCTTGGGGAAAACCAGTCTTGAGAGCTCCTTCTTATTTCTGAAAAATGCTTTTACAGAGAGGCAGAAATTACAGCAAAAATTTCAGCAACTAAACAACAGTACTTATCTCGATTTCCGTGCATTCACTCTGCCTTGGAAAACGTGCAAAACAGTAAAAACCCAAAACAGAAATTTTACAGCATTTATGACAGCATTAAATGCTGAATGAGCTTCTCGATTTTTGTGCCCAGCTGTACGGCCGTACTGCTGTACGGACTGTACGGAAAACCCAGCTGCTGCTTCTCCTCAAAATCTGCTCTCCTTTGCCTCGAAATCTGTGCCGAAACTGACTGTACGACTGTTGTACGGATTTCCAGAAATCTGTACTACCAAGCAGCAGTCTCTCTCCTCGATTTCTGTGCCCAGAATCTGCCCAGAATTAAATGCTGAAGCTGCTGTACGGTTCTCCTTGAAAACTGTGCCTCTCTTCCTCGAAAAATGTGCCCAACACTTGCTGTACGGATTTCTGCCTTGGAATCCGTGCCTCCTTGCTGCTGTATGGACTTTGCTGAAGTTTCTATCAGCTGCTCTCTTTCTCCTCTCTGCTTAGAAATCTCCCTTGCTCTCCTTCTCCTGCTCTCTCAATCTGCTCATGAAAGAATGAATGACCTTTTCCTCCTTTTCCTCCTTTAACCTAACCCTAAGTGACTTTTGGGGAATCCCTAAATCCAATGGCTGAGATAGATTGAGATCTAGGGCTGAGATTAAATGCTCATTTAAATCTCACTTTCTGTTTTTTAATTCACCCCACTTTAATAAAGACCCACTTAGTCTTTTATTTCCAAAGTCACTTTTTCCTTTCTAATTTTATATTGACTTTATTTAAAGTCACTTTAACTCTAGTAACTTTATCACTTAAAGTCACTTTAAAATTAGATTTGACTTTATAACTTTATAAAGTCACTTTAGTAACTTTATCACTTAAGTCACTTTTAAATTAGATTTAACTTTATAAAAATTTATAAAGTTACTTTAGGAGAAAAATTAAATTCTTTTGGACACTTTTTCCTAGGCCAAAGATCAAAGCCTTAGGGAACCACCTGTCCTCCGGTACCAAATTTCAACACTCCCTCTTACCGAGGAAGGTGTTCCTCACCACACCCATCTTGTCTCTGAAGTAGACATGCTTGCCCCGTGGTAAGGCTTTGGTAAGAATATCTGCAACCTGCTCATCGGTGGGAATATACTCAAGCTTCACAGCTCCTTTCTGAACATAGTCTCTGATGAAATGATATTTGATCCCGATATGCTTTGACCTGTCATGAAATACTAGATTCTCCGTGAGTTTAATGCAACTCTGATTATCACAGTAAATCACTGAAGGTCTCAACGGCTGACCAAATAAGCCAAACAACATCTTACTTGACCGGATGGCCTCTAGCTAGCTAGTGACACCCATATACTACCTTCCATAACTCAATGCCTACGGCTAGCACTTGGTGGGAACCATGACACAACTGCCGAACCCAACCCAAAACAGCACCATGAAGTGCTCTTCCTATCAGAAGCACAACCTGCCCAATCAGAATCAGTGTAACCTGCCAATCTCACTCCATCCCCCTGCCTGTAGTCCAGACCATAATCCACTGTCCCCTGCAAGTATCGCAAAATGTGTTTTGCAGCCACCCAGTGAACCTTCCTAGGCTCACACATAAGCTGACTCATCGTGTTGACTGCAAAACAAATATCTGGTCTAGTGTTGACCAAATACATCAAGGAACCAATCAGCTGTCTGTACAATGTGGGATCCACCAACTCGGAATCCGAAGCATGAAGCTTCTTCCGGTTGGTGATCATCGGTGTCGACATGGGTCTACAATCCTCCATGTGGAATCTGCCAAGGATGTCCACAATATACTTCCCCTGTCCCAGGAAGAAATGCCCCTCCTCATGCCACACCTCCAAACCCAAAAAGTAATGCATCAAGCCGATGTCCTTCATCTCAAACTCCGCCGCAAGATCTCTCTTGCAGTGCTCTATGAGTCTCTCTGCACCTGTAATGACTAAGTCATCCACATACAGCACCAGAATGAGAGGCTCCTCACATATCACAATATAGTAAAGGTTCGGATCTGCCTCACTCTTTGTGAAACCCATCTTCTGCAAGTAAGTATCTATCCTGGAGTACCAAGCTCTGGGAGCTTGCTTCAGGCCATAAAGGGCCTTCTTCAGTCTGCACACATGGGAGTCCTTCCCATGCACCTCAAAGCCCTGTGGCTGCTCAATGTACACCTCCTCCTGTATGAAGCCATTGAGAAATGCGGTCTTCACATCCATCTGGTGGATCTTCCAACCCATCTCTGCTGCTATCGATATAATGGAGCGGATCGAAGTATATCGAGCCACGGGAGCGAAAGTCTCCTCATAATCAACTCCCTCTACCTGGGAGAACCCTCTAGCCACAAACCTCGCTTTGAATTTCTCAATGCTGCCATCTGCAGCATGCTTTACCTTGTAAAGCCATCTGGAAGTAACCATGGATTTGCCCTCAGGCCTCGGCACCACCTCCCAAACATCATTCTTCATGATAGAAGAATACTCCTCCTGCATGGCCTCTCTCCAGACCTGCTAGCTAGCTGCCTCCTCATAGCTAGAAGGCTCAGAGTCAAGGATGCTGGTAGCCATTGCCATATAGCTACAAAACCTCTCAGGTGGTCTGCTCTCTCTGACCGGCCTCTTAAGCTCAGCAACAGATGTGGCATCTCTCAAGGTGTCCTAAAGCCACTTGGGCTTCCTCTTCCCTGAGCACACTTCTCCCGCCGGAGAATAAAACTCCTCCTCCTCAACATCAGGAGCCTGAACTCCTGACTGTCTGTCTGCTGTCCTCCTGCCTGCACCTGAACCTGTAGATGCTGAGGTACCGTGTGAACTGTCCATCGGTGGACTCCCCAGTGAACTGCTCTGTGGACTGCTCTGCGTGCTGCCCATAGCACCACCCCTCGACTGCGAGCCACTCCCCCAGCAGCGGACCTGACATCGTCATAGATCAGCCTCAGGATCCTCTGATCCCTGCCCACTAAATCCCATGTGATGACTCAGCTAGCTGGCGAGGTCACGGTGATCCAGATACTCTAACTCCCGTGACCTCCTAAAGGCACTGTCCTCCTCGAACTTCACATCCCGCCTGACAACAACTTTCCTCTGCGCAGGAATGTAAATCCGAAAGGCCTTGGAGGTCTCACTGTAGCCCACAAAGATACCCTTCTCTACGGTGGGCTCTAGTTTGGTCCTCTTCTCCTTGGGTATGTAGGAGTATGTCATGCACCCAAAGATACGAAGATGACCCATATCAGGCTTCTTCCCAGAAAAAGCCTCCTCCGGAGTCATGTGCCCCAAGGCACGATGCGGACTCCTGTTCTGCAAGTAAACAGCTGTGTTGCAGGCCTCTGCCCACAAAAGCAATGGCAACCCCTGATCATGTAACATGGCTTTGGCAGCCCCTCCGATGGATCTGTTCTTCCTCTCCGCAACCCCGTTCTGCTGGGGGTTGTAAGGAACAGTGAACTCCCTCCTAATGCCTGCCTCTGCACAATAGTCAACAAACTCTCCAAGGGTGTACTCTCCCCCATTGTCCGACCTCAGGGACTTGATCTTCCGACCTGTCTGTGTCTCCACAAGAGCTCTAAACTCCTGAAACCGCTTGAAGACCTCACTCTTGGTCTTCAAGAAATAAATCCAGGTCCTCCTGGAGTGATCATCGATGAATAACACATAGTACTCATATCCACTCAAGGAAACATGAGACATCCGACCGCTCACATCGGAATGAATCAAATCAAGTATCCCAGTCGCTCTGCTGTCACTGCTGGGAAAAGGGGATTTGACAAACTTGCCCATCGCACATCCTCTGCAAGTATCAAAGTGATCAGTACTGAAATCTGGCACACTTGTAGTGATCTCTCGCAAAGTCCTCAAGGCTCCATGATACATGTGCCCCATCCTGCGGTGCCAAATCTCCCACAACTCAGAACTGCTAGCTCTGCTGTCGATACTACTGCTCAATGCCAAAAGGGGCTGGAATGCAAACTTGTACACCTTTGCATGGCGTACACCTATCACTCTAGCTGAATCAGCTGGAGTGCCCCTGGGATACATCAACACCTGTCCACCCCTGAATAGTATCTCATATCCTCTGTCCTCCAAAGCTGAGACGGATATGAGGTTATTCCTCATCCCTGGCACATAAAGAACATCTGACACCTTCAAGGGAGGTTTGGACTCCCTCTGAAATGTCAATGTTCCCACACCGACTGCTCTAACAACTCTGTCATCACCGAGTACTACCTCTACATCAGTGCCACTCTCTGAAAGCTCTGAGAAGTACTCACGGACTCTTGTCATGTGACGTGAAGCCCCACTGTCCACATACCAGATACCCGAAGATGCTCCGCTAATCGAGGGAAATGCATGCTCCCTCTGAACCTCTATGGCAGATAATCCTGCACTAGAAGACTCACACGCAATGAACCCAAACTCCCGGTCAAAGCGATATGCAAAGTCCTCAACCTCTGCTGAAGCTGCCATGCTCTGGTTCTTCCCCTTCTTCTTCTTCTCCTCCGGACACACAACTGCATAGTGTCCCATCTTCTGACAATTCCAACACTTCACTTTGGAATAGTCCTTCTGTGAGTTATCCTGTTTACCTTTACCTTTGCCTTTGCCCCACCATTGCTTGTGGAAGCCTGCTTCTTCCCTTTGCCTTTCTTGCGTCCTGCCAACAGTGCTACATCCTCATCCTGCTCAACTAGCTTGGCTGCCCCAAGCTGACCTTTCCTGATCTCTGTCTGAATGCAATCATCCCAAAACCTCTCCCATGTGGGAAGGGTCTCACGTGCACAAACTCCATCAGCAAAGTTCATCCATGAATGGGGGAGGCCATTCACTGCCTGAGAAGTACTCACGGACTCCTGTCATGTGACGTGAAGCACGTCACATGCAGGATACCGAAGCTAGTCGAGGAAATGCATGCTCCCTGCGAACCTCTACTTAGTGGATAATCATACACTAGAAAGACTCTGCGCCAATGAACCCAAACTCAGTCAGCGATCCTGAAGTCCTCAGCCTCTCTTTAGTGACACCGCCATGCTGGTTCTTCCCCTTCTTCTTCTTCTTCTCCGGACACACAACTGCATAGTGTCCCATCTTCTGAAAATTCCAACACTTCACTTTGGAATAGTCCTTCTGTGTGTTATCCTGTTTACCTTTACCTTTGCCTTTGCCCCCACCATTGCTTGTGGAAGCCTTCTTCTTCCCTTTGCCTTTCTTGCGTCCTGCCAACAGTGCTACATCCTCATCCTGCTCAACTGGCTTGGCTGCCCCAAGCTGACCTTTCCTGATCTCTGTCTGAATGCAATCATCCCAAAACCTCTCCCATGTAGGAAGGGTCTCACGTGCACAAACCCCATCAGCAAAGTTCATCCATGAACTGGGGAGGCCATTCACTGCAATCCGCACCAACTCAGTGGGAGGAATGGCCTCTCCAATCGCTGCCAACTCATCTTTCACATTAGTAATCTTTGTGAGATATCCAGCTGCACTATCATTGCCCATCTTAATGGTCTTCATCTTCTCCTTCAGGACCATTTTCCGGTTCTCATTGGTACTCTGGTAGAGATTGGACAATGTTGTCCACATCTCATGAACATTTCTCTTTCCTCTCACATGAGGAATGCAATGGTCTTTGATTCCGTCTAGAATCAACCTCTTACCCTTGTTGTTCTTTTTATTATATGCTGCCAACTGAGTAGCATCAGTAGGCACATTCACAGGGTTTTGTGTGGTATGTACCATAATGTCCCAGACTTCTGCCTCCTCAAAGATACTCTGCATTCTCTCCTTCCAAATGCTGTAGTTGGAATGCCCATCCAACCTATCCTCCACCCTCGGTCCCAATGACATCCTGCTGTCCTAAAACTGAAAAATAACACTGCTGTAGTAAAGGTAAAAATCTGCTGTTTGTGAAAAATCAGCTTGCTGGAATTTTCTGAGTGAAAAATCAGCAAGCTATAATTTTCTTCCTTGCTGTCCCAAACTGCTCTTCAGCACTCAAGCTCCGATACCATGTAGAAATTTCCTGTTTTTCCCAACCCCGGTTTCAGTATCACTTATTTCTCCTTTTGGTTAAATGCCCTTTCCCATATCCTTACATTCAACACTCGGAAAAAATAATTTTTATTTGCTGAAACAGCAATCACTTTGCTGAAACAGAAATCACTTTGCTGAAACACAAGTTACTTTGCTGAAACACAAATTACTTTGCTGAAACACAAATTCTGGAAAACTTTTACAGAATGCTGAAACTACAGAAATAAAACAAAACACACAGCAAGCTGAAACAGTCATTCAACACATTTGAACACTGAGAATTTTGGTCAACTTGACCCTGGAAAAACCCCCTACAACTCTTGGGGAAAACCAGTCTTGAGAGCTCCTTCTTATTTCTGAAAATACTTTTACAGAGAGGCAGAAATTACAGCAAAAAATTCCAGCAACTAAACAACAGTACTTATCTCGATTTCCGTGCATTCACTCCGCCTTGGAAAACGTGCAAAACAGTAAAAACCCAAAACAGAAATTTTACAGCATTTATGACAGCATTAAATGCTGAATGAGCTTCTCGATTTTTGTGCCCAGCTGTACGGCCGTACTGCTGTACGGACTGTACGGAAAACCCAGCTGCTGCTTCTCCTCAAAATCTGCGCTCCTTTGCCTCGAAATCTGTGCCGAAACTGACTGTACGGCTGCTGTACGGATTTCTAGAAATCTGTACCACCAAGCAGCAGTCTCTCTCCTCGATTTCTGTGCCCAGAATCTGCCCAAAATTAAATGCTGAAGCTGTTGTACGGTTCTCCTTGAAAACTGTGCCTCTCTCCCTCGAAAAATGTGCCCAACACTTGCTGTACAGATTTCTGCCTTGGAATCCGTGCCTCCTTGCTGCTGTACGGACTTTGCTGAAGTTTCTATCAGCTGCTCTCTTTCTCCTCTCTGCTCAGAAATCTCCCTTGCTCTCCTTCTCCTACTCTCTCAATCTGCTCATGAAAGAATGAATGACCTTTTCCTCCTTTTCCTCCTTTAACCTAACCCTAAGTGACTTTTGGGGAATCCCTAAATCCAATGGCTGAGATAGATTGAGATCTAGGGCTGAGATTAAATGCTCATTTAAATCTCACTTTCTATTTTTTAATTCACCCCACTTTAATAAAGACCCACTTAGTCTTTTATTTCCAAAGTCACTTTTTCCTTTCTAATTTTACATTGACTTTATTTAAAGCACTTTAACTTTAGTAACTTTATCATTTAAAGTCTCTTTAAAATTAGATTTGACTTTATAACTTTATAAAGTCACTTTAGTAACTTTATCACTTAAGTCACTTTTAAATTAGATTTAACTTTATAAAAATTTATAAAGTTACTTTAGGAGAAAAATTAAATTCTTTTGGACACTTTTCCCTAGGCAAAAGATCAAAGCCTTAGGGAACCACCTGTCCTCCGGTACCAAATTTCAACGATTCCTGATGTATTATTTAGGTGATTAATGAGTTATTAATTATTGAATTAATTAATAATTAATTCACACCACTCTCACTAGTGTATCAATCAGTTAGACTAGATACAACTAGCTCAACTATGTTTAACTCAGTTAAACTGAACACAACTCCATCAACTACCTTAATAACTCCACCAAACTCTGTCACATGAGTTCTAACTGAAGTATCCATGCAATAGCTCCACTTAACCCTCAGGAATAGCGTAATTCCTTCTGTCATCTCTTGTGCCACATCTGTGCACTTAACTGAAGTGCTCCAAGAGAATAAGATAATGTTTATAGTCCAAATATTATTAAGAGCTAATAATATTCGACATATCTATTTTTAGACTAGCAATCTAAAAATAGATTCCGCCCAATATGTCTAAAAATAAAAGTCCATCTATTTTTCCAACTTGACCAACCATCCACAAATAGCATCCTGCAACTCATAGAATATGATCGACATGTCTAAAAATAGACATAGTCTAAAAATCGACTTACGCCAAAAATAGCCTGCGGGCCCACTTACTGAAGGCGACTTCTTTCCACTAATCTCATCATCTTGTTGCAATCTCAACACTAAATGACATGATTCTCGAATGGGGAGAGAATTGTCACGGTCTAGAAGAAGAAATTGTCTCCTTGAGAAAAAATATTGAGAGGTCAAATACAAAGAAGGATATGGATAGAATATTTGTTGAAGGGACAAATCATTTAAATCGTATTCTGAGTGGTTAAAGGCCTCTAGAGAAAAAACTAGTTCAATCTTACTTTGAAGCTCAAAATTCCTCTATAGGAAATACAATTTTCAAGTCCACAAGATTCAGAGACCCCAAAAGCTATGCAAAGGGTGCTTCAAGGAAGGATAAATGAAGATAAATAAAACCAAGCCACAAGAGCACTGAACGCTACAAAAAATACTAAATTGTCAAAGAACTCACACCACAAAGATGTAAACCAGTCGACATGAAGAAACATGTACCTACAACTAGATCAACCTCTTTAATTCTTAAATGTTATGTACCCAAAACTATTTTATGTTCATTACTATAAATTTCATATCTTTGGACATAAAGACGTTAATTGCAGTAGTTCTAGAGTTGAAAGAGATGAAAATTTCAGATATAGAAATTATGAGAATTCTAGAAATTATAGCTCATTTATCAGAATAAAAAACATTTCCCTCTTCTCATGAATGATGTTTAATGGTTCAAGTGTAGTAATTTTTGGCACAAGGAAAGTGAGTGCAGAAGAAATTTTGAGTACACTTCTAAACCACAGTACACTTGGAAGCCAACATTCCTTAATAAAAAAAAGAATTGGAAGAAAAAAATAAGAAAAGCATGGAGTGTGGACTTGTTTTGTGTGTGAATAATCAAGAAAATATATGGTATGTAGATACTGGATGTTCTAATCACGTGACTAGGGATTAGAGTAAACTCTTGTCTTTGCAAGAAAAGGACATGGGGAATAATGCCACCATTGGAAATAATTCTCCAATAAGAACTAAGGGAAAGGGCATAGTCAGCCTTGATGAAAAGAGCAAGTCTCAAAATGTGTTGCATGTAGAAGGTCTCAAACACAATTTTCTAAATGTGAGCCAAATGTGTCATAATGGCTACAATGTGACTTTTTGATGCAAATAGTATGAGATCGGAAAAAAATAATATGGAAAGCTAGTTGGAAAAGAAATAAAAAATTAGAACAACGTATATATGTTTGATTAATCCATCGTAATATACTACTTGAGTAAGACAAATCAAAATTGTTTGTGGTATGGAATACTTCTTCATATAACTTTTGAAAACCTCGTAAAAAACAACAAAATAGAAGTAGTAAGAGGATTTCCAAGATTTTCTAAACCTAATAGCCCAGTCTACAAGTCCCACTAGTTTTGAAAATAAACAAGGACTCAATTCAAGACCAAGGATTTCTCAACCTTTAAACCTATGGACTTGACTCACAATGATATCTATGGCTCAACAAGGGAAAAAATCACAAGAGGAGAAAGGTACTTTATTTTATTTATTGATGATTTTACAAGAGTTTCTTGGATAATGGTTTTTAAGGAAAAATGAGAAGAAATAAAAAATTTCAAGATATTTAAAGCTCACGTTCAAACTGAGAAAGATCTCAAGATTAAATGCTTAAAATCAATTTGAAGCATATAATTCAACTCAAGATAGTTTGAATACTTTTGTGAAGTTATTAGCATAACGAGGCAATACTTAGTGGCTGAAATTCCATAACCCAATCGAGTAGCGGAGAGAGAGAAAAAAACAATTCAATAGATGGTGAGAGCTACGATGGATGAAGTGGGGATTTCACACACCTTATGAGGAGAAGTAACACAAGAAATAATCTATTTAGAAAAGAATAGATATCTCAGGCCTAATAGTGATAAGAATCCCTATTATTTATGGAAAGGGAGACCAACATCAATGAAAAATTTCAAAGGGTTCGAGAGAAAATTCTATATCTTGAGCTGATGAGGGTATGTTTCTTGGCTACTCTATCAAGATTAAAGGCTAAATTTTTCAATAAGAGGAAACAAAGGTCAAATAATACAATGATATAGTAGTGGATGAAATACTTCCATGATTAGATCTATGTAGAGAAAATGAGATCTGGAATGAAGGAGAAATTTTAGACTCCAAATTCTCGAAACAAGAAGAGGTCGAAGAAAAAATAAGTAAATCAAGAATAAGATGTAGCACAAAGGCACATAAATCCTTCCAGTTATGTGCAGAAACAACACCTAGAAAGTCAAATGATAGGTGGTCAAATACTTGGTCTTCAAAATAGAAGGACATTCCTTCGCATTCAAAGTTGTGCAAACCTTTTCCTAGTGTCACAAATATGTTGGGTGTGGAGCCCGATTATCTTGTTTATTTTGTATCATATCATTTGACCCCTGTACCTTAATGGGGTGGAAACATCACCCATAATCAAACTTTTCCTGGCGGTTCCAGGGGGTTCACCTGCGACTCTATGGAGCCCCCCCTGGTGGGGGGTTTCGGGGGTAGCGCCCTTGAAGCTAAAAAAATATGTAAAATTTTCTGGTAAATGTATATGAATTTCTAGTCAATCTAGGTTGTTAATTATGCGGATGATCTGACGGTAGAAATTATGTTTAGTTTAGGGTTTTTCGCCCTAGAAGGAAACCCCTCGTTTTGTATGAGGGTATTGTATTGCGAATGCGTATTATATGTATATTTTGAGAGCAAGAAACATATAGGGAGTCTATGAGAGAGAATAGAGGATATTACAATAGATATGATGTAGTTGTGTCTCTTCATTTTGCTAGATAATAGAAAGGAAGGATTGGCTGTTCAGGGTGGACGTAGCCCAAATTGGGTGAACCACGTATATTTGTGTCTCTGTGGTTTATGTGTTTCTTGTGTTTGTGTTTCCACATATATATTTTATTTGTTCCATTGCTCTGTAATATATAATTTATAACAAAATCGAACCCAAAAATCTCAATCAAAAAAGTGAAGATGAGTTCTGGATGAATGAAATGAATGATAAACTACATAAAATTGTGAATAATGACACTTGGGATGTTATTCCAAGACCCAAAGAGAAAAATGTTATAGGAACCAAATGGTTTTTTAGAATTAATATAAATGAACAAGGAAAAGTGATAAGGAATAATGCATGACTACTTTATAAGGGTTGTGCTCAGATAAAAGGGATGGAATTTGACTAAGCCTTTGCACCTGTATCAAGATTGGAATCCATCATAATGTTTCTTGCCTTTTCTAGTCAGAAGAACATCAAAGTATACCAGATGGATGTGAAATTTTCCTTTCTCAGTGGTGATTTGGAATAAGAAGTATATATAAAACAACCAGAATGATTCATACTGTCAAAGAATGAATATTATGTATGCAGACTAAAGAATTATTTATATGGGATAAAAAAAGCCCTTAAATTCTTGTATGTCAGATTGGAAAAATTCCTTTAGTAACAAGGTTTCAAGAGAGTAACTATAGATATAAATATATTTATAAAATCAAAAGAGGATCATTTATTCATTGTTATGGTTTATGTAGATGATATTATCTTTGGAAGTGATTTGGAAAAAATGGGACATTGATATTCTAATTCTATGTAGAAAGAGTTTGAGAAGTATATTCTAGGAGAACTATCCTTCTTTGTAAAGCTAAATATTTCTCAATATAAATATGGCATGTTAATATCCCAATCCAAGTACTTAAGAGAAACATTGAATAAGTTATGGATGGACGAATGAAATTCGGTTAGTATCCCCATGGTCATTAGATATAAGCTATGTAAAAAGGATGAAACATATTTTCTATGTCATATAGTCAACAAATATATGATTGGTATCTTGTTATACCTCACATCCTCAAGACCAGACATTATGCAAGTAGTGGATTTAGTGGCCATATTTCAGGCCTACCCTCATGAAAGCCATGTCATTCCTATAAAAAAGGATTTTCAAATATTTGCAAGGGATAGAAGACTATGGGTTGTGGTTTTTAAAAAGTAGAGGTTTCAAGCTAAAATATTATACTAAAGTTGATGGGGAAGGTATCCTTGATGACAACAAAATCATCTATAGAATAACATTTTTTTAGGAGATTGTCTCATGTCATTTGTGAATTTTGAGGTAAAAATGGGTCTCAAAACAAAAATGTACAAGAAAAATATACTTTATAAGAAACAATAGGAATAAATATGATGATGTCAACCATGGGGAATGATTCATCATTTTTGGATTGAAAAGGTAAGAAGATTTAAAAAAAAAAATTACTTTTTCAACTCGTATTTTCAAATTATCTCCCTAGAATTTTACTCAAATTTCGGGTTGAAGCACTCATTGGATGTAGAATTTAATTTTAATCGAAGGAGTACCCATTTTTCATATTTCCGATGAACCCTACTACACGAAAATTGTGCAATACATAAAAAAAATGTGATTGCAATCGAGTTTTATCATGTATTTCAATTCTTTTGTGTATGCAATAAAATTTTTTCATCTATCTCACATATTTCATGTAGTAGGGTATATATAAAGTATCAAACATGGGTACTTCTTGGATGAAATAAATTATGCATCCAACGAGTGCTCCCACTTGAAATTGGAGTAAAACCGTAAGGAGATAAGTTTAAAATACAAGTTCAAAAAAGTAATTTTTCCTTTTTCGCCTCCAAAACTTGATGATATAATCTAATATTATTTTATTATTTCCACTATAATTTTATAATATTCCTTAGGAGGCCAGTTTTAGATCTTAAAATTTCAATAATGGTTGGTCTAGAAAAAAACAATACTCAATCTCATTATCTACATGTAGGAATTTACAGGGTAAGTTCCTTAGATCAAGAACCAAAGCCACTGCTCACAAAAAAATAACAAATCAGTACACCAGTATAATCACATGGTTAAAACCCTCAAAGAGGGAAACAGTCCACGGCATGAGCCAACGCGACCACTTTCGGAAATTTATTAATATAAAAAAAAAATTACATATGTTTCTCTCATAAACAATTACCAGAGAAATGACCCTCCATGCTCTTTAAATAGAGATCATGGACCAATCGGGTGTTAAGCCACAGATCAAGTGTTTTTAATACGGAGGAGAGAGATAACTGTCAGATCACTGCAAATCGTGACCGTCGAATTATAAGTTACAAATGTACATGGTAAAGAAACACACTTTACCTAACTCTACACTAGACTAAGTTATTCTTAAATATTTACTGTGTCGGCATATCCTAACATCCCCCCTTAAGAACAACTTGCAATAGGATTGAAGGATTTACAAAGGTGACACAAAAGGAGCCTATTTCCTATGTGTCGAAACATCCTAACATCCCCCCTTAAGAAAAAATTGGGATAGGATTGAATGATTTACAAAAGTGACACAATAGGAGAAGAAAGGAGGCATTGGAGCCTATCCCCCCTTAATGACAACTTTCCTGAACTCCAAGCATGGATCAAAGTTTGTTAAAATTAGCTTCTATGAAAGCCTTTGTAAATATATTGGCTACTTGATCATTGGTTGGATAGTACTGCACTTCAAGAACAAGATCATGAATGAGCTTTCTGATGAAGTGTATGTGGAGTTCAATGTGTTTCATAAGCTGATGATGAACTGGAACTTTACATAGCTAAATGGCACTATGATTATCACACCAAAGTGTAGTTGGATGCTGCTGATGGAGACCAAATTCAGTCAGGATTTGAAAAAGCCACATGGCTTCCTTTCTGGCTTAAACTGCACCACAATACTCTGCTTCTACTGAAGAAAGAGAGATGGAACTTTGTTTCTTACCAGACCAAGTAATAGGTCCTAAACCAAGAGTGAATACATATCCTGCAGTAGACTTCCGATCATCAGGGTCACCAACCCAATCAGAATCAATGAAACCAATCAATAATGGAGATTCTCCTACACTGTAATGAATCATGAACTGAACCGTACCTCGAATATATCTAATTATTCTTTTAGTTTCTTTCCGATTACATTCATGAATTTGGTGCATAAACCGAAATACAATACCAATGGTAAAGGAAAGGTCAGGATGGGTATGGGTTAGATACAAAATTTTACCAACAAGTTGACGATATAAGGTAGCATCAACTTCAGGGGTAGTACAAGTGACTGAAAACTTGACTCAAGACTAAAAGGGAGAAGGGGCAGGCTTACAGTCTTTCATGTGAAAGTGGTGTAGAAGATCACAAGCATACTTGGACCGAGAGAGGGTAATGCCTTCCTTAGATTGCAAGACTTGAAGACCAAGGAAATAATGCAAGTGTCCTAATTCTATCATTTCAAACTTCTTTTTGAGGCTAGACTTCACATGGTTTATATGGTTTGGATCACTACCAGTAAGGATAATATCATCAACATAAATAACAAGGATGGTGAAGGACTTACCCACTTTCTTGGTGTAGACAGTGTTGTCAGAATGACACCTAGGAAATCCATTATCTAGTAGAAATCTATCCATTTTGGCATACCAAGCCCTAGGAGCTTGTTTGAGACCATAGGAAGACTTTCTAATGTGAAAAAAAGGCTAGAGTCATTCTGAATAAAGCCATGGGTTTGTTCCATGTATATTTCTTCATGTAAATCTCCATGTAAGAAGGTGGATTTAACATCCATATAATGGACTTCGCATTTAAAGGAGGCAGCAAGGGAAAGAACAAGGCGGATAGCATTCATTTTGGAAACAGGGGAGAAGGTTTGAGTATATTCAATGCCTTCAACTTGTGAAAATCCTTTAGCGACAAGATGAGCTTTATCTCTATCCACTTTTCCATCTGGTCCAAAATTTTCTGTAAACCCATCTACATCTGACAATTTTTCTTCCTTTTGGAAGAGGAACAAGATCCCAAGTATCATTCATGAATAAGGAACGATATTCTTCATTCATAGCTTCATCCCAATCTGGATGACCAGAGGCTTCTTCAAAGGTTTCTGGATCAGGATTTTCTAGAAATTGAGCCGATAAGGAAGAGGCTCTTTCGAACTGAGAACGTGTATGTCATCGATCAACAGGGTCACCTACAAGAGAACCTGCTACATCTCAAGTAGAGCAGACCCATCTTGGAAGCGGTGGAGTAAAAGGAACAATTTCAAGAGGTGGAGAAGTATTGTCATCCTCATTGTCATCATCTGAACTAGAAGGAATGCTATTAAAAATAGAAGAGAGAGAGATAGGTGGCACATATGTCGAATCATTCTTGTAGGCCAAGGGTGGCACACCTGCCGAACTAGGCTCACAGGACAATATATTTTCATCAAATTTTACATCTCTTCGAATGATTATATTTTTGGATTTTGGTTGAAGAAGTCTATATCCTTTGACATCTTCAGAATATCCAACAAAAATTCATTTTTCACTCTTAGGTTCTAAGGCTTTAGGTTTCGCATCTGGAATATGGTCCCAAACATCACTTCCAAAAACACAAAAGTGACTTACATCTAGTTTGATTGAGCTCCAAGCTTCTTCTAGAGTTATATTCTTTAAAAAATTAGTAGGAGTGAGATTTACTATGTAATTTTCACAATTAATGGCTTCTGCCAAAAACTTGAGACCAATTCCTTTAGATTAAAGCATATAATTAGCCATTTATTTTAAGGTGCGATTTTTCCTTTTAGCTACACCATTTTTTTGTGGAGTATACATAACGGTATGTTGCAATTGAATGCCATGCTTGGTGTAGAAGTTGATAAATTTGTTGTTAACATATTCTCCTCCATTGTCTGATATTAACTTAAGAATTTGATGTCCATATTGTTTCTCAACAAAGGCCTTAAAGGCTAAGAACATGTCAAAAATTTCACTCTTGAGTTTTAAGAAGTATACCCAAGTGCGTTTGGAAAAATAATCAATGAAAGTTAAGAAGTACTTGCAACTAGAGAAAGAAACAACAGGAAGCAGACCACATAAATCATTTTGCACAAGCTGCAAAGGGGTTGAAGCATGCCAAGAGGCATGTTTGTCAAAACTATCTGAATGATTTTTTCCGAGTACACATCTGGAGAAAACACCATCTCAGTAAGATACCATAGGAAAGCCCGTCACCATATTTTCCTTACATGGAGATTGAAGAGAGTGATAGTTTAAGTGACCAAATTGCTCATGCCAAATTTTTCTCACATCATCATTACGATCAACAAAAATGGAGGGAAGACAGGATGACCCAAAGTTGTCAAACTTATACAACCTTGTGGAATCATTAGCAATGCCAGTAGCTAAAATATGTCACGGATCTTTGAGGTTCTTGATTACAACATCATGAGGTGAGAATTCTACTATATTCCCTTCACTTGAATGAGTTATCTGATAAACAGATAGAAGGTTTCATGACAAGGTAGGAACACATAGTACATCATTAAACTGACCATTATCTAGATGAATGGTTCTAGATCCTACAACACTAAGAGATCTATCATCACCAACATAAATGTGTTGGGTGTTAAAATCATTTAAAGAAGAAAACATGGCTTTATTTTTGGCCATGTGATAAGAAGCTCCAGAATCAATGAGCCACTCATGAGAATGAGAAGAGGAAGATACATTTAATACATAACTAGATCTTGATGCTTGACAACCACAAGCAGAAAGTGCCATTCGTGAAGATGAAGGTGAAGAGTGCTCGAAATTGATGTTCTGCTTCTTCATTGCCACTTCAAAGGCTTCCATCTTCTTAAAACATTTGGACTCTTTATGGCCATCATGATTGCAAAAGTTGCAATGTCTATCTGTCTTCTTCCGTTTGTTTTTATTTTCCTTATCATTTTGGTGAGTTGCTTTTTTAGTTTGGGACTGAAATTGCTTAGGAACCTTGTTCGGTTTCAGACCATACTTTTTAGGATACTACTTCTTGAGATTATTTTGATATGATTGTTGCTGGGCTGCTAAGGCATTCTTAGAAGCATTTCCAAAAGTGATAAGACCAAGGAGTAAGAGTTTTTCTTGTTCTTTTATCAAAGAATCACAAAAGGCATCAAAATATGGGTTCTTGTAGGTGGTTCCTGAAGAAATGATGGATTCTCTAGTGGAATGGAAGGTGGAAACAAATATAGAGTATGCAGGGCCAAGCTTAGTAAGAATGCAATAGATGAGGCTACCATCTTCCTTTTTGATCTTACAACCTTCTAAAAGAACTCTATGGGTCTTGAATTTGGACAAACAATCTTCAATAGAGGAGAATTTATTGGGGTCCAAAGTAAGCAACTCATTTTCAAGCTGATGGGCCCTGATTTGATTTTGAATGCCAAAGACAGTGTTTAGCTTGTCCAGGGCTTCATGAGGGGTGTTAATGTCAAGGATATGAAATCGAAGATCTTGAGCAATAGACATTATTATCAACTCTCATGATTAATCTTAATTATTTTTTCATTTAGCGACTTTATCATCACCATAAGGTTTAGTTTCTAGCCCTGTGGCTATTCTATAAATCCCTTCACTTCTAAGTATATCTACCATGCGAGGTAGCCATTGGAAACAATTGGTGTTGTTAAGAATAATCGGGCATGCACTTTCCATTTAAAAAAAAATCAAGCTGTGAAAAGCTAAAACTAACTGCTCCAATGGAAATATCTCAAAAAATTAGGTCGATTAAAAAAAATGGCTCAAAAAATGGCTTTCGAATGAAGAAGTTATGTCGTTTTGAAAAAACGAGTTGAAGATGCCAAATAGTTACGAGAACGGTTTGAAATTTGGTGATGAAGTTCAACTTTAAAAAAAAAGCCTGCCCCTTTAACAAAATTTTCTTACAAAAAGAATATTGAGAAAGAGATTTGAACCGAAGACCTCTATTCTCATAAACTAACTCCTCACCAAGTGAGATAGTAAAGGGATTATGTTATTGTTTGAAAGGAGGAAGTGGGGTTTTTATTTTCATTTTTTTATTGTTTTATTATTTTTACTATTTTTTTATTTTTATTTTCATTTTTTAGTTATTTGGTGTGTGTGCCTTTTCCTGCACAAAAACCGAAGAAAAACAATGAAGTGAAAATCCTTATGACCGAATGTTAGATTTTCGATTAGCCTTACCGGGAACTATCAATTTTTTCACTATTTCTCGTTTCCCGAGATCACACAAAGACGCAGGGAAAGAGCATATGTAGCAAAACAAATCCCTTTTCCTATTTCTCATTTTCCCATATAGAACGCAACATAGAGCAAAGAGAATACACAAAGAAAAGGGTATAAATCCAGAAAATAAACAAAACCTAAAAATCGAAAATAAACAGAAGGAACCAAAATAAGTAGAAATATTAACAAATATAACTGCAAAACAGATGCTTTATACCTCCAAATCTAAGTTGTCATAACTTGGGAAGCCAGAAACCTTTTTGCATGAAACAAAGGGTGTTCCTCACTATAACAGAGGCTTTGAACACAACAAAGTAGTTATCCAAGCCCAAAAATGTTCATAAATAGTAGATCTACAAAATATCATTCGCATGCAGTCAAACCGGCTTCGGATTTTGATCAACAACAGATGCAGCCCTCAAAATAGCTCTGATACCATGTAGGAATTTACAAGGTAATTTCCTTAGATCAAGAACCAAAGGTCACCACTCACAAACAAATCAAAAGTCAATACACCAGTGTAATCACGTGGTTTAAACCCTCAAAGAGGGAAACAGTCCACGGCCTGAGCCAACACGACCACTTCAAAAAATTTATTAATATAAAAATAAATGTTACATTTATTTCTCTCATAAACGATTACCGGAAAAATGACCCTCCATGCTCTTTAAATAGAGAGCATGGAACAATCAGGTGTCAAGCCATGGATCAAGTGTCGTTAATACCGAGGAGAGAGATAACCATCAGATCACTACAAATCATGATCGTCGGATTATAAGTTACAAATGCACATGGTTAAGAAACACACTTTACCCAACTCTACACTAGACTAAGTTATTCTTAATTATTTCCTATGTGTCAGAATATCCTAACACAACAATTGTAGCGAAGTACATTGTTGTGACCACCTCTTGAACAAAAACACTTTGGATGAAACAAACCCTTAAAGTACATCAAGGTACAATTGAATGATTTAATTCCAATCATGCTTGAAAATACTAGTGTGATCAACATTTCTAAAATTCATGTCATGTATTCAAAGACCAATCACATTCCAATTAAGTTCCATTTATTTAAAGAACATATTGTTTCTAATGTTGTTCAACTTAAACATGTGGCCACTAATGAAAAAATTATATATATATTCAAAAATACATTGGAATGAGAACCCTTTTAATATATTAGAAAACGAATAGGAGATATGTCTCCTTTTCTCTAATTACTCAATTTAAATCTATATTTGCAACTACTCAACCTATTGGATCACTCAAAGAGCGTGCTAACAATTTTCAAGCAGAGCTTCTTCCATTATGATCCATGTGGATATTGGTGGCCACCCTCCTATTCCAATAGGACCCCCAACACAGTTTCCATTCAATTTCCTTAATACTATCACAACTTTATATTTTTGGAAAATTTTTGGGTCCAAACTTATTGAGCGGTTTTGAGGTCCTAAAAGACATTTTCTAGGAATACTGAGAGATTGGAAAAATGAAATAAATTGTTCGACATATATTTTTTCCTCCACATGGATATCTTTGAAATTAGGTATTATAATCTCCAAACAAATATCATATACCATAGCTACGACCCCGCGAAGTTGGCGGTCCAACTTAACCCCAATGGGGCCCAAACCCATTGGCGCTTCTTCTCCCAGGGTTAGGTTTTCACACTTATTCTTTATGATAAAACAACTTTGAGCCTCACTGTAACATAATTAATAATACATGTATACATCACATATCTTCTCATATATAAGCTACTAACTCTCGAGTTAGTTTATTTCCATTCTACATGTAAACCATTTTCAGTATTTTTTATAATGAATTAAAGTTCAGTTTTCACTATAGCTCTGTGTTTATGTTTAAATATTTATTTAATTATGTTCCTACATAAATCTAGATCACATTTGGTGTATCCTTTTCCATTTATGTTAAAGAGGTAGAATAAGTTTTTGAGTAAAATAATTATAGATGATAAAGGCAATGTGGAGATGGAGATAAATCTAATTTGTGCGAGTCAGATCTTTTTGTTTTACCATCAATGTCAAAGGCCAAGATTATTTTCCATAATATTGGCATTGATGCCAAATGGGAAAGGATGGAAGATGCATGGTGTATCAAGGATAGGGCGAGTTGTATGGTTGTTGTAGTATTTGGTATAAAATCATCATAGTGACAGAGAAAGTGAAGAACCTATAAAATATTATAACTATATTTTTCAGTAGTCCCAGAACTTGAAGGCAGTTTTTCCTCAAGTGATTAAGTCAGATTCTCCTAGAATTTCCATATTTGGATTTTTATTAGAAATACCTTTCAAATTGTATGCTAAATTCTAAAAAAATCCTTCGAGATTAGAATTTATTACTAGCCAAAGTTAAGAACCCAGAAAGTCAAAACTTGTAACTAAGGTTAATGGAGAAGGGTCAAATATGTAGATGTTTGGTGTTCCTTCCAAAATCAACATATCCTTTTCATGGAGCCACTAAAGAGAGTTGGGAGGACATGTGTGCACATCACAACAGCGTAAGAAGAGTTCATAAGCCATTGCTGCAACCCTCATAACATGTATTCCCTGTAATAGGTTCCCTAGATGGTTCTAAAGTTTCACACAAAGGAAGAAGTCAAGATGATGTAAACCTAGGAGGAGTTAGCATGCAAAAAACACATTGATTGGCAAAGGTCTATAGAGTTATGGTCCACAGAGCCACATCAACCTAGGAAGTGTTTGCTGGAGGAACCAAAGGAGTGCTCGTAGGCGATTCCTTGGATGACATAGGGATGAAAAATGTGGCACGATGAGAAGCATGGTGACTTCAACTTGATGCTTTTATGTGATAATTTTTAAGAAAGAAATTTATTAAAAAACAATGGTATGGGGGGGCCTTTTCCCTTTGTACCCATGAAAACATGGAAAAAACAGATGGTGATGCATTGTTAGGTCCCTATATTACTAGTATAGTCCCTTATTGTTGTTAGTGTAACCCCCTTATTGTTATTATTGTACCTCTATAGCCACCATATTGTTATTATTGTGCCCTTAAATTATTATTGTTAGGTCGGCTAGGATTACATTGTGGCCCCATGGCCTCCTATATATAGAAATGAGGTTTTGTAATTTGTATCATCCAAGAATTTTTCATTCATGTAATGTATTGGAGGTTGACCCCCCTGAAATGGCTTATTTCTAAGACGATGATATCTCTTTTCTTCTATTCTTGGAGCTGGTTTCACAACATTTGGTATCAGAGCTTTGAGTTTCTAGGGTTTCACTGCACCAAACATGTCATTGTGGCATTTTTGCTATAAATTTTATTCTACGAAGGTTCAAAATCTTACATTTTTAGAGTTCAAAGAAACAATCCTGAGGAACATCATCGCAAAATTTCAGAGCTTGTTTCACAATATTTGCAGAGATATGATATGTGCAAGCTAGGTCATTTTGCAGGTTCCTGAATTTAACCTAAATAGGTCATCATGGTATTTTTGTAATAACTATTTTTCTATGAAGGTTCAGAAGTTGAAATGTTTAGAGTGTGAAGCCAAAATCCTGAGGAACATCTTCGCAAAATTTCAGATATTGGTTCCCAATATTTTTGGAGATATGATTTTTGGAAGTTAGGGCTTTTTTAGGCTTCTGAATTTCATCTCAGAGAGGTGATCATGGGAAAATATTGATATCTCTCTCTCTGAGCATTAGATTGGAATGATGTAAAAAGTGGTCATAAGTAAACAGACATTAGTTTTCATTCTATCAATTTCATAGCCAAAGGAGGAAACAGTGACACATGGCAAGTCGTACAAGTTTTCTCTACTGAAGCAGTCCAAAATTGGGTCATTGTGGGAGATTGGACATAAATTTGCCTTGAAGAATCCAAATCGGATCAGACCTATGAAATTTGAATGAAACTTTAGAGGGATACTATATTTCAGATATTAAGGATCTTAAATTATAGAGATAATTCAATTTCAATATTGAGCTCCTCAAAAGAAAGTAAAAGGTGTGTATTTTTTTTTTTCCGAATTACATAAGTCTTGTTTGAAGAATCAAGTTGAATTGAATCCAAGGGCATATTGTAGAATAGATATCAGTATTGGATTCTAAAATGGCCCCTAAAAATAATTCAACACCTATTGAGCCTTTATAAGGCTCTACTATGACTCCTGAAGACAAAGAATGGCAACATGACATATCAAAATTACAAGAGCAAGTGCAACAAATTTCGCTCTTGCAAAGAACAACAAAAAATGAAATGGAAGTTTTGAAGAAAGGCGTGGAAACTTAGATGGATGGTTTGAAGAAAGGCATGGAAGCTAAGATGAATGGTTTGGAAGCTAAGATAAATGGCATGGAAGTGGGCGTGGAAGCTAAGATGGATGACATGGAAGCTAAGATCGATGAAAAAATGAAAGACAACATGGAAAACATGAAGAAGGATCTAAAAGTAGACATCGAAGGTTTGGAAAATTTGATACAAGAAATGTTTCCTAATGGAAAAAAGATAGTAGAGGAAACTCATGATGAGAACAAAATAAATGTTAATCATGATTTTATAAACTCTAATGTTGGAGGCAAGAACCACCATATTCCAAAAATTGATATGAGGAAGTTTGATGGAAAGGATCCTGTAACATGGATACTACAGATGGAGCAATATTTGATCTCAATAATGTGCAAAACACAAAAAAGGTACGCATTGCAACTTTACATTTAGAACAAAATACATTTGTATGGTATCGATGGCTTTGCTCCTATAAAAAAATTGTCACTTGGTCAATTTTTACAGAGGAAATGATCACACATTATGAGGATACAAAGAGCAACACTTTCTTTAGCCAATTGATAAATCTCAAACAAAAGTGTTCAGTGGTGGAGCACATTGAGGACTTCCAAAAATTGAATATAAGGGTAACTGATATTTTATAGGAACACAGGATCGATCTCTTCATAGGTACTTTAAAGGATAACATCCAACATGAAGTTCACGTTTTGGAACCTGATTCATTGGAGAAGGCATTCAGGTTGGCAAGAAAATTTGAATGTAAAATTATGGCAACAAGGAAGCCTACCACTCACTTCTATAAATATGGAAGTGTTACTACTCCTAGATTTCCACAACCTACAAGGTTGACACCACAACAATTGGAAGAAAAAAGAGCAAAATGGCTTTGCTACAGTTGTGATACAAAATACACTAAAGGTCATAAGTGTGCTGAGAAGAAATTATTTTACATAGATTGTGAAGAGGAAGAAGAAGAGGATATACACTAGGAACCAGCCCTAGAAGAGGAATAAATGAGTCTGACCATATCGTGTAATGCATTGGAAGGAATTACCACTCCTCAAACTCTCAAGATAGAAAGACATATCAAGACGAAAATGGTAATAGTGTTGATTGATTCAGGTAGCACCCATAATTTTATTCATTGTAAGGTAGCCAAGGAATTGAATTATTTCCTATACCCAGCACCAGAATGTCAAGTGATGGTTGCAAATGGAGGAAGTATAAATTTCTCTGGAAAATGTCATAATATCAAGCTAACCATGGCGGAATATGTATTGAATATTCCAATGCTTTCCATTCCTATGGGAGGTGCTGATGTTGTACTAGGAGTACAATGGTTACAATATTTGGGGACCGTAGCTTTTAATTTTCAAGAACATTTCTTGAAATTTTTTTCAGAAGGAAAGGAAGTCGAATTACAGGGCATTGTAGGGAAGCTGGGAAAAATAATAATCTCTAATTTCATGACAAAGATTCTTAAGAAAGAACAACGAGGCATAATTGCACAACTATGCTCACTAGAAGTTCCAACATCAAAATCATCTATTTCTGTAGATCTCCAAAAAGTCTTGGACAATCATTCCAAGGTGTTTGAAACTCCCAAAGGACTCCCACCTATTCGTGATCATGATCATGCTATTCATTTTGTTCCAAGAAGTGTTCCTCCAAATATTAGGCCTTATAGATATCCTTATGTCGAAAAGAGCGAAATTGAATGTATGATTGCAGAAATGTTAGAGGCAGGTATAATTCAACCTAGCCAAAGTTCTTTCTCTGCTCCTGTAGTATTGGTAGACAAGAAGGATGGATCATGGCGCATGTGTTCAGATTATAGGGAGCTCAATAAGCTCACCATTAAATATAAATTTCCCATTCCTATGATTGGTGAATTATTGGATGAATTACATGGAGCAATTTATTTTACCAAGTTAGATTTTCATTCAGGATGTCATCAAATTACAATGAAGACTAAAGATATTTTGAAAACAGCATTTCAAACTCATGAGGGTCATTATGAATTTTTGGTCATGCCTTTTGGCCTTACCAATGCACCTTCTACATTTCAAGAGTTGATGAATTCCATTTTCAAACCCTTCCTTAGAAAATTTGTGCTAGTATTTTTTGATGATATACTAATCTACAACAGGTCTTGGAAGGATCATGTTGAACATGTTGACAGGGTGCTCAAACTATTGCAGGAGAAACAATTATATGCAAAAACATCCAAATGTTTCTTTGGAGTACAAGAGGTGGAATATCCGGGTCATATTGTATCTCACGAGGGTGTTAAGGTAGACCCTAACAAAATTAAAGCCATTAAGGAATGGAAAGTCCCCACGACCATAAAGCAGTTGCGCAAATTTCTCGTGTTAACAGGGTATTATCGCAAGTTTGTTAAGAATTATGGGAGAATAGCAGCACCTCTAACAACATTATTGAAGAAAGATGCATTTTCATGGACTCCTAAAGAAACTAAGGCCTTTGAACATCTTAAAGAGGCAATGTGCCTAGCACCGGTCTTAGCTACGCCAGACTTCACAAAAACCTTTATTGTGGAATGCGATGCCTCAGGAAATGGAATTGGTGTAGTTTTAATGCAGGAAGGAAGACCCATTGCTTTTGAAAGTCGTCCAATCAAAGGAAAGTATTTACAGAAACCTATTTATGTGAAGGAAATGTTAGCAATACTGCATGCACTAAAGAAATGGCGAACTTACCTAATGGGAAGACACTTCAAGGTAAAAACTGATCATGATAGTCTTAAACACTTTTGGAACAAAGACTATCTTCAGAAGAGCAGAAAAAATGGGTCACAAATATGTTGGGTTATGACTTTGAAATAATCTACAAAAAAGGAAAGCTTAATGTTGTTGCAGATGCACTCTCAAGAAAGAATGAAGAGGTGGAAGCATTGCTTTGTGCCATTTCTATTATCCAACCGGATTGGATAACCGAAACAAGAGATGAATGGAAGAAGGACAAAGATGTATGGACACTCATTCAAAAGTTGCAGCAAGATCCTAGTACATCTGATACATTTAGTTGGAAAAATGATTCCTTATGGTACAAAGATCGCTTATATCTTTGTAAGAATTCCCAACTATAACAAAATATTCTTCTGGAATTGCACACTTCTCCTTTAGGAGGACACTCAGGATTTTTAAAAACTTACCACAGGGTGAAGAAAGAATTTTTTTGGGATGGCCTTAAATCTGATATTCAAAATTTTGTGACGGAATGTTTGGTTTTCCAGCAGAATAAAGTTGAGACAATTAAGACCCCGGGACTTCTACAACCTTTATCCATTCCAAGTCAACGTTGGGAGGATATTTCAATGGATTTTATCACAGGTTTACCTAAGTCCGAAGGAAAGAATGTCATCATGGTGGTAGTTTATAGACTTACCAAGTATGCACGCTTTTGTGAATTATCTCATCCATTTAAATCAAGTACATTTTCTACCACATTTATGGACAAAATTCAAAAGCTACATGGAAGCATAAGGGTGATTGTGAGCGACAGAGATCCCATTTTTACTGGAAATTTTTGGACGGAGTTATTTTCTTGTTTGGGTACTCAATTAGCTCATAGCTCATCTTATCATTCTCAATCCGATGGTCAAACTGAGATAGTAAATAAATGTTTGGAAGGATATCTTCGTTGTTTTGTATCTGATAAACAAACACAATGGGTCAAGTGGTTACCTCTCACTGAATGGTGGTATAACACTTCCTTCCATACTGCAGCAAAAATGACCCCATTTATGGCACTTTATGGATATCATCCACCATCCATCACATCATATTTAAGAGAAAATTCGAAGGTTCAAGAAGTGGAATATCACATCGAGCATCAGCAAGAAGTTCTCCAACTCTTAAAGGATAACCTGAATTTGGCACAAAATCGAATGAAACAACAGGCAGATCAACATCGCAGCGAGAGAAGTTTTGATGTAGGAGATTGGGTATTTTTACGGCTACAACCATACAAAAAATGTCCCTCAAGCAAGCTAAGAAGGATAATAAATTATCGCCAAAGTACTATGGTCCTTACAAGGTGTTGCAAAATATTGGTACTATGGCATACAAATTGGAGCTTCCTGCTTCTTCGCGAGTGCATCGAGTTTTCCATGTTTCATGCTTAAAGAAGGTTATAGGTGAAAATCTTCCAGTTCAAACAATATTGCCAGAACTTGATGAGGAAGGAAAAATAATATTGGAACTGGAAGCGGTCATGTAAACAAGAACTCGACAACTACGGAATCGATCAATTTCAGAGTATCTCATCAAGTGGAAGAACTTACCCACTGAAGATTCTACATGGGAGGATGAGAATTTTATACAGAAGCACCCAGAGCTACTCAAGCATTGAGGTCAACACTTTTTTGAAGGAGAGGGGCATGTTAGGTCCCTATATTACTAGTATAGTCCCTATTGTTGTTAGTGTAACCCTCTTATTGTTATTATTGTACCCCTGTAACCCCCATATTGTTATTATTGTGCCCTTAAATTATTATTGTTAGGTCGGCTAGGATTACATTGTGGCCCCATGGACTCCTATATATAGAAAGGAGGTTTTGTAATTTGTATCATCCAAGAATTGTTCATTCATGTAATGTATTGGAGGTTTCCCCTCGAAGTGGCTTATTTCTATGGCGATGATATTTATTTTCTTCTATTCTTGGAGCTGGTTTCACAACATGCATGGCATAATTTTATTGCCTTATGATGAAATCAACATAAAATATGTACAATAGTGACACATGGTATGTGTTTTTGTCATTTTTCAGTGGTAAACTGGGAAAATATGAGTGACATGTGTCACCACTCAAATGGCACCACGTGGTAATGATGACATTTTTGGAAATACTTAGAGGGGTTGAATCTGTATTTGTTATCAATTAGTATATTTTTAATTCCACTAAGCATTAATTGTAATTATCATCAAATAAACATAAACATCATCAAAACCATTCAAAAACGCATAAAAAATAGAGACAATAGACAAAAATATTTCTAGGTGAAAACCTCCTCATGGACAAAAACCATCGAATGTTTATTAATATTTGTATTCAAAATATTTACTTCAAGTTTCAGCTCCAATTAAGGGAGGCTACAACATCCTAATTTATCGGCCACATCTTGTAGGATTAACGAATTCCATATTTACCAACTGTAACTCAGAGGACGTTGTGATGATCCAGCTTAGAGGTTCCAACATGAAGGTGCTCCAACACCTTGTGTACCAAATACAACTGGATGGATGCTCCAATGACATGTTGACACTACAACCTGCCCTAGCACTACCCTATCACCATGAAGTGTTCCCAGGATCCAACATAAAGGATACTCCACTCTCTTGCCTTACACCCCCCCAACCACCCTGATCATCCAACGAACAACATTCCACAATTTTCAGACGAGATCTACTAGTGCTCTAAAAATCAATATGAAATAAATTGCAATCATCAAACTTCCACAACTCAATCTACACAACAAAATCTATGTTTCAATGTGAATGCCACTTTCACTACCACATTCAACTCACTGTTTCTTCACTTGCACAAATTTTCTCAAAATCACTGATAAATTTATCTACAACACAACTATTTCCACTTTTTTTCAATTTTTGCATCAAACACTAGTTATCAATGCCAATTTTGTACTTAAACTTCTACGATTGAAACCCTAGATTCACATTTGTGACCAATAGTACTCATTGTACAAATATATCTATTGATGATGCTAGCAGTAATGAGTCCAATCACAAATAAAAAACTTTATATTGTCTTTACTCTAGCAGCACAATCATATAATACTATCACTACTCTCACTATTTATTTTTTTTCCATGAGCTCAAACCTAGTTTCCACCAATCTATCTTGTGCACAACCTTAAACTATCTCAACTATTGCAATAAATTCATGCAATCCTTCTTTGTTGTATCAAACCAACTGTTTATAACGTGAAGCATTAGAAATAACAATTTTGTAGGACAATGAGATATTTACTACAATCCCAGCCATAATTCTTCAAACACCATGAAATATTGTCTTGTAAATCAATTTGGTGTGTATCCATTGAAAAATACTTGTGTAAATGGAACCGATGATATTCAAATGTTACGTCTTTAAGAAGAGACCATGACCGTAGAGAATCAAGGCTACAAAAGCAATAGATATGATCTTCAGTAGATTCTTCAATTTAATCTTAGAGATCCACAATTAGGAGCCAAGATATCGCTTATGAAAATGCCTAAAAGAGATTACAATAGGCATATGTATTCAAGGAGCTAAGTGAATATCCTTTTCCAAAAAAAAAAACAATAGAAAACACATATAATATCTTACTCATGAAATTGACTATAATTGGTTACAATAGTTTTTTTTATCTAGGGAGATAAGTGAATCTTGTTTCCCAAAAAAAGAATCAATAGAAAAACAAAAAGAATATCATGCTCATGCAAGTGCCTAGAATTGGTTATAATAGCTATATGTATCCAAGGAACTCAACGAATGTTGTCCAAAAATTTAATAGAAAATGCAAATAAGCACAACTATTAATTTTAGAGAGAGGTTGATTCATGAATTTTTTATTAAATGTGTACTTAATATATAGAAACCGAGGTGGAAATTTAGGAGGGCAGTCATCCTCACTTAAAGGCTTATCTTTGGATTTAAGAATAATTTTTTTGGAGCAAAACCCTCATTAAAATAAATGTTATTTTGATTTAAATGTTAATGCACCTAAATAATTTAATTTATTTTTATTAAGGAGACCTCTTAACTTTGTGAAAGGACCAAAAAATAATTTAATTCATATGGTTAAAGCATTAACTTTTATTTCAATTTAATTTCAATTTGGGTTATCTACCCATAAGTTAGGGATTCAACTTCCAAAGGGCATGTATTGCAAACCGTGAGGAACCCTGAGGTGTGCCATATACTATTGAATTAGAATGATGAGAAGAATCCAATGAATATCATTGTGAGATAAAATTTATTTATCTTAATTCTTAAAATCCTCATATGGGGCTACTAGGGTTTCCATCTATCCTTCCATTGGAGCTTACAGCTCGATGAAATCTAGACAAATATTAAGAGAATAAATTAATGTACATTAACATCAATGAAAACACCATTCAAAAAACATGAGAATGACATAACCGTGAAAGGGAATTCAATGGAATATTTATAAGGTGTATTGACTATGGTATCTAGGATGATTTAGCGTCGGGAAATGGAAGGAGAAAATGATACACAATAAATCACCCCGAGTGGTATGGGATTGGTCAAAGTGCTTAGTAGAGGTATCACCAAGACAAAATAACCCAGACCAATGACCTTTTAAGGTTTCAAAATAGTGCAAAAGGAAACATTCGTAGTTGATGGCAGATCCGAGAACCAATAAGAAAGAGCCTAGTAATTTTCACCCCAAAGGTACTGCGGTGGAAGGAAATAAAAGATGAAATGGAAGAAGCTCTTGGATGTTGAAGATCTGGGACATGGTGGCATATAAAGTAAATTTCCAAGGACCAATGGTGAAGGTACATAAAAGACCCACATGACATGTAATCCTAGAGGTTCTTTCAAATGCATTATATGGAAATAAAGCCAAGGTCCAAGATTAAAGAAAAAGACTTGGTTATGTGTGGAGGTGATGACTGAGGGAAAAAAGGCTATTGTGAATAGTAAAATTATCCCCAAAGTCTAATGTCTGAAAGGGACCCGCTGAAGAATATATGTAATGGTTTTTATAAATCACTTTGGTCAGCAAAGTTATATGTGCAATCTAAAACAAAGCATTTTGGGGCTATGTTAACGAGTAAAATATTGTACTGGGTTAGTAGTTATTTTTTCCATATTTGGAAGGTGTTCCATATGTGGCATTGCACCACATTTTTGGCTAATGAAAGCTAAACAGGTTGGTTGCTATTTTGGACTATGCATTATCAATGGAACATATGCCATATCTCGAGCCCTCTATTTCAAAATGTTTTAATACAATTATGCAGAAATCCTACTATAGTATCACGGTTTACTTCTCCTACTTGTGATTAAGTTATACAAATTATTCTCAGAAAATACTGAAGTAACACCAATAAAAGCCTACACACATGTAGATCATTTACTGAATATTATTCTCATTCAAAAAAGTGACACATGGGTCTTTGAAAAAAAAGGCCTCAGAAAAACCCAGTGCTGGAAAATCGGTGCAGTAGATATGAGGGTTTATTATTATTAAGTAGAATATGAGTACAACAAACCTTGACATCAGATCTAGTTAACTCGACATAGAAAAAGTAGATATGCAGCTAATCTATTTTTGTGAGACCAATATTCTGACTGATCCATGCCCTCAAATGGGATTTACAAGACTCAACCTAATTATGGCCTTAGAAACCTGAGTGCTACACCTAAAGCCCCAATTTCAGCCCTGTTGGGCTCTACGTGCCCCTACACTACTTAGGAGGGGACTGTGTAACCCCAGAGTGGGTGATGTAGCCTTAAGATGCCTTTGGAGACCTATGCGTAACCTTGGAAGCTCTCTGAAGCTGTAGCGCTGTCCCTGCATAGCACCTATGTAGCAATTGAATCTATGTTGTGTAGCTGCTATTGTTGTTGCACTTGATCCTCTTCACTGACTTTGATAGCTGCTTCTCTACCTCTTGTAGACTCTTGGCTCAAGGATCAGATCATCTCCTCAACCAATACTACCCCTCTCTGCAGAAACTCCTCCAAAAATTCATAGCAAACTCTACCCTAGAATTCCAGCTCAGTTTCTAAGCACTGCCTTCCTGTGTGTGTCTCCAACTGACCCTTAAGCCTTTCTCTTATAATTTTTCATTGAACACATCAATGGACATGATTAAATCATTTATCAATAGAAGAGATTAAAATACATCTTGATCTGCGTCACTTAGAATATTTCAACACATGTGTTAATTAATCCACTTTAATTATTTAACATTAACATAATTAATTATTTGAGTAAATTGAACACCACATGAAATTTCTCCAAACACTTTTTGGGTTTTGTAGGTGATGTGCTTATTAGCCCATCCACAAAGTTTCAGGGCTAGAGCACATCCGATGCTACCCCAACTACACAAAATATCAACACTCCCTCTTAGCATGGAGTGTGGTTTAGCAATACATCCACACCATGTATAGAAAGGTCTTGGTATTAGTCTTTGTGCTACTGATGCTTGGCCTGCTGCCCTCCATCCATTCAACTACTACTCTCTGTATTGTTTCCCATGCCACTACCACTGACACTGCCACATCTGTACTACAACTCCCTCTCAAATTTCTGCATCATGCTGCCCATAACACTGCCACTGCTAACTGTTTCACTACAAATGAGTTTCCGAGAAGTAAGAAACTAAAAGACTCCTTCCCAATCCATGAAAAACAAGCTAGGTTGCATCCCATCACTAAAGCTACCTTTCCTGCTGATTTACATTGTCGTCCTGAAGCCAATGCTCTGCTATAGCTCTGCACTGTGTAAGCACTTCCTCTCTGTGTTGCCTCCTCTACGTTGCTTCTCCCTATGAATTTTGCCACTCCCTCTACAGCTCTTCAGAACTGCCCTCTGCTCCATTATTACCTTCTCCAACCATTTTCTGACTAATCCTGCTATCGTCTTAAGGCTCCCATAGCTCGTATGTGATACAAGGGCTGGCTTATTCAAGGATCCTACCATATTAATATGTAGCTTCTCTACAGATCCATGTTACCCCACTTACGTGGCTCACGAGTGCTCATGGCTATGTCATCCTCTGAACCATCATCTTTTGTTGTTGTAGCCTTGGAGTAAGAAGCTCCTTTGTCCTTTTTCTTAGGACAAGTGTTGGAGAAGTGTCCAAGTTCACCACAATTAAAGTGCTGGACCTTGGAAAGGTTCCTCTTTTTCTTCCCTTGCTGTTTTCATTCCTTCGATGTAAGGGCTGCATCATCCTTCTCTTCTTTCCCCACTTTGAATGATCTACCATAGATATTCTGCCTCTTGGTGATCATCCTTATATCCTCTTGGTGTAGGATTGCCAACATGTCTCCCCACGATAGTAACGCTGCTCTACTTAGGATTCTCTAGAAAAATGTATCCCATTCCTCGGTGAATGCATTGAGGGCAGTCCTCACTAAGATTCCTTCATCTCAAGTTGTACCCATGCCAATTAGCTGATCTTGGATGGTCTGAAGCTAGAAAAGGAAGGGATATATTTCCTCACCCTTCTGCATCTAGAATAGCCTCATCTGATTCTCTAGAAGCACTTTTATTTGGACACAACTTCCTTGATACATCACCTACAATGCAATCCACTTATCATGTAGAAATTATATGCACTAATCATGCATATGTCCAAGATCCACCTGATCTCACACTATTTAACTTTATGCAAGATACTGAATCTATTCCACTTGTTAATATTTTGAGGAAAAATTAATTGCACACACATGTGAAGCATAAACAAAAATAATCAATTGCACATAACACAGTTTTTAACCAGGAAAGCTTGAAGCTGAAAAACAAAACTATATATTATGTAACATGGAGATCATATGAAAATCTCATATAGGCATGCAAAGCTTATCACAAGCTCTCAATATAGTACAATCATCATACACTAATCGGGACCAATCTTGCAAATCCATGCACCGATATCTACCCCTTGCTAGCCTGCCTCCACTGCAAAGTCTCTGTTGAAGAATAGCTTTGAATGAATTTGAATTACTCCTGCCTTGACTGCGCAATCCTCATTGGAAACTCCAATGTGTGTGTGATGCAATCAATGCATCACTATAGTCACAACAGATGGTCTATCTTACCCTTTCACCTATCTCTCCACTGGTCTCCACTGAAACTACCATGCACTGTAGTTAACTGATGTATTGTTCAGTTGATTTATGAGTTATTATTTGTGAATTAATTAACTAATTAATTCACTCCACTCTCACTAGTGTATCATTCAGTTAGCCTAGATACAACTAGCTCAACAGAGTCTAACTGAGTTAAAGTGAATACAACTCCATAACTACTTCTTCCAATTGTGTCATAACTCTTCCACTTGAGTTCTAACTAAGTCCTCCATGCATTAGCTCCAGTAAACCCTTAGGAATTGTGTAATTCCTTCTATCAGCTGTTGTGCCACATCTGTGCACTAAACTGAAATGCTCCAAGAGAATAAGTTGTTGTTTAGTGTCTGATTATTATTAAGAGATAATAATAATCGACATGCATCTATTTTTAGATCAGTGATCTATAAATAGAATTTTCCCAATATTATAAAAATATAATTTCATCTATTTTTCCAACTTGATCAACTATCCACAATTAGCATCCTGCAACTTCTGAAATATGATCATCATGTCTAAAAATAGACATAGTCTAAAAATAGACTTGCGCCAAAAATAGCCTGCAGGCCCACTTAGTGAAGGCGACTCTTTTCACTAAGCTCATCATCTTGTTGAATCTCAACACTCCCTCTCAACAAGATAGAGATTATCCTTCATCTCGATCCTGCCTCTATGGTATTCGAATTTGCTCCTGGTGAGCACCTTCGCCAGAATATCTGCATCCTGATCCTCCGTAAGAATGTACTGAAGCAACATGATCTTCCGCTGCACACAATATCTGATATGATGATACCAGATATCAATATGTTTAGGTCTATCATGAAACACATGATTAACCAAGAGTTTAATGAAACTTTGATTATCACAATGAATTACCATGGGATCTAAATGTGAACCGAACAAACCAACCAGGATCTTCCTCATCCAAATAGCCTCACATGCAGCTTGAATTGTTGCCATGTATTCTGCTTCTGTTGAACTGAGTGCCATAGATCTTTGTTTCCTGCTGTACCAAGAAACTATCGTAGTTCTGATACTGAAAATCCCTCCTGATGTGCTCTTTCTGTTTGTTGGGCTTCCTACCCAATCTGCATCTGTGAAGCCATGTAACTTCACCTCATCCATCTATCTATACCATAAACCATACTTAGATGTTCCCCTAAGATATCTCAAGACATGTTTTCCTGCCTTCCAAAAGAGCTTGGTAGGCTTAACCATCACTTGTGAAATATTTTTCACCGCATAGTATATGTCCAGTCTTGTATTGACTAAATACATGAGCGAGCCCACCAACTATTGATAAACAGTGGCATCCACTACCTCTGTCGATGTAGCATCCTCTTTCTTCCAATTTCCTGGAAGATGAGTGTTGATAGGCTTGCAGCCTTGCATGTGAAACTTCTCCAGTATCTCCTGGGCATACTTGCCTTGAGAGATAGACAGTTCACCTTCTCGCTGCCATATTTCCAATCTAAGGAAATAATGAAGGAGGCCCAAATCCTTCATCTCAAACTCCTTTGAAAGATCTGCCTTGCATGAGTGTATCAACTGCTCATCACCTGTTAGTACTAAATCATCAACATAAAGTACAACGATTAAAAGCTTACCCTCCACCACAATCTGGTACAGGTTTGCATCCTCCTCACTCTTGGTGAAGCCAAGTCTAGTTAAATAGTTGTTGATCCAAGTGTACCAAGCACGGGGTGCTTGTTTCAGCCCATACAACGCTCTTTTGAGCTTGCACACATGCGAATCACTGCTGAAGATCTCAAATCCTTCAGGATGCTCAATGTACACCTCTTCCTCAATGATCCCATTAAGGAACGTAGTCTTCACATCCATATGATGAATGTGCCAACCCATCTGTGCTGAGAGAGAAAGGATGGCATGTATGGAAGAATATCGTGTGACAGGTGCAAAGGTTTCTTCATAGTCAATCCCCTCAATCTGTGAGAAGCCCCAGGAAAAAAATCTTGCCTTATACTTCTCGACACTCCCATCAGCAACTTGCTTTACCTTGTAGATCCATCTTGATCCCAAAACTGATTTTCCCACCAGCCTTGGAACAATCTCCCAAGCACTATTTCTGACAATGGATTCATACTCCTCCACCATGGCATCTACCCATGTGGGTTCCTGCACTGATTCTTCAAAATAATATGGCTCTGTCATGATACACTTTCTCATAAGAGCCATGTATACAGTAAATCGGTCAGGTGACTGTCTCTATATGCGCTATGATGTAGGGACTCCTACATTCTGTACTGCATCAAGCTTCAGTCTCTCAGCGTCTATGGTATGGTTTCTTCCTTTTCTAATGTTTGGTTCTGCATGAGTGGACTCCTCCACTCCATGAATATCCTCCTGTGGCTTATCCACATCCAAAGGCTCATCTTTGGGAACAATAAGTTCCTCTTCCACATGCAAGTGTAGCTCCCTCTCAAGCGACAACTTCATGGCTTTCACCTCATTTAATTTTATATCCCGTCGCACAACATTCATATGACTGTCTGGAAAATACACATGATAGTTATGGGGTGTTTTTGTGCACCCCACAAATATCCCAACTTCTGCAGTTGGCTCCAGCTTCTTCTTGGTGTCCTTCGTCACATGAATGTAAACAGGTGAGCCAAAAATTTTCAAATGAGAAATATCAGGCTTCTTACCAATAAATTATTCTTCGGGTGTACTAATGCCAATTACTCTATGAGGACAACGATTTTGCACATAAACCGCAGTGTTGCATGCTTCTGCCCACAAGTGCATCGGTAGGCCTTGGTCATGCAACATCGCTCATGCAACACCCATGATCGTTCTGTTCTTTCTCTCTACAACCCCATTCTGTTGTGGGTTATGAGGCGTTATGAGTTCTCTTTGAATTCCTTCTTTGCTATAGAAGTCTTTGAATTCGCACAAAATGTATTCACCACCATTATCGCTCCGTAGAGCTTTCACTTACTTCCCTGACTCCTTCTACACCAATGCCTTGAACTCACAGAACTTTGAGAACATTTGACTCTTCTTTTGCATGAAGAAGATCCAGCATCTATGAGAATAATCATCAACAAATATCACATAATACCTATGTTTTTTTTTTGAAGCAACCGAGAATGGTCCACACACGTCTCTGTGAATTCTCTCCATGATCACTGAAGCATGGTTCTCCTTCTCATGAAAATTGGTCTTCAAAAACTTACCCATAGTACATCCCTTGCACTGATCTAACTGTGCAAGAGTACCCCTGGGAAGTCCAGTAGAAATTTGCTACAAAATCTTCAAAGCGCCATGGTGAAGATGGCCCAATCTCCTGTGCCATAATTCGCCCTCATCCCGGCTCACCACTTCTTCTGCTTTGCCCACCATTGTAGCGCAACCATCTACCTCCAGCTTGTAGAGATTCTTAATTCGAACCCCTATCTTCTTGGTTTGACCCATTTTTTTATGTCGAAGGAAGGATTTTCCCTCACTGAAAACAACATCATAACCCTTGTCTTATAGCATTGCGACTAAGACCAAGTTCTTCTTCAGACCTGGAACATGCATAAAATTCTTCAAGAAGAAAGGATTACTGGATCCCTCTCAAAGGTAATGGTCCCAATGCCAGTCGCACTGTACCGACCATCGTCACCCATCTCTATATGCATCTGGAGGTCCTTCTCCTCCAAGTCACTAAACAACTCTTTATCTCTCTTCATATGGAAAGATGCACCACTGTCAAGATACCACACCGATACCATGAAGCTTCAAACCAAGCATGCGATCAAGAAAAAATCCAGCTCAGATTGCAAGGCTAAGGCCTCTCCAGCAACAGATCCAGCAGCTTGCTTATTCTTCTTCTTCTGTGGACAGTTAGTGGCGAAATGTCCATGTTTGTGACAGTAAAAATACTTCACTTTGGACAAATCCTGCTCCTTGCCTTTAGCACCAGATTTTGAAGGATTTTTCTTCCCCTTCCCTTTCCTTGCTTTGGCAGCCAAAGTGAAATTCTCTTCATCTTCATTCTTCGATGAAGATCCATCCTTGGTACCCTGCCTTATCTCCTCCTACATAAGATCCTACTAAAGTCACTCCCATCCCTGCAGTTTCTCCCATCCATTGACAAAGTCTTCGTAGCTATGACAACTCTTCAGAAGCCCAAGGAGAGCCAATATCACCAATTATTCTTCATAAACACTAACCCACACACTTCCCAATTCATCCTTGTAGTGGAAAAACTTCCTGAGGTATTTTGGAATACTGTCACCCTTCTCCATTTTTATTTTTCTGAGCTTGTCTCTAAGCGCCAACTTCCTCTGGTCACTTCTACTTTGGAACAATTCTGTCAAAGCCTTCCACATTAAGAATGGAGTGGCTTTCCCTTGAAGGCTCGACACAATATGGTCCTTCACACCTTCCAACAGAATTCTCCTCGTCTTTGTTGTCTTATTTTTCCATGCATCAAGTAATGCAACATCGCTAGATCCCAACTTAGGAACATCGCTATCGATGAACTCCTTCAGCGCATTATCCTCTAGCACTACCTCCATCCTATCCTTCCAAGCTATGTAATTTGAGCTCCCATCAAGGGCATACTCCAATCTCAACCCGTTGAAAGACATTTCAATGTATACTTGATTTATGCACCAAGAATCTTCTGTAGCAAATTCAAATTGTCCACCAGCACAAACTCACTTCACAATTGCAATCTTCAATCCACAACGCTCTGATACCATGTAGAAATTATATGCACTAAGCATGCATATGTCCAATATCCACCTGATCTCACACTATTTAACTTTATGCAAGATACTGAATCTATTCCACTTGTTAATCTTTTGTGGAAAAATTAATTGTACACACATGTGAAGCATCAACAAAAATAATCAATTGCACATAACATAGTTTTTAACCGAGAAAGCCTGATGTTGAATACCCCAACTATATATTATGTAACATGGATATCATATGACAATATCATACAATCATACAAAGCTTATCACAAGCTCTTAGTACAGTACAATCGTCATACACTAATCAGGACCAATCTTGCAAATCCATGCACTGATCTCTGCCCCCTGCTAGCCTGCCTCCACTGTACAATCTCTGTTGAAGAATAGGTCTGAATGAATTCGAATTAATCCTACCCTAACTGAAAAATCCTCATTGTAAACTCCAATGTGTGTGTGATGCAATCAATGCATCACTATAGTCACAATAGATAGTCTATCTTGCCCTTTCACCTATCTCTCCACTGGTCTCCACTGAAACTGCCATGCACTGTAGTTAACTAATGTATTGTTTAGTTGATTAATGAGTTTTTATTTGTGAATTAATTAAATAATTAATTCACTCCAATCTCACTAGTGTATCAATCAGTTAGACTAGATACAACTAGCTCAACTGAGTCTAACTGAGTTAAACTGAATACAACTCCATAACTACTTCTTCCAACTGTGTCATAACTCTGCCACTTGAGTTCTAATTGAGTCCTCCATGCATTAGCTCCAGTAAACCATTAGGAATTGTGTAATTCCTTATTTCAGTTGATGTGCCACATCTACGCATTGAACTTAAGTGCTCCAAGAGAATAAGTTGTTGTTTAGTGTCTGATTATTATTAAGAGCTAATAATAATTGACATGCATCTATTTTTAGATCAACGATCTATAAATAGACTTCACCGAATATTCTAAAAATAGAATTTCATCTATTTTTCCAAATTGATCAACCATCCACAAATAGCATCTTGAAACTTTTGAAATATGATCATCATGTCTAAAAATAGACTTGTGCCAAAAATAGCTTGTGGGCCCACTTAGTGAAGGTGACTCTTTTCACTAAGCTCATCATCTTGTTGAATCTCAACATTTCATTTTTCATGTACTTACGGACAATATGTGGCACGACGTGATCCTTCACTCCATCCATGATCAAACGCTTAGCCCGCGCTTGATTTTCATTAAATTTATTCAAAGGATCAGGATCCATAGGCATAACTAGGACATTTTTCACATGGTTCTTGATGTCATAGTCATCCAAAACTGATAAGACCCTATCCCTCCAGATCACAAAGTTGGACACACTGTCCAACCTCTCCTAATCTCTTAGCCCAAGTAAACCCTTCTGGCTCAATGCTGACAGAAACAATACTCTTCTCCCTTTTCCTATGGCAACACAAAAATGCTTGACCTGGGTTTCTTGGTGACTAAAAACCCTCTAGTAACTACTTCTTTTGAAATATGATTTCCCTCCTGGAAATATTCAGCCAAACTCAATCAGATAGTTCTCTTTGATCCTCCTAATCGAATCTCAGATCTGTTTGGTTCACGATATGGTAAGTAACAATCTTCCTCCCACTCTTTGTTGAATTAGCTAGGAATAATTATGCACCAATAGAATCTCCACCACACCAACACTGTTGAAGATCTGAAGCACTACTTCTGGATATTGGAAAAACATCTCTGCAATGGGAAGAATGACTAGTCTGTGTCCCACTGACCTACCCAACTTAGCTTCAGTGCTACTCAGAAGTGGATTATGTAACCCCAAATTAGGTGTTGCATTCATTACACTGGCCTCAGAAGTCTCTACGTAAGCTTGATGGCCTTTTTTCGCTGCAGCACTACCCCTTTCTGGGTATGCGTGCTCCTGCTGCCAAGATGCCCTTTCTGGATCTCTGCTTCTTCTGCTACTATCCTACTAAAAAAATACTCTTCAGCTGATTTGCTGGAGATTCAACTTGATTTGTTATCGCTCTGATACCATGTGAAAATTTCTTAATACATTTATGCAGAAATCCTATTGTATTATAATGGTTTACTTCTCCTACTTGTGATTAAGTTATACAAGTTATTTTTAGAAGCCCTCTGAAGTTGCAGCACTTTCCCTATTGCACTTGCGTAGTGGTTGAAGCTGTGTTGTGCAGTTGTTGCATAGTTGCTCCTCAGGTTTCCCTTGCTCCTATGAGCTAACTTTGATAGCTTCTCCTATGCCTAATGCTAACTCTTGGCTCCGGGTTCTGATCATCCCCTCAGCCAATACTACCCCTCATTATGGAAAAATCCTTCGAAAATTCTTAGCAAACCCTGCCCTAAAATACGAGCTCAGTTAATCAACTCTAACTTAATGTGTGTGTCTCCAACTGACCCTCAAACATTTCTCTTATGCTTTTTCGTTTAACATATCAATGGTCGTGATTAAATCACTTATCAATGACTGAGATTAAAATACTGCTTGATCCATGTCACTTAGAACATTTCAGCACATGTGTTAATTAATTCACTTTAATTATTTAATTTCCCTAAGTTTAGACTGAGGGATTACATTAAAATAATTAATTATTTGAATAACTTCAATACCAGATGAAATTTCTGCAAACAATTTATGTGTTTTGGTGGTGATGTTATTCTTAGCCCCTCAAAAAAATTTTGTTGCTAGAGCACATACGATGCTACCCCAACTACACAAAATCTCAACACCCTACATTTCGATTATGTAGGAAATGGATGGGTTGGTAGCTGTTTTATGTTAACAATGAGAATTTAGAGGTTTTTGTTATTAATGGAGATTAGAACAAGATCTTTAAACCCCTTACTTTTGTACATCTTGAGTGTTGGAGATTAAGGCTAGTTATATAATAAAAATTCTATGTTCAAGAACTTTGATTGTGCTGGAGGTCTAAGAATTAATTCCAAGCATGGAAAAAGCTCTAGATTGTCCTCTCAAATATATTAATGCTACAACTACTGAGTAATTAAATATGTGATAGCGTACAACCAATCTTGCAAAACCTTAAGAAATTTTGATGGATACCGCACTAGAGTAAGATAATTGAGTAAATTGTGCCCATGCACATGTTCTTAATTAATTATCAGTGTACCATAATATAGATTAAATACACTAATTAATGAAATGATAGATTGCATCATTTACTCTATTGTTTTTGAACAAAAATGTCAAGAAACAATGATTTACTAGAGAGGTATTATTGGTCATAGATTCTTAAGTTTTTGTGTGCACGAGATATGTGTGAAGTATATGAGGGTGAAACATGGAAGTAATAAAAGTGAGTGTGACAATGCTAAAAGTGGAGAGAAGAAGGCAATATGTAGTGTGGTTTAAGAGCAGTGAGGAAGAAGTTGTGTGTGACAACATATCATGTTATTTATATTTTCTATGTAATAGAAGCATGCAATGATATAACTAGAAATATTTTGACGAGCAATATATAATGATGTTATCCAAAGTTGATTCTACAAACATTAGGAAAGAAGAAAGTTTGTAACCCAATTTCCATAATGATACCATGGAGTTTATGGTAGTTCAAAGTAACACCTCCCATCAACCTCAAAATTTGTAAGGGGATGTGAGGGGGAATTATACTTTTAGAGAGGAAAGAAGTTATTGTAGACTAGAAGATACAAAACTACATAGACTAATACTAGAGTTAAGTTGATTATGCCATCATTAGGAAGGAAAAAAATTTGTAACCCCATTTCCATAATGTAACCATGGAGTTTGGGTTAGTTCACAGTAACACCTCCCATCAACCTCGATATGTCTAAGGGGATGGGAGGGAGCATTTCATCCACAAAGAGGAAATTAAATTGCAGACTAGAATACAAAAAATTAAATATATTACTACATAATTTTTTTCCTAAGCGACTTTGCATGATAACATTTGTAACAAAAGGACACTAAACATAAACATTGCAAAATTAAGTTGAGGGTTCCAAGTCTGAGACTATGGATTTGATAAGATCTTTTGGGTCGTTTAATTTTTTCCCCACCATAGGAGGCATCTGAGATTTTTTTATATTATCTTCATTCTTAGATATAAATCCTTAAAATATTGATGAAAGTGCTCAAGGGAATGGAGAATACGCATACAGTGCTCAATAAGATCTAAGAGAGTGTGGCATAGTAAAAACCTCATTTTCCAGTAAATATCAATAATTTGTATATATTGATTGAAGTGACCTCTCATGTTCCCAGTGTCTTAGATTCAATTCTACCATTCTATAAGGACCTATGTATCTTAGAGGGGAATTATTTGAGAGGAACCTTCCTCTTCAACTTGGGTGATTTCATCCTATATGTGTCCTGGCTTGATATCATGAGATTTCATCATGAGATCCTCCAACCAGTGGTGCATGTCTGTATTTCCCTTATGGGCATCCCCTTGGTAATAGGTAAACCCCCATCTAACTCAACTTGAGTGAAGAGGAATGCTAGAGAGAACACTAGGACAAGACACTTGAGCGAAGGTTAGGATAAACTAAGTTATTCAATAATATAGGATGGGTGCCACATAATATAGGTGTTAGGTAAAATATAGCCACAAATGGTCGGGCTGCCTAATAGAGATAGTGGTAATGTAAGCACAAGAGTAAATTGGTGTAGAATGACAAGTCACCGTATGAACCAAATTTCCACTAAACACTAGAAGGAAGTTTTACAATGAGTCTAATTTGATAGCAGAGCGAACACCACTAAGAAATTGAGATAGGGATGAAGGGTCAATGCCACTAGGGAGAAATTAAGCCTTTGTCAAAGAGAAATAGAAAGGTTCTACGGAAAACTATTGATACCACCAAGAACCAATGATAAATATGTGCCAAAGCATCCAGGTACAATGGAATGCAAAAATAAAGGGAAATATATTGAGCCCCAAAACAGAGAAGGTGTCGAGCATCCTATAGGTAAGGAAACAAGACTAACTGAAAAAATATGATAGGAAAAATAAAATTACCAATTCTTAGTGAGTGTTGTTGAGTGTGGAGGGAAACAACTCCCACGAATTGTTGGTGTCCCAATTGGTGAGGTAGCTTCTCCGTAATTAATACCACTTCATGATTTTTCCAACTACATATCCACTCTATCTCAACACCACGAATTTCATTGGTTACATAGGATGCCCTTTGGAAGCATCCCACCATAGGAACACTCATGATAAATGTTTACAAACAAAGTTCCATGGGAGCTCTCTTAATACCAATTTCCATCACACGAGTGGCCAATTCAAATGTTACAAAAATTTCATGCCACCACATCCTGTTCAATTTCAATCTTGGCATGGTTTTGTAGGTTTTAATGATCACCCGCATGTCATAAATTCTTGACATTTAACATTGATGAGAGCATGTTTTTATGTCCCTGGTTCCATTGGGTAGATGGTTGGTGGAAACCTACCCTAGTCTACCTCGCTCGTCACCCCATCCAAACCTCTACCTATTATTTATTAATATTTAATTAATTTAAATTTCATAAATCATCATAAAAATTTAAAATTTAAAATCCTCAATGCAAATGGGATTGAATTTTTCTTTTTCAAAAGAAAAAAAAACATGAATTCTATTAAAATAGATGTTTGCATACTCAAAATGAGTCAAGATATGTCTCATTCTCTCATATTCCATTATCTATAACCTATCTTCCTCCTAGTATAAAAAAATAGAATACATTTGTGTGCCTAATATCCAAAAATATTTTACTTAACAATACCACTATGTTATTGTCCCAATCATTTGTCAATAATATTTACTTCTACAATATCTTCTTTGACATGAAAATAATAGTAAAGAACTTCAACCAAATGTGGAAAAAATTCCTCTATATAGAGAGATTATGTATAGAATGAATGTTTCCCTCTTTGTGGGTTGTGTAATTTTGGAAAACAATGTAATGGATCACTCTAAATTGTTTGATGCATCCAAGTTTTGATAATCCATCATTCACACAATTTTCCTCTCTATAGTTACGTTCCAAAAATAGTTCCTGAAAAACATCAATTAACATGTGAATACGAGTCATCCAACTGATCAACAAAGGTGGAGTTATTTGATCTCCTTTTGACGTAGCCTATGACCACCTTAAAATATTGAAAGATCACTATCTGATTAATAGACAACCAATGTGCACAAAAAGGGGCCCCCTAGAGCGCAATGATCTCTACCTTAGTATTTGTACCCTCCCCACCATTCCATACAAAATGGAAAAAAGAACGATGGTTCATGAAAATAAATTCCCCATGTCCACACTTATGATTTTGTGCCACCCCATCAAGAAACCAGTAGTATATCAGTGTCATGTATCCACATATTTAAAATGTCCTTTTCTTGCTATGTGCATATTGTCGCCTATTTCGCAGTAATAAACCACAATCTTCAAAAAATGCCTTCTTTTTGTTTGGTGATGAACCCTCAAATATTTGTGGATTTCAAGACCTCCATATACCCAAAAAAAGGGTAAGAGTGGAGTGTGTGAAAGACCTTGTAGTGCATCAGCCACTTTGTGAGGCATACTTCCACGAAAGTGTCATTCCAATCTACAATTAGATGTAGAAATTTTAGAACACCAAACTAGATAGAAACAACAAATGAAAATTTAAGGAAGAGATATATAACAACCTCTTGTTGCATATTACATAAGGTGCATCACCAAGGTCCATTCAGTCCTTTCTTACATAAATCTTCCCATTTAAGGATCCTTTTATTCGAATTCAACCAATAATTTGAGCTTAGAAGGAAATTCATATTCCGGATTTTCTAGAACCAACTCCAATATTCTTTTGAATATAATGTTGGAGAAATATAATTATAAGCCTCCTTAACCATAATCTCTCAATATTTACGATAGTCATACCACACAAATGTGTCTTCATGATATATTAGCGAGATGTCTTCCTTTGTTATATTTAGAATATATGTGTCCATATATTTGTGAGAGCACCATATAAACCAATATCTCTAGCATGTAACTACATAGAGGGTTCATAAATGTTATCATGACAGACATAAGCCTGGTTCAAATAATAGATGACCATATTGTTGATGTAGTTGATAAGGGACGCTGGAAAATGTGCTCCCCCTAAAAACCTATCATTCATTCTAATCCAATTTTCACCTTTGTGCCATTACCAATTTCCCACCTCATATTATCAATCAACAAGTTTTTGATTTTCAGAAATTGTTCCATATAGTATGAAACAACATTTGGAAAGCGTGTCCCATTTTTTATCAACTATAAAAAAATATAGGTTCTAAGATACTTTTCTTTTATTATACTTTTTCATAATCCTTTACCCAATAAAGTGCTTCCTAAGCTCTTAGATAGTAAATCCCAAGTAAAATGTTGTATATTCTTTTCCCAATCCCCATCTTTCTTTGACATAGAAATAATTTCCAACCTCACTAAATGTACCATTTTAGAATCTGTGGCACCAACATAGATAAATCTAGCGATATATGAGTTCATCCTATTAATAATATTCTTTGGCACAAAATATAGATGCATCTAGTAAACAAATATGCATTGTAAAAGACACAACTATGATCACCTGACCTCCAATAGTAAGCCATTTATAAGACCAACAAAAAATTGCGTTACTCAAATTTTTTTACCAACCATTCCCTGTCTTTGACCCCATAATTATTTTTTTTGAAGTTGAAACCAAGGAAATTAAAGCCATCATCGATCGTAGATAGTGATATATCAAAAATCTTTGCAATTTCCTAAATTGAATCATCATCCCGTGGCAGCAAAAGTAATGATGATTTGATCTTATTTATACAACTTGAGTGGGCCTAATGGTTAAGAGCATGTGTTTCCTCCTAAGAGGTTCAAAACTAGAGGGGGTAGAGTATGTATGCCTTCATAGACTTAGCAGTCAAATCATTACACATAGGCAGATCCCTTGTCCCACAAACAAGGCAGTCTCATAAACCTTGTCCCACAAACAAAGGAGTCTCATACACCTTGTCCCACAAACAAAAGAGTCTCATTCGTCAATTTGGTAAATAAAATGGGCGAGAGAGAAATACTCATCTATGTATGGTGTATTGATTACTCCTTCATTTACTAAACCAAAAACAAAGATGGAGTGCAACTATTTGCTCAAATTTTGACCTTAAATCATTGGATCCCTTGTCCCACAAACAAGAGGGTCTCATATACCTTATCCCACAAACAAAAACATATCATACACCAATTTGGTAAATAAAAAACGATAAATAGAAATACTTATGGTGTATTGATTACTCCCTCATTTACTAAACCAAAAATGAAGATGGAGTACAACTATTCGCTCAAATTTAACCTTAAATCTATTATTTATCGTTGAACACTAGTTTATTTTATTTATTTTCAAAGAAAATACATGATTCAAACTTAGCCCATGGATTTCAGGTTGTAAGGATAAATTCAAAGAACTCGCATCCCCTCCAAAAGGGTGGTGAAAATAGGAGGGCGCACCCATGATCATAATGGAAGAAGAGGGAGAGTATACCCATGTGATGAATAGCAGGGATCGCTGAGTCGACGATAAGGGCAATTGAAGTTACTTTGTGGGCTTTCATAGTGGCTATAAATATTGTTTTATCGTTTAATTCGTACCATTCATTCGAGAAATTTGCATACTTCAATTTGTATTACGAGTAGCACCCCTAGAGTGAGGAGGTAAATTTGGCATGGGAATTACTGGGCGCTCTGCTCCATCCTACCATCAACAAATTTTTTGGGCTAGAGCACATCCGATGCTACCCCAACTACACAAAATCTCAACCCTCTACAGTTCGATTATGTAGGAATTGGATGGGTTGGTAGTTGTTTTATGTGAACAATGAGAATTTAGAGGTTGTTGTTATTAATGGAGATTAGAACAAGATCTTTGAACCCCTTACTGTTGTATATCTTGAGTGTTGGAGAGTAAGGCTAGTTATATAATAAAAATTCTATGTTCGAGAACTTTGATTATGCCGGAGGTCTAAGAATTAATTCCAAGCATGGAAAAACCTCTAGAGTCTTCTCTCAAATTTAGTAATGCTACAACTACTAAGTAATTAAATATGTGATAATGTACAACCAAGCTTACAAAACCTTAAGAAATTTTAATGGCTAACACACTAGTGTAAGATAATTGAGTAAAAAGCACCCATGCACATGTTCTTAATTAATGATCAGTGTACCATAATATATATTAAATGCGCTAATTAATGAGATGATAGATTGCATCATTTACAGTATTGTTTTTGAACAAAAATGTCAGGAAATAATGATTTACTAGAGAGGAATAATTGGTCATAGATTCTTAAGTTTTTGTGTGCACGAGATATGTGTGAAGTATATGAGGGTGCAACATGGAAGTAATAAAAGTGAGTGTGACAATGCTAAAAGTGGAGAGAAGAAGGTAGTATGTAGTGTGGTTTTAGAGCAGTGAGGAAGAAGTTGTGTGTGACAAAATATCACGTTATTTATATTTTCTATGTAATAGAAGCACACAATGATATAACTAGAAATATTTTGACAAGCAAGATGCAATGATGTTATCCAAAGTTGATTCTACAAACATTAGGAAAGAAGAAAGTTTGTAACCCAATTTCCATAATGAGACCATGGATTTTATGGTAATTCAAAGTAACACCTCCCATCAACCTCTAAATGTGTAAGGGGATGTGAGGGGGAATTATATTTTTAGATAGGAAAGAAGTAATTGTAGACTAGAAGATACAAAATTAAATAGACTAATACTAGAATTAAGTTGATTATGCCATCATTAGGAAAGAAAAAAAAAATGTAATCTCATTTCCATAATGTAACCATGGAGTTTGGGTTAGTTCAAAGTAACATCTCCCATCAACCTGGAAATGTCTAAGGGGATGGGAGGGAGCATTTCATTAACAAAGAGGAAATTAAATTGTAGACTAGAATATGCAAAATTAAATAGACTAATAAATATTTTCTTTCCTAAGTGACTTTGCATGATAACATTTGTAACAAAAAGACACTAAAAATAAACATTGCATAATTAAGTTGAGGGTTCCAAGTCTGAGACTATGGATATGATGGGATCTTTTGGGTCATTTAATTTTATCCCCACCGTAGGAGGCATCCGAGATTTTTTTATATTATCTTCATTCTTCGATCTAAATCCCTCAAATCTTGATGAAAGTGCTCAAGGGAATGTGGAATATGCATATAGTGCTCATTATGATCTAAGAGAGTGTGGCACAGTAAAAACCTAATTTTCCACTGGATATCACTAATTTGTATATATTTATTGAAGTGACCTCTCATGTTCCCAGTGTCTCAGATTCAATTTTGCCAATCTATAAGGACCTTTGTATCTTAGAGGGGAATTCTTTGAGAGGAAGCTTCCTCCTCAACTAGGGTGGTTTCATCCTATGTGTGTCCTAGCATGATATCATGAGAGTGCATCATGAGATCCTCCAACCAGTGGTGCATGTCTGTATTTCCCTTATGGGCATTCCCTTGGTAATAGGTGACCCCCCTTCTAACTCAAGTTGACCGAATAGGAATGCTAGAGAGAACGATGGGACAAGAGACTTGAGCAAAGGTTACGATAAACTAAGTTATTCAAGAATATAGGATGGGTGCCACATAATATATGTGTTAGGTAGAATATAGACACAAATGGTGGGGCTACCTAATAGAGATAATGGTAATGCAAACACAAGAGTAAATTGGTGTAGAATGACAAGTCACCATATGCACCAAATTGCCACTAAACATTAGAAGGAAGTTTTACAATGAGTCTAATTTGATAGAAGAGCCAACACCACTAAGAAATTGAGATAGGGATGAAGGGTCAACTCTAGTAGGAAAAAATTAAGCCTTTTTCAAAGAGAAATAGAAAGGTTCTAGGGAAAAATGTTGATAACACCAAGAACCAACAGTAAATATGTGCCAAAGCGTCCAGGTACAAGGGAATGTGAAAATAAAGGGAAATATATTGAGCCCCCCAACAGAGAAGGTGTCGAGCATCCTATAGGTAAGAAAAAAAGACTAACTAAAAAAATATGACAGGAAAAATAAAATAACCAATTCCTAGTGAGTGTTGTAGAGCATGGAGGAAAACAACTCCCACAAATTGTTGGTGTCCCAACTAGTGAGGTGGATTCTCAGTAATTAATACCACTTCATGATTTTTCCAATTGCATATCCACTCTATCTCCACACCACGAATTTCATTGGTTACATAGGACGCCCTTTGAAAGCGTCCCGCCATAGGAACACTCATGATAAATTTTTACAAATGAATTTCCATGGGAGGGCTCTTAATACCAATTTACATCACACGAGTGACCAATTCAAATGTTGCAAAAATTTCATGCCACCACATCTCGTTCAATTTCGATCTTGGCATGGTCTTGTAGGTTTTAATGATCACCCGCGTGTCATAAATTCTTGACATTTAACATTGATGGGAGTATGTTTTTATGTCCCTAGTTCCATTGGCTAGATGGTTGGTGGAAACCTATCGTGGTCTACCTCACTCGTCACCCCATCCAAACCTCTACCAATTATTTATTAATATTTAATTAATTTAAATTTCATAAATCATCATATAAAAATTAAAATTAAAAATCCTCAACGCAAATGGGATTGAATTTTTCTTCTTCAAGAGAAAAAAAAACATGAATTCTATTAAAAGAGATGTTTACATACTCAAAATGAGTCAATATATGTTTCATTCTCCCATATTGCATTATCTATAACCTATATTCCTCCTAGCATAAAAAAAATAGAATACATATGTGTGCCTAATATCCAAAAATATTTGACTTAACAATACCACTATGTTATTGTCCCAATGATTTTTGAGTAATATTTACCTCTACAATATCTTCTTTGACATGAAAATAACAGTAAATAACTTCAACCAAATGTGGAAAAAATTCCTCTATATAGATAGATTATGTATAGAATGAATGTTCCCCTCTTTGTAGGTTGTGTCATTTTGAAAAACAATGCAATGGATCTCTCTAAATTGTTTGGTGCATCCAAGTTTTGATAATCCATCATTCACACGATTTTCCTCCCTATAGTTATGCTCAAAAAATAGTTCCTGGAAAAAATCAATTAACATGTGAATACAAGTCATCCAATTGATCAACAAAGGTGGAGTTAGTTGATCTCCTTTTGGCATAGCCCATGATCACCTTAGAATTTTTAAAGATCACTATCTGATAAACAGACAACCAATGTGCACAAAAAAGGACCCCCTAGAGTGCAATGATCTCTACCTTAGTATTTGTACCTTCCCCACCATTCCATACAAAATGGAAAAAAGAATGAGGGTTCATGAACCACCCCATAAAAGAAGCCAATAGGATATCGGTGTCATGTATCCACATATTTAAAATGTTCTTTTTTTCCCATGTCCATATTGGTGCCTATTTCGCAGTAATAAGCCGCAATCTTAAAAAAAAACCTTATTGATGTTTGGTGATGAACCCTCAAATATTTGTGCATTTCAAGACCTCCATATACCCGAAAAAAGGGTAAAATTGGAGTGTGCCAAAAGCCTTGTAGTGCATCAACCGCTTTGTGAGGCATACTTCCACGAAAGTATCATTCCAATCTACAATCAGATGTAGAAATTTTAGAACACCAAACTAGATAGAAACAACAAATGAAAATTTGAGGAAGAGATATATAACATCCTCTTGTTCCATATTACATATGGTGCATCACCAAGGTCCATTCAATCCTTTCTTATGTAAATTTTCCCATTTAAGGATCCCTTTCTATAAATTCAACCAATAATTTGAGCTTAGAAGGAAATTCATATTCTAGATTTTCTCGAACCAACTCTAATCTTCTTCTGAATAATGTTGGAGAAATATAATTATAAGTCTCCTTAACCATAATCTCTCAATATTTATGATAGTCATACCATACAAATGTGTCTTCACGATATATTAGCAAGATGCCTTCCTTTGTTATATTTAGAATATATGTGTCCCATATATTTGTGAGAGCACCATATAAACCAATATCTCTAGCATGTAACTACGTAGAGGGATCATAAATGTTATCATGACAGACATAAGCCTAGTTCAAATAATAGATGCCCATATTGTGGATGTAATTGATAAGGGAAGCTGGAAAATGTGCTCCCCTTAAAAACCTACCGTTCATTCTAATCCAATTTCCACCTTTGTGCCATCACCAATTTCCCACCACATACTATCGATCAACCAGTGTTTGATTTTCCCAAGTTGTTCCATATAGTATGAAACAAAATTTGAAATTTGTGTTCCATTTTTTATCAACTGTAAAAAAGATAGGTTTTAAGATATTTTTCTTTGATTATACTTTTCCATAATCCTTTACCCAATAAAGCGCTTCCTAGGCTCTTAGACAGTAAATCCCAAGTAAAATTTTCTATATTTTTTCCCAATCCCCATCTTTCTTCCACATAGAAATAATTTCCAACCTCACTAAATGTACTATTTTAGAATCTGTGGCACCAACAAAGATAAATCTAGAGATATATGAGTTCAACCAATTAATAATTTTCTTTGGCACAAAATATAGATGCATCTAGTAAACAAAGATGACTTGTAAAAAACACTACTATGGTCACCTGATCTCCAATAGTAAGCCATTTCTAACACGAACAAAAAAATGTGTTTCTCAAATTTATTTACCATCCACTCCCTATCTTTTACCCCATAATTATTTGGTTTGAAGTTGAAACCAAGGAACCTAAAGCCATCATCGATCGTAAACATTGATATATCAAAAAGCTTTGCAATCTCCTAAATTGAATCCTCATTCTGTGCCATCAAAATTAGTGATGATTTGACCTCATTTATACAACTTGAGTGGGCGTAATGGTTAAGAGCATGTGTTTTCTCCTAAGAGGTTCAAAACTAGAGAGGGTAGAGTATGTATGCGTTCGTAGACTTAGTAGTCAAATCATTGTGCATAGGTGGATCCCTTGTCCCACAAACAAGGTGGTCTCATACACCTTGTCTCACAAACAAAGGAATCGCATACACCTTGTCCCACAAACAAAAGAGTCTCATACATCAATTTGGTAAATAAAAGGGGCGAGAGAGAAATAAGCATGTATGTATGGTGTATTGATTACTCCCTCATTTACTAAACCAAAAACAAAGATGGAGTACAACTATTTGCTCAAATTTAACCTTAAATCGGTGGATCTCTCGTCCCACAAACAATAGAGTCTCATACACCTTGTCCCACAAACAAAAAAATCTCATACACCAATTTAATAAATAAGAAACGCTAAATAAAAATACTTATAATGTATTGATTGCTCCCTGATTTACTAAATCAAAAACTAAGATGGAGTACAACTATTCACTCAAATTTAACCTTAAATCTCTTAATTATCGTTGAACACCCATGTGACGAATAGCGGGGATCGCTGAGCCGACGATGAGGGCAATTGAACTTACCTTGTGACGAATACCCATGATGGAGTATACCCATGTGACGAATACCCATGTGAGATGGAGTATACCCATGTGACGAATAGCGGGGATCGCTGAGCCGACGATGAGGGCAATTGAACTTACCTTGTGGGCTTTCATACTGACTATAAATATTTTTTATCGTTTAATTCGTATCATTCATTCGAGCAATTTGCATACTTCAATCCGCCTTACGGGTAGCACCCTAGAGTGAGTATGTAAAACGCAACGTGAAGGCGGCGTGGGCATTACTGGGCGCTCTGCTCCATCCTGCCATCGGACGAATTCAATTTAATCTTCATTAATTGCCTCAGAGCGAAAATGTCCGTCCACTCAAATTTAACCTTAAATCTCTTAATTATCGTTGAACACCCATGTGACGAATAGCGGGGATCGCTGAGCCGACGATGAGGGCAATTGAACTTACCTTGTGACGAATACCCATGATGGAGTATACCCATGTGACGAATACCCATGTGAGATGGAGTATACCCATGTGACGAATAGCGGGGATCGCTGAGCCGACGATGAGGGCAATTGAACTTACCTTGTGGGCTTTCATACTGACTATAAATATTTTTTATCGTTTAATTCGTATCATTCATTCGAGCAATTTGCATACTTCAATCCGCCTTACGGGTAGCACCCTAGAGTGAGTATGTAAAACGCAACGTGAAGGCGGCGTGGGCATTACTGGGCGCTCTGCTCCATCCTGCCATCGGACGAATTCAATTTAATCTTCATTAATTGCCTCAGAGCGAAAATGTCCGTCCAACAACGAGAAGACATAGTCATGGCTCCTGTGGTTCCTAATGCACAAATCACTGGGATCACCTTTGTGAAAAATTATTACAATGCTGTTGTTCTGTGTCCTCAATTGGTCTACACATTTTATAAGGATTGCAGCATAGTGAGTCGTCCAGTCCCAAATGATCAGATCCTCAAAGGAACCGCTGTGGCGAACCAGCAGGTAACATCTCTGGACAATGGTGTGTTGAAGGTCGAGATAAAGACAGTTGATTCGCAGCCATCTTACAACAATGGAGTATTTGCTCAAGTAAGTGGATCAGTTACCTTTAAAACCAACGAAACGCGCTCCTTCTCTCAGTCCTTTTTCTTAGCTCTTGGAGAAAATGGATACTTCGTTTTGAATGACGTCTTTAGGTACGTGGGTGAAGAACCAGACCAACCAAATATTGTTTTGATAAACGGCCGCATTGTTGAACAACATGTACCCAAATCTTATCTTTTCTCAGAGACAGCTGTTAAGTCTGAAGCAGTAGGTCAAGATCAGAAGAGTGTAATTGAGCAACCCACAACAGTGGTGGAGGAGCCTGCTCCTGTTCTTGAGAAGGTAGATATGCAGAAGTCTAGGGAAGTCCCAGAAGGCTCAACAGACCAAAATGTTTTAGCGGTTGAACATGTTCATAATGAAGGGCCACCTGTCCTTGCTCCTCATGAAATTCCACTTGTAGTTCCAAATCTACCAGAAAAGTCTTTTGCTCTAAGTGATAAGGAAAATGCAGCCCCATCCATTGTTGCAATTGTTAATGAAGGGCCACCTGCCCCTGCTCCTTCTCCTTGTCAAGAATTTCCAGTTGTAGCTCAAAAATTACAAGAAAATTTTTGTGCATTAAGTGATAAGGAAAATGCAATCCCGTCCATTGTTGCACTTGAGAAACTGTGTCTTCAAAGTAAAGCAAATAACTATACTTCCACTCCACCGAAGACATATTCTACAACAAATTCCTTACCTTCCACTACTGTGAATATAACAGAAAAAAGCGCTGCAGAAAGAAGTCGGTGCTGTATTTTTATCAGCAACCTGCAGAATGATATTACACCTTCCCAGGTTGAGCTAGAGTTCAAGAAGTTTGGGGCAATTAAGCCTTCTGGGGTTCAAGTTAGGAGTAGTAGAGGAGGTGGATCCAGTTACGCGTTTGTTGAATTTGAAGAAGCAGCTTCAGTCCATGCTGCAATTTATGCGTCCCCGATGCCAATGGGTGCAAGAAGAGTATTTATCAGTGCGAAACGTCCTTCTAGAGAGGAATTCAGCTATGATGAAACAAGAGGACGTGGTGGGTATTTCAAGGGAGCTCGAGCAAATGGAAGAAGTGGTCTTATGAACAGAAATGGAGGTGGTGGAGGTTCTTTATCTGGACGACGTGTTGATGGTATTCGTGAAAGCAGAAATGGTGGAAGAGGTGCGATAATGACAAGCAATGGACTAAATCCTAGGACCTGATCTGTTGCTTCATGCTGCTATTCAGATGAATTGTTCTTTTACATAATTGATCAGTTCAGAGTTCTAGTTTTGACAGAATCTAACATAGCATTAAGTAATCTTGTAGTATAACGCCAGGAGCGGCGTGAACAAAACGCAGTCAGTGCACTGTTGCATTTTTTGTAAGCAATCCTATGTTTGAGTTCAATAGTCACCGTTTTTTCATCAATGCAATTTTATGAGATTTTGTTGCAGATTTCTTCAAATTAATTTTGGAAACTGAGGTTTGCCATAGTATGCTAACTAGTATAGATTTACAGTTGTGCTGGAGATTAATTTTTTTTAGTTGTAAATATTATTTTACACATACTAAATTTTTGAATGAACACAAAAATACATAGATATAAATGATTGAGTGATACAACCAAAATCGTTTTGGTACTTTCACAATGTTTTTTTTTAAAGGGGTCACGAGTCATTCATGTTTCTAATATAATTTATGGATGCATATTTTGGTAGATTAATGGGCTTTTGTAACTAGTCAAGTGTAAAAGTCCTAACTATGATGTACGAGCATTAGATGAAATAATTTTTTTATTTTATATAAAGTGATTTTTACTGTATTTGTTATTATTACTAGTTTAAATAACAAAAATCAAGATTTCACAGCAAATATTTTCACCGGATTCTGGAACCAAAACTCCAAAAAGTCGCACTAAAGACAATTTCTTTTTTCACAACCAATTTGATAGTTGTGTGCGCACTCTGAGGAAGTGATAGTGGAGTTTGATGCGGAGACATAGTCATTCACAATGAGTATGCCTTCAGAATATTTTGATGTCTTAGAGACCTGTCTATTACATTGGGTCGATTGGTCCAGATGGATATTGGTGGCCACCTACCTATTAGAATTTACTAAACACAATTTACTGGGTCAATTCTTTCAGTTTTTCAGTTTAAACACAATTTACTATTTTAGCAATTTTTGGGTATTGAACTTCGGGAGCCGTTCTCAAGCCCTAAACGATTTTTTTTTGGAAAATCGGCAGCAAAATGGTAGTCCTCATATAGATGTTTATAACGAGGTATAGTGCATGTCAAACAGAGATCGTATGGCAAATTTACATCCCCGAGAAGTTGAAACGCCAATTTACTCAAACAAGGCCCATAGTTTTGGCGCTTCATCTCTTAGAGTTAGGTTTTTGGATGTTTCTATACTAGTTCAAAGGAAAACATTAAGAATAACAACAATTGAAAATAGATTGCACTCAAGCACTTTTTGAATTATTCTTTTTCGTTTATCATTTAGATATGAAACACAGATGATATAATAAACAAGTATAAAACTTTAGAACAAATGAGATAGAAGACTTATTGATCTGTTGTCTGACTCAAGAATCCTGTGAGAAGTCCTTTGTATCAATTAATTATCCAGCTAGCCATGCAAAATTTGTCCAACGACACTTTATTCCAAAATAATTAATGTTGCAGCAAAGTCCAAGAATCCACCCCCCTCAATACTCTAATTGAGGGAGTATTTATACAAAAAATTATAAGAAATATCTCCTGACAGAGTGAGATATATTTTAGGATGACTCATGAATACGTTACAAGAAAATAGAGACAGATTGTCTCGTAGATAAGAGAAAAGGTAACCAATGTTATGTTGTTCCTATTTTTATGAATGTGCTGGAGGCAGGCCCTATGATTTGGCTTGCTGCTATCTTCCTTGGTAACTCCATATTGGCTGCTCTGTTTTTATTGATACTCTTTACCTGTACTAATACACTTTGACCTTTTTGATCTCTGTTTATCCTTTTTACCATTACTTACTTACTTACTTACTATAGTAAATAATCAAAATTCATCCAAGGATACTTTTACAAAATTTCTAACATCTCTTCCCACCATTATGCTTCTGGTATTCTGGTTCTTTGAAGCTTCCTCAGAGTCTCATCAGTTTCTGTATATCTAAAAAAAGTAGGCTGAATTGGAAATAAGTGCTTGTTCGAGATAAAACAAATTTTCCAGACTGTCATGAAAAATTTTGCCTGTAGGCAACGCTTTTGCTGTTGATGAACTTGTCAATGAACTGGCCTAGTTGTCTGCATATTTATTCAATTTCTCAACATAACTTTGATGGCTCATTAGTTTATCATGAGAAACTAAAGGACTTGGAAATCCTTTACTCTGTAAAATATCCAATCTCTTTGTAAAAGCATTGATTTCTTCCTGCATATCATGGCATATTCTTTCTAGGTTTTGCATCAGAGTTCTTTTAGTAAAAACCTTTTTCACCTCCAAAATTGTCCTTGTCCTGTCTTGGATGCCTAGCTCTTCAAGTTGATATTTATTCTTGGTATTCAAAAACTATATGAGCTCATTGGCTTCTTTAGGCATATTCCCTAATTCTTCCCTTGCGTTTTGAACTTCTTCTAAAGCTAGTTTAACTAAATCATTTTTCTCATACATTATTTGGATTGATGGCCAGACATCATTTATTGATTGTGTGATGTTGTCCCAAATAATTTCTTTGATTTCTTTCAAAGGTTTCTCCAATGTGAGATCTTTTTCTAATGCTTTTACCAATTTTTCTAACTTGTTGATCTCTCTTGTCTTTTCTGCAACACTTATCTTTGAGAGATCATACTTTTGTTTGAAGGTAGTAAATTGTACCTTTGTTTTCTGGAGCTCTATCACTTGAAGTTTCAATTCCTCCATTGATTTTATTAGTTCTTCACTACTTAAATTGGATGTGTTGTCCTGTGCTAGTCCTGCTGACTGACCTGTTGTTGTTGTACCTGTAATCAATTTTGTTGTAGATGCTGGGATGTTTGGTGCTACTGTTGTCCAAAGTGTAGAAGGGACTACTGTTGAGACTACTGGTATCACATTGGGAGGTTGAGAGGTCAATTCTCCCTGCTTGTCCTTTAATGTGTTTTCAAGTTCTTGTTCAGTCTCATTCAATTGCTCATTAAGTTTTAAGAGAAAATCCATCAATTCTTCTTCATATTTTTTCTTTATTACTTCAGTAGTCTATGGATGCCTTGAAGATGGTAACTTTAGCTGTTTCCTTAGGGTTGCAATATCATCATCTTTCTTTTTAATCAAGGCTTCTGTAGCCTTAACATCTTTGGGATTATGACCCAATCCAACAATTATTTCTTCAAAAGTTTTTATTTTTTTGTCCTTCGCCTGGGAGGAAGCTTTTTCAAGATGCAGTTGAGCAGTTGTATTATCCAAGGAATTCTGTAATCCTTGGGCCATCATTGACTTTCTAGTCAAGGTTGAATAAATCATCTCTTCAGTTTGTTTGTGCAATTAAATATGATCCAAATGATGAATATCCTTTGCCATGATTTCAAAATTGGTTCTAACATAGTCTGCAGCTATTTGAAGCTTATGCACTTTAGTCTTGAAATGACTCATCACCATTTTACCCTGCTGGATATCATAGGCTGACATCAATCTTTGTTGATTTTTGGGGGGTATATTCAAATATTTATTATAACCATGAAGTCTTAATGGATCATTTATGGCTTTTATGTTTATAAATGTTTTCTTAATATCCCAAGCATGCTTTACTGGTGGTCTAAAAGATGATACCTCTGCACTTTTTTGTCTTTGTAGCTCTTTTCTTGTTGGGAAAAATACTGAGAGGGGGGGTGAATAAGTATTTAGGGCTGAACAATTGTTCTTTTCTTTCTCTTAAAACCATATGTTACAGTATTGTATCCAACATGTATGTCCAGATATCTTTTTATGTCTTTACTTAGAGCATTGCATCAGATAAGCATTAAGCATGAACAGAAATAACAGAACAAACCATCAAACATAAAAAACACATATGAACACCAGGATTTAAGGTGGAAACCCAATTCGGGAGAAATCCACCGCTGCTGTAATCTCAGTCTTCAATATTATTATAGAGAAAACTTCTTACAATATATTCTAGTGCAGACTTATACCAGCACGCAGGCACCCACCTGCAGAAGGCTACAACCTTCTCTCGTTTACCATCCTCTCCTGGAAGGGAGCTACTACCCCCTGATCTCGTTTACCAGCTACCACTGAAATGGAGCTACAACCCCCTCTCTGAAGGCTTCGACCCTCAGCACCACTGCGGACCACATTTCATCCAATTCCACACAACATACCTTGCAGGCCACCAGATTTATTCATTTTCTTCAGAGGTGCATCCTTAATTCAGATCTCTCAGCAATCTGTTACCCATTCCATACAGATATACTTTAGAGTGAAGTATTCATTCACAACCCTTACTCATGCATACGTTCTTCATCATTTCTTCAGTCGATTAAACCAGGAATTAATCATCATCTGATCTAGAGATGTTGATTAGTCTTTATATTCTCAGGTGCATCATATATTCAGATATATCAGAGTTTATTCATATAGATATCTCTAAAGAGATTAGTTTATTATCAACCCTTTCGCATGCACATAGTTCTTCATAATCCTCATCACCTTATATATTTTTCGCCTTTATTAAAACCATGAGTCAAAACCACCAAACCACTGATGGTATTCCTGGATGGGATCAATTAGATAATCCAGCGGGGTCTACCCAAACCCCAAACAACTTCTCCTAATCAACTTCCTTTAGTAATGACCTTCATATGTCGACCCCCAGGTTTATTCATTCCACCAACTTTGGAATAACATACAAAATGATGGCCCAATCTCTTTTCATAATAATTTATATTTAATTTAAACAACCTTGGTTAAACCCGCTAACCTCGATACATGCGTATGGGCCCCAATCGGTCGTCTCCATTCGACGTGGACAACAGCTGTGACCAACTCAGCATCTTGCATCACTGCGGGGGCTCTCAAGGTACGGATGAAAATTTTTGGCTGGTGCCCCCGCACTTGTTGTCCCCGCAGTCAACTCAGTCAACTGCGGAGGCACTTGTCTCGATATCCGGTGCACTAATTGTGACCCCGCACTCAATCTCTGCCATTAATCTCGATATCCGGTGTGCTAGTTGTGTCCGCGGGTATGGGCCCCAACGTTAACGGTCGTCTCCAATCGACGATTGTTATCGCGTCACGTCACCTCATTTGATCGGATGGATATTACTCGGCGAAGACGTGCGAACAATAACGCGCGATGGCCGCCATACTTTGGTTAACCTTCGCGCATCTTCCTCATACGACCACCATCTGATGGCTTCCCTTGAGATCAACGGCGCATAGCAATATCGCTAGACATCCTGGGTTGAACGATAATGCGCGATGGTGCACCATACCTATGTTAAACTTCGTGCTCCTTCAACAAATGATGACCATCCGATGACCCCTTCCCAGATCAATGGCGCTCAACGATATCGCTGGGCATCCTGGATCGAACTATAACGAGCGATGAAAAGTGGTTTTGTGAAGTCATACAGGGACGCGTGTCAAGCACTCTATGGAATTGCTCCTCACCCGGGAAATATCGCTTACTCCACATAGGTGGTGTGATGAAAACCGTAAACCACTTTCACTGTTCACTTGGTCATGGTTCCACTCTTCCACACAGGGTTCCATTGCCTTTTCAATGTATTATTATAATTAAGTTGCGCTCTAAGGTTTTTCCTTTCTACTCCTAGTTTCGTCCAACTTCGCGTTACGACATCACCAAGTGTTCCGCTACTCCATTAATCTGCGCCATCTCCCATCAACTCCCTCATCAGATACAGAGTGTCCTCTGCCTTTTATGAAATTGATCACACAGGTCATATATATTCCAGATTTACTCAAACACAATTCCACAGTTCTTCATTAACATATACAAATATTGGCCAGATATTCAATTTGTCCTTCAATCTATTACCTTGTCTCTTCCTAGCAACTCTCCCTTTTGTCATCTCCTTTGCAAACTGTATTAAATCCCTAATTCAACTCTACTTCTCTGTCTCTAATTCCTCTGTTTCATCTGCTGCCTCTGCTACTTCTCTGTCTCTTTGTCCATATGGATAGTTTAGGTGCTGCTCCTGTCTTTTCCAATTCCTTTTCCATCAATGAAAACATTTCCAACAATCTCCCCCTTTGGCATTGATGGCAATACTCTTCCTCTGATGGCCTTATAGAAGCCCTTTGTTGCTTTTCCTCCCCCTTTGACATCAATGGCAAAGAGTTTGATCAAGATCCTTTAAACTGACAATGCCATGCTCCCCCTGAGATCATGCTGCATATTCAAACATAATATGACCAACAATTCATCCTTTTCATATGACCAATTCTCCCCTGAGCCTATGTATTCAGAGATGCCTAACAGCACCTCACAACCAATTTAATCTTCTATATTTAAGTAGACCTAATCATCTGCATGGCAGAGACTACTCCTAGTTTCTGTCTGAGATATTCGAACGCTTCCTTGGGTAGAGGTTTGGTAAATATATCAGCAACCTGTTCTTTGGAGGAAACATACTCGAATTTCACTTTTTGTTCAAGCACTTGTTCACGTAAGAAGTGATATTTGATGGGAATGTGCTTGGTCTTGGAATGCATAACAAGATTATTTGAGATATTGATGGCACTTGTATTATCACACATAATGGAGATAGGACGTGAACATTTGATTTGAAAGTCTTGTAAGGTCTGCATCATCCAAAGAAGTTGAGTGCAACGTGATGCGGCAGCCACATATTTTGCTTCTACTGTGGATAAGGCAATAGAGATTTGCTTCTTGCTGAACCAAGATACTAACCGGGGCCCCATATAGAATGCACCACCACTAGTGCTTTTTTGATCATCAACACTTCCAGCCCAATCTGCATTAGTGCATGCATGGAGAGTAAGATCAACATTCTTTAAATAGTCCAAAACCTTGATTTCCTTGTAGATATTTGAATATTATTTTCACAGCCTGAAGGTGAGACTCTTTTGGATTGGCTTGAAATCTTCCAACAATCCCAACTGCATGCATAATGTCTGGTCTTGTCCCAGTGAGATAAAGTAGACTTCCTATCATAGATCTGTATTTTGGTTGATTCACCGTGGGGGAACCATCACTAGAACTGAGATTACATCCGGTTATCATTGGTGTACTTACAGGTTTGCAATATTCCATGCCATACTTCTTCAGGATTTGCTTGAGGTATTTTGCTTGTGATAAGAAAATGGCATCTGTTGCTTGTTGCACTTGCAATCCAAGAAAGAATGTTAGTTCCCCAAGTAAAGACATTTCAAATTCTTGCTGCATATCAGAAGCAAATTTCTGACTCATAGACTCTTCATTACTTCCAAAAATTATATCATCTGTAGAAATTTGCTGAATAATGATTAATTATCCACCGAGACTATCCTGGTCACATACTATTTGAACTTCATACACAACACATAATCTCTTCCACTCAAATCAACTCAGATCATCACACATGCGGAAATAAAATCAAGCGATAACACATCAAATCATCATACACATTAACACAGTATGTATGGGGAAAGCTTATAGCCGAAAACCCCGCAGCTATTGTGTATATTATAATGGAGAAATCAAGTAACAAAATCAGTACAATACTCCTCACAAGTACTCAGTACTTTCTCATAAAGTTACCCACAATCTAGCTCAGTTTTGAACAGGTTACTGGTTCAAAACTCACCGCCAATTGCCTTGCCTCTATTGCGTGTTTCAATGCTATGGGATGGCCTCTTTATATAGATAAAACACCAGCCTGAACTGCACAATCCTCATGGGCTTACTCCACCTATCTGTGTGTTGCAAATAGCAACAGTATAGTCACAACTGATAGCTAACTCCACCCTTTCATCTACCTCTTTCACTGGTCTCCACTGAACTGATCATGCACTATAGTGAACTGATGTGTTCTTGAGTTGAACAATGAGTTACTAATTAATGAATTAAATAATATTTAATTCACTCCACTCATAACTAATTGATTAGCTAGTTAAACTAATCTCAATCAGTTCAACTAAAATAAACAGAACACAACTCCACTATCTGTCTCATTAACTCCTCCAAACTTCTGCCACTGAAGTATAACTAAAGTCAACCATGCATGATGCCATCAAACCCTTGGGAACCACATGATTCCTCCGTCAGATGCATGAGCCACTTCTGTAGCTCGAACTGAAGTGCTCCAAGAGAGTAAACTGCTGCTTATAGTCTAAATATTATTAAGGGTAAATAATATTTGACTTCCCTGTTTTAAGGAGAGGCAGTCTAAAAATAGACTTCGACCTCTTTGACCTCAAAAATAGAGTCTCATCTATTTTTACCAACATGACACATACTTCAAGAATCTCAAACTGGAATCCCCGAACCATGCTCCATATGTATAAAAATAGACATAGTCTAAAAATAGATTTGCGCCAGAATTTGCCTGCGGGCCCACTTAGTGAAGGCGACTTCATTTCACTAAGCTCCATCATCTTGCTGCATTTTCAACACTCCCTCTCAGCAAGATATGGATTATCTGCAACCCCTATCTTGCCTCTTTGGAATTCGAACTTGCTCCTGGTGAGCGCCTTCGTCAGGATGTCGGCATCCTAATCCTCCGTGGGAACATATGAAAGCATCATGATTCTCCGCTGAACACAATCTCTGATATGATGGTACCTGATGTCGATGTGTTTGGACATATCATGAAATACTGGATTATCCGAGAGCTTGATGCAGCTCTGGTTATCACAGTAGATCACTGTAGGCTCCAAATGCAACCTGAACAATCCTGCGAGGATCTTCCTCATCCAAATAGCCTCGCATGAAGCCAAGCTAGCTGCCATGTACTCGGCCTCTGCTGAACTGAGTGCCACGGATCTCTGCTTCCTGCTGTACCAGGAAACTGCTGTCGACCCAATGTTGAAAACTCCTCCAGAAGTGCTCTTCCGGTCCGTTGGGCTCCCTGCCCAATCTGCATCAGTGAAGCCAGAAAGCTTCGCTCCATCCTCCTGTCTGTACCATAGACCATATCCCGATGTGCCTCTAAGATAGCGCAATACATGCTTGCCTGCCTTCCAAAAGAGCTTGGTAGGCTTAACCATAGCTTGCGAAAGCTGGTTAACTGCATAGCATATATCGGGTCGTGTATCGACCAGATACATAAGCGACCCCACCAACTGTCGATAGACAGTGGCATCCACTACCTCCGCTGAAGTAGCATCCTCCTTCCTCCAACCACCAGGAAGAGAAGTGTCAACAGGCTTGCAGCCTTGCATGTTGAACCTCTCCAGAATCTCCCGAGCATACTTGCCCTGAGAAACAAACAGTCCTCCGCTACGCTGCCAAATCTCCAATCCCGGGAAATAATGAAGGATGCCCAAGTCCTTCATCTCAAACTCTCGTGCAAGATCCTCCTTGCATGAAAGTATCAACTTCTCATCACCAGTCAAAATCATATCATCTACATACAGTACGATGATCAACAGCTTCCCCTCCACCACAATCTGGTACAAGTTTGGATCCGCCTCACTCTTGGAGAATCCAAGCCCGGTGAAGTAACTGTCTATTCGAGTGTACCAAGCACGAGGTGCTTGCTTCAGCCCGTATAGTGCTCTCTTGAGTCGGCACACATGCGACTCACTGCTGAAGATCTCGAAACCTTCAGGCTGCTCTATGTACACCTCCTCCTCAATAACTCCATTGAGGAACGCAGTCTTCACATCCATATGATGAATGTGCCACCCCATCTGCATTGAGAGAGCAAGGATCGTCCGTATGGAAGAGTACCTTGTGACAGGTGCAAAGGTCTCCTCATAGTCAATCCCCTCGATCTGTGAAAAGCCACGGGCGACAAATCTCACCTTGTACTTCTCTACACTCCCGTCAGCTGCCTGCTTCACCTTGTAGATCCATCGCGAACCCACCACTGATTTCCCAACCGGTCTTGGGACAACCTCCCATGCAATGTTCCTGACGATCGAATCATATTCTTCGATCATGGCATCAACCCATGCGGGTTCCTCCACAGCTTCCTCAAAAGAGGATGGCTCCGTCACAACACATTGAATCACAAGGGCCATGTATCCAGTGTACCGATCTGGTGACTGTCTCTATCTGCGCTGTGCTGTAGGTGGTCCTACAACCTTCTCTGCATCCCGAGCCAGTCGCTCAGCTTCTGTAGTGTGCATGCGCCCTCTGATGGTTGGTGCTGCCTAGGTGGTTTCTTCCACCTCTTGAACCTCCTCTTGTGGCTGATCCACATCTGGAAGCTCCTCCTTAGGAACTAACAACTCCTCATCTGCATGCAAGTGTAGCTCCCTCTCAAGCGAACACTGCATGGCTTTCTCCTCCTGAAATTTTATATCCCGTCGCACAACAGTCTTCTGACTGTCTGACAAATACACCCGGTAGTTGTGAGGTGTATCAGTGTACCCCACAAATATTCCAACCTCAGCAGTTTGATCTAGCTTCCTTCTTGCATCCTTCGTCACATGCATGTAGACAGGAGAACCAAAGATCCACAAATGGGAAATATCGGGCCTCTTGCCAGAATAAGCCTCCTCCGGTGTACTCATGCCAAGAACCTTGTGAGGACAACGATTCTGCGCATACACTACTGTATTGCATGCCTCAGCCCACAAGTGAAGGGGTAGGCCCTGATCATGCAACATCGCCCGTGCAGCACCCACGATCGTTCTGTTCTTCCGCTTAGCCACCCCGTTCTACTGTGGGCTATGGGGTGCGATGAGCTCTCTCTGAATCCCTTCTGCACTGCAGAACTCCTTGAATTCAATCGAGATGAATTCACCACCGTTATCACTCCTTAGAGCAATCACCTTCTTCCCCGACTCCTTCTCGACCAGTGCTTTAAACTCACAGAACTTCGCGAATGTATCGCTCTTCTTCTGCATGAAGAAGATCCAACACTTTCGAGAGAAATCATCAACAAAGCTCACATAATACCTGTTCTTTGCTGTCGAAGCAACTGAGAAAGAGCCACACACGTCTGTGTGAACTCTCTCAAGAATTGTCATGGCGCGACTATCCTTCTCGTGAAAGGTGGCTTTCACATACATCCCTAAAGTACACCCCTTGCACTAATCTGACTGCGCAAGAGTGCCCTTAGGAAGCCCAGTAGAAATCTGTTGCAGAATCTTCAAGGCTCCATGGTGAAGGTGGCCCAATCTCCTGTGCCACAGTTCGCCCTCATCATCTCGGCTCACCACTTGTCCCGCCTTGCATGCCATAGCTGCGCAGCCATCTACCTGCAACTGATAAAGGTTCTTGGTTCGAACCCCTATCTTCCGGGTCTCTCGAGTAGTCTTATTGCGCAAGAAGGCTTTTCCTTCGCTGAAGACCACATCATACCCCTTATCCTCCAACATCGCCACAGAAATCAGGTTCTTTGTCAATCCAGGTACATGCATGACATCCTTCAATACAAAGGGTTTACCAGACTCCCTCTGAAAGGATATGGTACCGATACCAGTCGCACTGTATCTACCATCATCGCCCATCTCGGTGTGCACACCCAAATCTTTGTCCTCCAGATCTGAGAAAAACTCCCGATCTCCCGTCATATGAAATGATGCACCGTTGTCCAAGAACCATACCGATCCCAGCACACTTGAAACCAAGCATGCAATCAGTGAAAAGTCAAGCTCGAACTGTGAAGCCAAAGCTTCTCCATCTGCAGATCTTCCCGCTTGCTTTTTCTTCTTATTCTTTGGACAATTGGTAGCATAATGTCCGTGATCATGGTAGTGAAAACACTTCACTTTCGCCATATCCTGCTTCTTGCCCTTTGCACCAGAATGAGAGGTTTTCTTACCCTTCCCTTTCTTTGCTTTGGCCACCAAAGCGCAGTTTTCTTCATCAGCTCCCTTTGATGAAGATCCATCTCGAGTAGTCCTCCTTATCTCCTCCTGCATGAGATCCGCCCAAAGGCACTCCCATCCCGGAAGCTTCTCCCGACCATTGACACTATCTTGATATGAGTGCCAAGCCTTCGGAAGACCAAGGAGAGCCAGGTCGACCATGTCCTCGTCTTCGACAGTCACCCCCACACTTCCCAGCTCATCTCTGCACTGAGTGAACTTCGTGAGGTATTTGGAGATACTGTTGCCTTTCTCCATCTTGATGTTCCTGAGCTTATCTTTGAGCGCCAGCTTCCTTTGGTCACTCTTACTATGGAATAGATCCATCAAATCTTTCCACATTAAATATGGAGTAGCCTTTCCATGCAGGCTGGATACAATATGATCCTTGATGCCCTCCAACAGGATCCTTCGACACTTTGCCATCTTCTTTTGCCATGCATCGACTTCAGCAGGATCAGTGGGCTTTTGGACATCTGTATCTACGAACTCCTTTAGACCATTATCTTCTAATACTGCTTCCATGCGATCCTTCCATGCAACATAATTCGAACTGCCTTCAAGAGCATATTCGAGTCGCAAACCGTTGAAAGACATTTTCAACACTGGCACCAAGAAAACAAAACTGCTGCAAAATTTCGAATTCCACCTCAAAGCTCAACCGCTCTATATCGTGAGAATAAATTATTTCTAGCACAGAGATCGACTGCAAGGGGCGTTTACTAGACCTTTCACTTTCCGAAGAAAGATGAATCCGGAGGCTACCTGGCCCGCATGCAGACTCTGTCTACCGAAATAATTTTGTAATCACTGTGATGATCAATCTGAACTTCAATAGCTCCGATACCATGTAGAAATTTGCTGAATAATGATTAATTATCCACCGAGACTATCCTGATCACATACAATTCGAATTTATATGCAACACATAATCTCTTCCACTCGGATCATCAAACATGCGGAAATAAAATCAAGCGATAACACATCAAATCATCATACACATTAACACAGTATGTATGGGGAAAGCTTATAGCTGAAAACCCCGCAGCTATTGTGTATATTATAATGGAGAAATCATGTAACAAACTCAGTACAATACTCCTCACAAGTACTCAGTACTTTCTCATGAAGTTGCACACAAACTAGCTTGGTTTTGAACAGGTTACTGGTTCAAAACTCACCACTAATTGCCTTGCCTCTATTGCGTGTTTCAATGCTATGGGATGGCCTATTTATATAGATAAACAACCAGCCTAAACTACGCAATCCTCATGGGCTTACTCCACCTATCTGTGTGTTGCAAATAGCAACAGTATAGTCACAACTGATAGCTAACTCCACCCTTTCATCTACCTCTTTCACTGGTCTCCACTGAACTGATCTTGCACTGTAGTGAACTGATGTGTTCTTGAGTTGAATAATGAGTTACTAATTAATGAATTAAATAATATTTAATTCAATCCACTCATAACTAATTGATTATCTAGTTAAACTAATCTCAATCAGTTCAACTAAAATAAACAGAACACAACTCCACTAGATGTCTCATTAACTCCTCCAAACTTCTGCCACTGAAGTCCAACTGAAGTCAACCATGCATGATGCCATCAAACCCTTGGGAACCACGTGATTCCTCTGGGAGATGCATGAGCCACTTCTGTAGCTCGAACTGAAGTGCTCCAAGAGAATAAACTGCTGTTTATAGTCTAAATATTATTAAGGGTAAATAATATTTGACTTCCATATTTTTAGGAGAGGCAGTCTAAAAATAGCCTTCGACCTCTTTCGACCTAAAAAATAGAGTCCCATCTATTTTTACCAACATGACCAATGCTCCAAGAATCTCAAACTGGAATCCCCGAACCATGCTCCATATGTCTAAAAATAGACATAGTCTAAAAATAGATTTTGCGCCAGAATTTGCCTGCGGGCCCACTTAGTGAAGGCGACTTCATTTCACTAAGCTCCATCATCTTGCTGCATTTTCAACATCATCAACATATACAACCACAATCAATAGTTTGTCATTTTCAGTTTTTGTGTATAAGTTGCTATCAGCAGACCCTTTTGAAAATCCTTGTTGATGAATATATTTGTCAAGACGATAGTACCATGCCCTTGGAGCTTGTTTGAGACCATATAGAGCATTTTTAAGTCTAAAAATAAGTTTTTCATCATTTCCCAAAATGAATCCTTCTGGTTGTTCTATATAAACTTCTTCTTCTAGATCACCATTGAGAAAAGTAGATTTAACATCCATTTGATAAACTTTGATTTGTTGGAAGCTTGAAAAATCAAGAAACATTCTTATGGCTTCAAGTCTGGCTACAGGAGTAAAGGTTTCTTCAAAGTCTATACCTTCTTGTTGAGCATACCCCTTGCAAACAAGTCTAGCTTTATTTCTTATAACATCCCCATTCTCATTTAACTTGTTTTTGAATATCCATTTAGTTCCAATGACATTTTTGTCATGATGTCTTGGTACTAATTCCCAAGTGTGATTCTTTTCAATTTGATCAAGCTCTTCATTCATGGCTTGAATCCAACATTCATCTTTGCTAGCTTGACTAACATTGTGAGGTTCAATAGTGGACAGAAATGCCATATTGCTAGAAGATCCCACAAGAGTCCTTCTTGTTTGTACACCTGATCCCTTTTCTCCCAAAATTTGAGATTCTGGATGATTCTTTTGAACATATCTGGATGGAGCCTTTTCAGACAAATCATCTTCGGGTTCTTCACTAGGTTCACTATTTATTTCATTACTATTTGATGTAGAAGGATATGTTTCATCATCATCTTCATCTTTTGTTTGCTTTTCTTCTTTTGGAGCTGCAGGAGACTCATCAATAACAACATCAATACATTCAACAATCTTTCGAAGTATTTTATTGTAGCATTTATATGCCCTACTCCCAGAGGAGTAACCAAGAAATATTCCTTCATCTACTCTGAGTTCAAACTTGCCAAGTTTTTCATCATTATTCTTGATAAAGCATTTGCTTCCAAAAATTCTAAAATGATTTATAGTGGGAGGATTACCATACCAGAGTTCATATGGAGTTTTATCACTATTTACACGAACATGTGCCTTGTTGAGAATGTTTACTGCTGTATGTGCTGCTTCTCCCCAAAATGTGTCAGGTGTTTCGGAATCATCAATCATAGCTCTATCCATTTGTTGAACTGTTCTTTTCATTCTTTTTGCAACGCCATTCTGTTGTGGACTGTCGGCTACAGAAAACTGTCTTTTTATGCCATGTTGTTCACAAAATTCAAGGAATTCATTGGATGTATATTCTCCTCCTCAATCAGATCTAAGACACTTGATTTTTAGATCTAATTCATTCTCAACTAGTGCTTTGAAGATCTGAAATTTCTCAAATGCTTCATCTTTGTGTTTAAGCAGCCCAATCCAACACATTCTAGAGAAATCATCAATGAATAAGATATAGTATTCTTCACCACGTGGTGACTTTTTCCTCATAGGTCCACACATGTCAGTATGAATGAGTTCAAGAGGCTTACTTGATGATCCTTCCTTGGCATTAAATTGTACTCTAGTTTGCTTACTGAATTGGCAAGATTTGCATATGATGTTTTCAGGTAGAGTAATATTGGGAAGATCATGAACAGCTTTAAGTTTGGTTGATTTTTTGATTTGAGAGAAGCTCAGATGCCCCAACCTTCTATTCCATAGCCAATTTTCTGAAGATTTACTCAAATAACATTGTTCTTTGCAGTTATTTAATACATACAGGTTGCTTGGAGTTCTTTTTCCTTTTATAATTGTTTTACCTGTATCAAGATCACGTACCACACATTCTTTTGAATTAAAGACAACTTCAGTTCCTTGATCACACATTTGACTTACAATTAATAAGTTATGCTTTAATCCATCCACATGCATGACTTCATTAGCTTTCACCTTTTCTTTTAGAAAAAAAAACCCTTTTCCCATAATGACTGCAGGAGTATCATTTCCAAATGTAACATTCTTTTCTTTTTCTAGAGCACTATATGCAAGAAGTTTGGTTTTATCACCTGTCATGTGTCTTGAGCATCCAATATCAATGTACCATTGGTTTTCTTCATCTTCTGCAAACAACACTATGCCACAATTTTCAACCTGTAATTCCTTCTTTTTCCATACTTTGGAGCTTGAAGGAATATGTTCTTTTGGCTGAACTTTTCTCCTGCATTCATATTCTTCATGGCCAAAGTTATTGCAATAAGCACATTCAACTTCATTTTGAAGAGGAGAAAATTTGTTATAGGTATTCTTCTTTGTTTCAATATCAATCCTTTTATTTCTTGCTTCTCTTTTCATAACAGTTTTATATGCTACACATTGAACAACTTTATGACCAAAATTGTGACATGAGAAACATTGTCCATTGAAGAAGAAACTTTTGCGATCATAAAATATTCTCCATGAATTTACTTGTTGATTGGTGTTTCTTTGAAAGACATTCCTGTTAGTTTTCTTTGAATTGAGATGATCATGCTTTACTTGTAAAGATTCTTTATTCCCTTGCTGAGCGGTAGCATGTTGTAAACTAGCTGTAACTACTTTTAGATAATTTGGTGCTGAAGACTGAGAAGATTCTCCAATATATCCAAGACCTGTCTTTATAAGAGGAGAATGTTGTACCTTGATAATCTCATCTAAGGTTTCAGATCCTTTAGAAAATCTAAGATTCAGAGTCTTTACTTTCTCAAGTTCTTTTCTTAAACTTACTACTTCACACTCTAATTTCTCATTGTGTTTCTCCTTTTCTTCAAGCTGATTTTTTAGAGTTTCTATGGTTATTTTACTCTCTTCTAAGCAAATTTTGAGTTTATTGTTTTCATCAAGAAAATCACTGTCTTCTAGAGCATCCACAAAAGTATTTTTTTCTTCTCTAGATTCATTTTCAAATGCCATGAGAAGTCTAAGATCTTGTTCACATTCTTCCTCACTATCAGATAACCCATCACTGTCTTCATGAGTATAGTAATTGTTTCTAGTGCTAAAACGATTCTTATTCCTTCTTGCTACTTCCTTCCCCTTTTTATGTGTTTCTTTATAAGGACACTTAGCAGCATAATGACTAACTCTTCCACAATCAAAACATTTGAAATGAAGCTTACCTCTGAACTGTCCTGTGCCAAGTTGAAGTTTCTTTACAAACTTTATCTCATCTTCTTCTGAGATATATCCTGATCCTTCTATTTTTTGTACTTCCTTCCCTTTTGTAGAAGTTCTAAAGACTACTTCTTTGACTTCAGATGGTCCTCCTCTTCTCATTTCATATGTATTTAGTATGCCATGAAGTTGCACCAATAAAGAAGGTTTAAGATCCCCGTTTTCTTCAAGACAAATAAACTTTTGATCCAAATTTTATTTCGTTAGGTGATCTTCGACTTTTCAACCAAATTAGATTCCACATATTTTCCAGATTTCTCTACATGTATTTACAAATATCATCAATATGAGAAATGAAGTTGTTTTTTCTCCTCATTATCCATTTAGATTTCACATTAATTTTTAAGAGTTTGGAGTTAGCACTTTTGCACTTTTACCTTTAATGCCCAACTTAGAATGATTGTCCCATATTTCTCGTCGTATTCAACAAAGATGATTCTGATTAAATTTACCCGCTGTACTTCCCAATGAGAACTAATCGTTTGCACTTCTGTTCTTTAAGTATTACAATCCTTTGCTCACAGATCCGTTGGCATCGCTACCGGATATTGAGGATTTTCCCAACAATTTCCCATACCTCTACTCCCAGAGACTAAAGATAGGATCTCATCCTTGTTTTCCAGAAGATTAAATTGTTTTTGTTAAAGAGCGAAGGCTTGATAGATGCTATTCCATCTTGATTACTCATCTTGCTTGATCTTCCTTCTAGCGGCTAAGCTTTTTCAGAAGCACCGGCTCTGATACCAATTGTTGGGAAAAATACTAAGAGGGGGGCTGAATAAGTATTTAGGGCTGAATGATTGTTCTTTTCTTTCTCTTAAAACCATATGTTACAGTACTGCATCCAACATGTTTGTCCAGATATCTTTTTATGTCTTTAATTAGAGAATTGCATCAGATAAGCATTAAGAATGAACATAAATAACAGAACAAACCATCAAACATAAACAACACATATGAACACTAGGATTTAAGGTGGAAACCCAATTCGGGAGAAAACCACCATTGCTGTAATGTCAGTCTTCAATATTTATTATAGAGAAAACTTCTTACAATATATGCTGGTGCAGACTTATACCAGCATGCAAGCACCCACGTGTAGAAGGCTACAACCTTCTCTAGTTTACCAGCCTCTCCTGGAAGGGAGCTACTACCACCTGCTCTCGTTTACCAGCTACCACTAGAAGGGAGCTACAACCCCCTCTCTGGAGGCTTCAACCCTCAGCACCACTACGGACCACGTTTCATCCACTTCCACACAACATACCTTGCAAGCCACCAGATTTATTCATTTTCTTCAGAGGTGCATCCTTAATTCAGATCTCTTAGCAATATGTTACCCATTCCATACAGATATACTTCAGAGTGAAGTATTCATTCACAACCCTTACTCATGCATACGTTCTTCGTCATTTCATCAGTCGATTAAACGAGGAATTAATCATCATTTGATATAGAGATGTTGATCAATATTTATATTCTCATGTGCATCATAGATTCAGATATATCAGAGTTTATTCATACAGATATCTCTAAAGAGATTCGTTTATTATCAACCCTTTTGCATGCACACAGTTCTTCATAATCCTCATCACCTTATATAGTTTTCGCCTTTATTAAAACCATGAATCAAAACCACCAAACCGCTGATGGTATTCCTGGACGGGATCAATTAGATAATCCATCGGGGTCTAACCAAACCCAAAATAACTTCTCATAATCAACTTCCTTTAGTAATGACCTTCATATGTCGACCCCCAGGTTTATTCGTTCCACCAACTTTGGAATAACATACAAAATGATGGCCCAATCGCTTTTCATCATAGTTTATATTTAATTTAAACAACCTTGGTTAAACTCGTTAACCTCAATACATGCGTATGGGCCCCAATCGGTCATCTCCATTCGACGTGGACGACAACTGTGACCAACTCAGCGTCTTGCATCATTGCGAGGGCTCTCAAGGTACAGATGAAAAATTTTGGCTGGTGCCCCCGCACTTGTTGTCCCCGCAGTCAACTCAGTCAACTGCGGAGGCACTTGTCTCAATATCCAGTGCGCTAGTTGTGCCCCCGCACTCAATCTCTGTCATTCATCTCGATATCCGGTGCGCTAGTTTTGTCCGTGGGTATGGGCCCCAACGTTAACGGTCGTCTCCAATCAACGATTGTTATCGAGTCACGCCACCTCATTTGATCGGACGGATATCGCTCGGCGAAGACGTGCGAACAATAACGCGCAATGGCTGACGTACTTTGGTTAACCTTCGTGCATCTTCCTCATACGACCACCGTTCGATGGCTTCCCTTGAGATCAACAGTGCATAGAAATATCGTTGGACATCCTAGGTTGAACGATAACGCGCAATGGCGCACCGTACCTGTGTTAAACTTCACACTCCTTCAACAAATGATGACCGTCCGATGACCCCTTCCCAGATCAACGGCGCTCAACGATATCGCTAGGCATCCTGGATCAAACTATAACGCGTGATGAAAAGTGATTTTGTGAAGTCGTACAGGGACGCATGTCGAGCACTCTATGGAATCGCTCCTGACCCAGGAAATACCGCTTGCTCCGCATAGGTGGTGCGATGAAAACCGTAAACCACTTTCACTGTTCACTTGGTCATGGTTCCACTCTTCCACACAGGTTTTTGTCGCCTTTTCAATGTATTATTATAATTAATTGCACTCTAAGGTTTTTCCTTTCTACTCCTAGTTCCGTTCAACTTCACGTTTCGATGTCACCAAGTGTTCCGCTACTCCATTAATCTGTGCCATCTCCCATCAACTCCCTCATCAGATACAAAGTGTCCTCTGCCTATTATGAAATTGATCACACAGGTCATATATATTCCAAATTTACTCAAACACAATTCCACAGTTCTTCATTAACATATACAAATCTTGGCCAGATATTCAATTTGTCCTTCAATCTATTACCTTGTCTCTTCCTAGCAGCTCTCCCTTTTGTCATCTCCTTTGCAAACTATATTAAACCCCTAATTCAACTCTATTGCTCTATCTCTAATTCCTCTATTTCATCTGCTGCCTCTTCTACTTCTCTGTCTCTTTTTCCTTATGGATAGTTTAGGTGCTGCTCCTATCTTTCCCAATTCCTTTGCCATCAATGACTACATTTCCAACATTTCTCTGTGATTCATTGGATGTCCCACTGATTGTGAATGTTTGCTGGCTATCTAAATCTTCTCTTCTCTGACTATTAGTGGTTTCTTGAACAATTTCTTTTTCTGAGAGAGGATTTAATCTTTGTCTTTTGATACCAGGCTGTTCTGAAGGTCCACTGATAGGAGTAGCTGTTTCTGCATCTCTCTTTTTACTTTTTCCTTCATTGAGAGGATTTTGCAAGATTAAAATTTATGCCACATTAATTTGAGTGGGAGAAGTCTGTATTTGTGCCTGTTCCTTGGAAGTTTCAGGCTACTCTGAAATTGTGAATTGCTCTGTGACCTGTGTACTATTCTCCTTTTCCTTACCTTTGGATGTTATTGTGGCTGGTGCACTTGTTCCCTGCAAATGTTGTTGAGAGGTTCCAGCAGAGGAAGGGCCAATTATTGGTCTTTGTACTTGCCCAAAAGAATCCAGGTCAAGTATTTTCTCAAGATCTTTCATAACATTCTCAACACTGTCCTGTTCACTATCTTGTTCTACTAAGGTCCCTTCCATCCATTCATCCATATTTGCAAATTGTTCAATCTCTGGAATCCTATGGTGAAGGTATGGTGAATTTTTTTTTTTCATTCTCCTATCACATATAAAGCTGTTAGGGTCATAAGGCACCCACCAGAAACTTTTTTGCAATTTGAGATAGTCTTCTAGAATTCTTTCGGTTTCTTTCCCTGCATCCCTAGTATTACAAACAAAAGGGCCTAATTGACTCTTGATTCTGAGCTGAGCTTTCTTCTTGGCATTACAAAAATGGACTATGTCTGAATTTATCATTTGTCTAAAATATTCTATGGCAAAGAGCCTCATTGGAACGTACTTTGGTAGCTTGAAAGGACAGAGCTCACACCCATATATCCTAATTTCTGTATGATTTTGGTATAGGTACCAATCACCTATTCTGTATTGCTTGGAGAGTTGGAGTATTTTCTTCATATCACTATTGACCCTAGGAGGGGAAACTCCTGTTAACAAGGTGGTTGCTGGGTGAAAAAATAGGTCAATGAATTCATTGTAAGAATAAGGGGACTCAAAGGAATTATAAAAAATTGTAGACCAGAAAATTACAGACCTTGGATTTCCTTTGGTGTCAAGTTTCCTGATAGGGAAGGGGAAATTATATAACTGATAATAGAGCATGAGATGGTATATATAAGTGGAGTACTTGAAAACTTTTTCATTTTCTAATCTCATGAAATGGTCATGAATCTTATCAGCAATGTAGGAGGCAAAGTCATATTTGACAGCAGGGGGCTGTCTAGGAGTAAAAATTGACAACAACACTAGGTTTAACTTATCAACGTATTCACTAGTGTTGAAACCCATTATAAAAGATATCATATTCAATATGAGTCTGCCCATATCTGTGAAAAAGGTATATCCATAAGGAGGAGGGCCTTTGGTTTGATGTTCTTGTAGCATGAAATTCTGACAGAGGCGATTCAACTCTTCTTGGGATAAATTTGTGGATTTTTCAAGTAAATCTCCCATGGAAAGGCGAGTCAGGGCTTGACCGGGATGAAATTGTAACATTTCATTGATGGATTGAGAAGTTATTGGGAAAATAACGGTTTGACTTGGGGACATGACTGCTCGTTGATTTGGATCATAATTGGCATGGAAGTGATAAATTATTTTAGGAAAAACATGAACTGAGGGTAAAAGATACATAGGAAGATTAGATTCCCATAGTCCAAAAATATCAGAGCCATTTAGGTAATTATCTCTGCATTGGCAAAAGATTCTAAGAGGATTTTCACTAAGGACGAGGTATTTTATTTGGAAATCCCTATCCGCTAGAGGCAGATAGTCTAAATCTTTATGGGGGGCATTCAGAGGCGCAACATTCAAAGCCACAGGGGTTTCCATTTCTAGTTCTTGTGGATTTAGAAAGGAATTTGGGTTTTTGATGGAGAAAATGGGAAAAATTACAAGTCTGGGAACTTATGGAGTGAAATAAAGACCAAATTGTGGAATTAAATAAAAAACCAAGACTTGCAGGGTTCAACCGAAATTGGATAAATCCCTGTTTCCAGGAAGTGAATAGTGATGAAAATAGGTGTAGGCAATTTCTGACAGGTTCTGGACTGTTCGGCTGCAATTTTCTTAGCAAGGTGGTGGTTGGAAATCTTTGATAGTTGGCTTTGATGTTCTTTGCATGGGAACACTAGTCGCAGCACGGAATAATGAAAATGACGTGCGTTTGCTTGTTTTATTCACAAAGTTAAAGTTGGTGGGGTTTTATTTTTCGGGCGGATGATGTATGCGGGAAAGGGTTTTTTGTATGCGGAGGGCGGTAAGCGATATCTATCGCACCACTTTTGGGGATGGGCGGTTTTTAGCCAAGAGCTAGTGATTCCATAGACCTTGCGATGTGTGGAAGGGTACTGTTTACAAAACCAATTAGTGATCGTGCGCTATCGTTCAGTCGTGGGGGGTGGTGTGATATGGACAACAGCCATTGGATGTAGAGGGGTTGATCAGACGGCTGTTGGGGAGGTGAGATGACGGGTATTTAAAAGTGTTTGGCCTAACATAAAATAAAATAAAATAAAATAAAATAAAATAAAATAATAAAATAAAATAATAATAATTATAATGATACGGGAATGGGTTGGTTTATATAGGGAATTAAATAATAAATTTAGAAGTTAATATGTGAAAATGAATGAAAGCGCTAAGTATGAAACATTAGGATTATGTATTTAACTTATGCTTGAATGAAAAAGGGTTTTTTGTGGGAGATTATGTAATTTTCCTAAGTAAAATAAAGAATTATGGAAGTAAATGAATGATTTATGGATGATTTTAAGTACTTAGGCTTTTTAAATTATTGGACCGAGGGTCCGATCCCTCCAAAAGTCAAGTAAATTCCTTGAACCCCTCTAATTTTCAAATGCCTTAGTACTTAGGGGAAATTAGTGAGATTTTAGGGAAAAATGAGAAGGGAAGTTAATCAATTGACTTTGTTTTGCTTGAAATTACTCCATTGTAATATCTACCTTGCACTTGTGATGAAAGTAAAGATTAACACATTTAGAGCCATTATTCATCACATGTCATTCTGCAACAACATCTACCTACCCTACTTACTTTAACCTACCTTTTTTTCTTCTTTATTAGGGTGCACTTAGACTGGAAAACCCTTATCACACTTTCTTTTCTTTTACATGTAGAAATCTATCTAAGTCTAACCTTATTACATCCAAGGGCTCAGATTAAGCTGTTGAGCTCCCTTTATTTACTCTACCTATCTACTTATCTGCCAAGATTAAATAGTTTGGTCAGATTTTATTCTCTATCTCTAAAACATAAAATTGAAAGATGAACTAGCCAAGCTTAAACTGTTTGACTGTTCATCAATTGTGGCATAAGATACAAGTTGCACACAATTTGTTTATTTACATAAAAGAAAAAAGTAGTGGCATTTAAACTTGCACACTTTCCTTGGCCTTTATTTTGGTGGGGTTCATTTTCTTTTATTTTTTTGGGCATTTTTATTCTTTTCACCCTTTGATTTTTCTTTTAGGGTATACCCTCTTTACATTTTTTAAATTTTTTGATTTTTTTGAGAATATGAAAAACCTTTGCAACAAGGAAAGGTATGAACATATTACATATCCCATCAAGTCAATCATGATATATGACACCTATTGGTATAGGAGTCTAACATGTGGAAAGGGGGTTTTCTCAATTTCTCTAATCCTTTCTGGATCAATATAAATACCCTTTTTTGATACAAAAAATCCAAAAATCTTACCTTCGCTCAAAGAAAAATAAGACTTCTTTGGATTGAATGAAATCCCATATTTCATACATATTTCAAAGATCTGTTTAAGTTCATTCAAATGTCTGATTTTCTTGGAATAAATAGTGATATCATCCAAGTAAATTACAATATATTTTTTTATGAGTCCTTTTAAGGCTATATCCATAGCTCTCTGAAATGTGGCACCTGCATTAATCAAACAAAAAGGCATTTTTTGATAAGCATATGTTCCTCATTTTGTTCTAAACATAGTTTTTAATCTATCATCTAGATGTACTAGAATTTGTTTATATCCTAAAAATCCATCAAGAAAAGACATAAGTTCAGAACCAGCTACTAATTGCAGTACTTGTTCCATGGTTGGCAGTGGGAAATTACCTTTCAGACAAGATTTGTTTAGATTTCTAACATCTATGCATATGCAAATATCAATATTATTCTTTCTAACAGGCTCTAGATTGGAAGCCCATTTTGAATGTCTAACAAAGAAAATGATCTTAGCCATGAGAAGTTTGTTCAATTCATATTTTATTTGGCTTTCAAGGTTCGGGTGAATTTTCCTCAGTTTCTACTGCACTGGTTTCTCATTTGAGATCATAGGTATGGTGTGTTGTATGAAAGAAGTATCATAAGTCTTGAGATTAGTATAATCCTAGGTGAATATTCCTTTGTATCTCTTCAGCAATTGAATGAATGATGATATTTCATGAGAAGGTAAACCCAGACCTAGATTGATGTTCTGCGGTTTATCATCAGTAATGAGATTTACGTATTCAAAATTCAAAGTTGAACTTGAAATTTTAGCATTAGATATCTTCTTGAATCTGTCTTTGAGATCATAAATATATTCCAACTTAACCACATATTTGGGTATTGGATTTTCTTCAATGTTTTTCTTTAACTGAAATTCATGCTCATTTTCATCTAAGATTTGATTGTCATATGACCCTTCTGATGTCAAGAAATCAACAATTTCATCATTAGGGGAATTTTGAGGTCTAAAATGGGCCTTCTAAGGAAATTATAAAATAATAGTGGAAAAAATCTAATAAGATTTGATAACATCATCAAATTTTAGAGTGAAAAATGAAAAAACTACTTTTTCAATTTATATTTTCAAATTATCTCCCAAAGTTTTTACTCAAATTTCGAGCGGGAGTATTCGTTGGATGTGGAATTTAATTCCCCTTCCAAGGAGTACCCATGTTGCATACTTTCGATGGGTCCTACTACACGAAAAATGAGAAATACATAAAAAACGTGATTACAATCAGGTTTTTTATGTATTTCTCATTTTTCGTGTAGAAGAGTTCATCGAAAGTATGCAACATGGGTACTCCTTGGATGAGGAATTAAATTCCACATCCAACGAGTACTCCCGCTCGAAATTTGAGTAAAAATTTTGGGAGATAAGTTTAAAATACGAGTTGAAAAAGTAGTTTTATTATTTTATTATTTTTTATTATTTTTACTTTTTTACTCCAAAAATGGTGAATCATCCATTATGGATGACATCATCATCTTGAATCCTGTTGGTTGTTATAAAGTTTATTTTTGTTGTACATTTTTCTTATGAGGCCCATTTTAGACCTCAAAATTCCCCTGGTGAATCACCATTAAAGACTCACAAATTGGTGACATTATCAGGAATGGATGATCTAAAAATAAATTCAATGGAGAATCTATCAAGACTAAAATATTCAGATGGTATTAGTTTTGATGCGACATTAGCTAATAGATCAACACTATAATTTTACAATCTAAGAATAAGAGAAATATTGAATGCTAAAAAATGATCTATGATATCTTGAACTAATGTTTGATAGCCTTTAAGATGTCGAGAAAGGCAATGGATAGTGTTTCTTATCTATTTAATAATGATTTATGAGTCTCCAAATACCTGTAAATATTTCACATCAGGACTAATGGTTGTATACAATCCTTGTATCAATGCTTCTTGTTCTACAATTTTATTTGTACACTCGAATTGTAATCTGTAAGATAACATGATCTTTTCTCCTTCTAGGCTAACTAGATTACAACCAGCTCCTGCACCATTTTTAGATTTGGAACCATCAAAGTACAAAGTCCAAAATAGAGTTTTGACTTATGGTTTATTTACAAATTTTGTACATTTGGAAAGATCTATTTGTGAGAAATTTTCAATTTGTGAAATGACAACATTGTCTAAGAAGGGAGATTTTTTATCATTGAATTTCCCTAAAAATGATTCACTTGAGTAATTTCTGATAATATTGTTGGTAAATGCTACTGGCTCTTTGTCACCTTCAAATTCAGTTACTGTATGTTTCATGTTTTTTTCTCGATCAACTAGAATTTGATTTGGTTTTCCATTATAAGGTAACCACATGTGAGACCAATACATGGAGTTTTTCAGACCAATCTCTACACAAAATGAATCCTTAGAATTCTGGAATATCAACCACTAAAATATCAATAATTTGACTAACTTAGGGATTCGAAGAAAGTCAGTTCCAACTGATTTTATTTCTCCTAGGACTTCAACATTGGTTCTATCAAGTTGTATTATGTGAACAACAAATTTTTGAGGAGTGATATTCAACTTAGCACAAACTGTTATTTCCATTATATTAGAAGAATCTCCCGAGTCAATCAAACAATTGTGAAGATTCCTGTTGTAAATTTCATATGTTAGAACAAAAGGAGGTGTGTGTGAATTAGACCTATCACCTATAAGAATTGCATCTGAAGGATCAACCTTATTTGAAGAAGTAGGAGGTTTTCCCAAACTGTTTGCAAGATGAGATATAACAGCAGCAGGTAGTGGTGAAGCAGGAAATGCATTCAGTTATCTAAGCAATATCTTTTGTTGTTGTTTCAATTTGGTAAGTTCGTGAAGTGAAATATTTGCCTTTACTTTCTTCATATATTCAACAATATTATATTCCATGGTGTCATATACTACCAAGGTTTTTGATGTAGATGAAGAATTTTTTGAAGGTGTGTTAGACTGCGAAACCTTATAAGCAGATTTCTTATTGGTTGATTTATCCTTTGAAGATGATGCTGAATTTTTATTCTTTTGACTTGGGTGGCTTACTTCAGCGGTTCCTTTTCTTCTAATAGTAACAATGAAAGCTTCTTCTTGTTCTTTATTTGGAAGGATAAATTCCCACATTCCATTTAGTTCAACTACTTCCTCTTCTTCTATTTCTTCTTCCTTGGTTTCTTCATCTTTTGTTTCTAGGTCATACTCAACATTAGATATAGTATTAGGTGGCTGAGAAGTAGAAGACTGATTTCTCTTAAAATATCTGATGTTCTTCTTAGCATTGGTGTTTTTAACAACTTTTTTTTTTATATCTACCATTTCATTTGTCATGGTTTTCAGTACTTTCTGGAGGCCTTCTACATAAAATGGATCTTTTGATGGTTTTTTCTTTGAAACATCTTCGAAAGAAACTTTCTTGGATTTTTTTTTCTTCTTCAGAGATTTTCTTTTCGAGAGAAATTATACGTTTCTCTACAAACAAATATTATTTCATGTTTTCTGCTAATGTAGCTAATTTCACTCTATCTACAAATATGGCTATATTAGAGGGAAGAGAAGAGATATACCACTAAATTTTAACTTTAGTGCCAGGAACTGACATAGTAGGGATTTTATTGAGTAATTTATTGAATCTAGAATTGAATTATTTTATTTTCTCTCCTGTTTTAGCCTTGAGATTCGATAAGTCATTGATGAGCATGCAATGGTTCCGTCATCTCCAAACTTAGCTAAAAATTGTTCTTCAAACATATCCCAACTATTTATAGAGCGAGTAGGTGATGAAAAATACCAAGATCCTATAGATCCTGTAAGATTATATGGAAATAATCTGACCACACAGTATTCTTTAGTTACCTCTTTTAAATTTATGGCTAACATATAATTGTGGAGATGTTCTTCTACCGATAGACCATCATCAATATTAAATTTCGGTAAACATATTTCAGGATATTTAGGAAGTGGGTGAAGAGGAGGTGCCATTTCTATACAACCTGGATTATTCTATGGTTGTACACGTGGTGGTGGTTTTTTTCTTACCATGATTGTAGGAGTTTGGGTGGATGAATATATGAACAAGATGTGAGTAGAAGAAGAGGCAGGTTGACTACCTGAACTAGAAGAACTAGCACCGGTATTATGAATGAGAGTTGTTGTAATGTGTGGGGGAAGTGAATGGATTTGAGATGAGGAATTGGACAAAATCTCACTAATAGATGTTTGTGATTTAGATTTCTTGGTATTATTTCCAGTAGAAGTAATGGGGAATTCCAAAGGAGGAACTCCAATTTTCTCACTTAAAGAACGAGTCGAGGTTCTTCTAGGTTGTAACACAAATGAAACACTTTCTTCATATGGTTGTGATATTGCAGGATTTTTAGTTGAAATAGAGATTTTTTCTAACTTCTCTATTAGAGTTTGAAATTCTGGTGATTCAGATTTATTGTCTAAAGAAAGTAATTTCTGAGATCTAATAGGGGATTTTGGATTGTTCAAATTCTGATCTTAAAATAGTAATTCCAGATGGGGATCCATAAGTTGGAGGGGATTGAGATGGAGAACGACTATAAGGGTGGCTTCTAGATTTTTTATTAGTTTTCATTCCAATTCACTATTGGCCCTCCTTCTTGTGCCAAAATGTTGAAGCTTCGGAATTCAGTTGCAACAACATGGCGGATAACCACCCAGTGCAGACCTTAAAGCAACTCCTTTTCCATTTGGTGTAGTGGCTCTGACTGGGAATAATGGGACCAGTTTCCCAGCAAAGAAATCAATATTATAATGATGGATTTTGATACAAGGTGAAATGATGAATGACTTTAAACTAGTGGAAATAATATATCTAAGTAACAAAACACATGCATCTATTTAATCTAATTATTTAACTTAATATTTAACCCAGGAATAATTACCATTTATGCAATCTAGAAATATGTCTTACAATAAAAGGTAATAAAGATCATTCAATTACTAAAAGAGATGAAAATTATGTAAAATGATTATTTTGACTAAATAGTTAATCAAAACAATTATGTGAAATATATCCAATATATCAATGGCCTTATGTATTTGGTAAGGAATTATAGCTGAAACATTGTAAAAAAGTGCATGAATGATAACTTGTAAGTTAGACTGCATACATATCACAATATAAAAATAAATTACTATGAATTCGTAATCAAGGCTTAATCATAAAGATAGTAGTACCAGATATGATAAGTTCTGCTCATGAAATCCACAATATTGACCTTCTCCTGCTAAATCAAAATATACTTTAAAAGTACAAAAGTGTAATTTTAGTAAAGCATAATCCAATTTTTCAAAATTAGATCATGTTCCATATATTTTATCAAAATTCTCAAAAGTACAAAAGTGCAAGCTTTCACAATTTTTTCTTTGATAAAATTCTGGACCCCTCTCTAAATTCATGAGAGGGGTTTAAATACTAAAATAAATAAGTCAAAAATAGATTATTACATAAAAATTTGAGGACATTTCAAACAACCTTCCTCATAATAAGTAAACTAAACTAGAATCTATAAATTAAAGGTAACAAGATTTCTTAAGTAGGTTAATTTCCTTTTGTCACTTGGTCTTTAAGCTGGCAAATATCCATCATTGTCTTTAACTGAGTTGGCTAAGTGATCCCGAATCCAATTTTTCCTTTGAATATGGAATTTGGGAGTGTTAGCAATGATTTTCTAGTGGAATTAGTTAAAGATTGTAGATTCATACACTGGTGATGTGGTCTAATCAAGAAATTCCAGTAATTTTCTTAATCTAATTTAGCTATCTTCTTGATAGATTCTGCCTATGTCTCAACGCTTTCTTTCCACTGTGTCTCCAATATTTTTACCTCTAGAATTGCTTCGATTTTATTCTTTAATAAGCTTATCATTCTGAAGTTGTCAACTCCTTGTAAGGTACAAATAAACTTTGACATTCTGATATTTGGAGGCCAAATAGATGCAAACGTCGTAGATATATGGTTTAATATATTATAAGGGTATTTCTTAGTTCAAGAGTTTTCCAACTGGGAAAATATTAATTTTTCACTCCTCAAAGATGCCCCCCATGTCAAGGACTGGTGGGAAACCTATTGTGAGAAAAACGACGAGAGGGAACCCTCTCTATTTTCGGCTGCAACCACTTGGAAATATTTATGAGACGTCATCAAGGAACAATATTATCTCATGGGGAGGTATGAGGACAAGTACATACAATGGACTATGTTGTAGCAACAAAGGGATCAAGATGTGCATGAGCTGATGAATTTGTACCGTAACCTGTGCACAAAATTGGGTATCAAATATTCAGAGAAATATTTGGTGCTGAAATACCGCAACTCTCTACACAGATACAGTCAGGAGGAAATGGAGTTCCTCAACATCTCCCCACTTGGTGTTGTTAGCCACCTATAAATTTTTTTATACCAAAAGGTGGCTAAAAATGTTTGGAGCCTTCAAGGAACAAATTTTATTGCTAAAAAGTGTTGGCTCTTGAAGACTCTTGAAGGCCTCATGCCTCTGTCCCAATATTCACTGTTGTGCCCATTCTACACTCATAAATCCTGCTGATTCCCAAGAAAGAATACCGCTGCAAGCACCATTTTCCTTTTCCCCCTTGTTAGCGCTCGAATCTACCTTAGGCTGAAATAAGGTAAAACTCAAGGCAACATCAAACCACGCTCAACCTCGTAGCTAGCCCTACGAGGACAGGAGAGGGCTCTCTCTGGGTCTATCTCGGCAAAAGGTCTTCAAAGGGGCTAATATGACTTATAATAAATACTAATTTTAGGCTAGTAAATATATAGGAAGGTTTGATTTAAATTTTTTGGGTCTTTTGTTGGAAAAATGGGAAAAACAATTTTGGGCTCGGGGATGAGGCTAGATCTTTGCAGAATTCGAATTGGGGCAAGGTAGGCAGTAGTCTTGATGCTATTGATTATGTGTATGGATGGATCAGAATGATAAGGAGCTGAAAAGGGCAAGGGAGAACAAAGATCCTCTCCAAACTGGTGAAAACATATAAAACTAAACAAATTCAAAGGCAGAGCACTGGAATCAATGGATTCTACCTCATTTACTCATTCATTTAGTTTCAGAAGCAAAAGGAGGGAATGGCATACATTAAAAATTTAAAAACTTACAAATAAATGAGAGAACAGACCATCAAAACTGAAAGCCACAAGAATCCCAACAGGTGCTGCAAAACCTCTGATCTTTCCTTAGCCAAAATTGCAGAAAATATGTACAATAGTGTGCCAAACTTTTCCCAAGAGTCCAACCAGTCCAACCCTGAAAGTGTCTCAGAAAATACATAATATAGACCATCCTAACCCCTTCCCACACCTATAGGGGTCGAATTCCTCCTTCTAGGAGCAGTTTCAACCAATTCTAAACATGGAACTGAAATCTAGGCATCCAAACAACTTGCCTCTAAAAGGAGGGAAACTGATTCATTTACATGATTTTCACTTTTTTGTGAGTGAATCTTCTAGAATAGGTAAAAGTGAGTCAAAATTACATTACAACCACAAAATTACATCAAGATAACTCAAAAATTACATCCACAATCAAAACTGGTCCAACTGGCCGAAATTCTGAGCTGGAAGATAAAAAATTAGCCAATTTTCTCTATGTGCCGCGCGCTTGAGCTCTATGCGTCGCGCGCCTTTCAGCCTGTTTTTGGGGCACTTCCCGGCATCAAAATAAAGCTCATGATAGCTTGTTGGAAAGCCCTAGATGTCTGCTATCCAACCCAAGTGGAATTTTTCAATTTGGAGCTCATTTTCCCCTCCAAAACTTCATTCTCCCAAAAGTACTTCCTGCTGGTGCAAAAGGTGGCAGAAAGGTGATTTTCATGGTGTTTTTGGCCCTTTTGATCATCCAGAACTTGATGAAATGCTTCGACCATTTCTGAGCATGCATAAATTACCATGAAAAATCCAAAAATACAAATTTTTCCTCCAGAAGGTGTCCCAATCATAAGCGCGCGTCGGGACGCGCGACGCGTTGGGCGGAAAAACCTATTTTGTGACCAAAATTTTCAAAAATGACAAAAAATTTTCCAAATTTGCTGAAATTCGGAGCGAAGATCCCCTATCATGCCTCATGCTCAGACAAGGAAGCTTCGGCCAAGATTCGGAGTGGATCATTTGTTTCATGACGTTTCAGTGCCCTCCTGGTGCATGCAATTCCTGTGGTGAAAACACTGTCTCGGTTGTATGATGTGTCGTTGTCGGTTATGGTGTTGCAATGTGTATGTTCAGCTTGTTGAAAATGAGAAATGAGACCTTGGTGTCTTTGTCTCCAAGTGCCAAATGTGTGCCAAAAGGGAATGAGGGATTGTGAGAAAAAGGGACAGTGGGAAAAGTGGACTGTGGAGTTGGTCAAGTGAAATTTTGTCCCTTTAAAATCTCTGTTTTGACAATGTAGAGACAATAGGGCAGCTACTTGAATGCTTGGGATTTAGGGAATTTTATAAGTGATATGAGGAAAATAATAATGATAGAGCATGAAAGCATTTGAGGGATAATAGAGACAAATAGGAATAAGTGATATGAGTGGTTTGATTAGGGAATAGGGTAGGGATGGTATAATGATGATATTACAATGAAGGGGAACAGAGTCACAGATGAGGAATGGTTTTTGAACTATTTGACACAAAAATCAAACTTCAACAATCAAACTTCAAACCCTAAGGGAGAATTTTTTTACAAAATGAGAGGGTTTAAGTCTTTGACATTCACTCTCTTATAATCCATCACATACCCACACCATTCACAAGTTTATGGGCAATTGCAAGGTGAGTCAAACTTACTTGGAGCAAAATTGACGAAACCAATACAAAAAAGTGGAAACAATAAAAAAAATTCGAGTCTCATCTCTATGCGCCGCGCGCCAACCCAACGCGCCGCGCTAGTGTATTTTTACACTGCAGAAAATTGCTCAATGCGTCACGTGCGTCATGTGCATCGCGGGCCAGCCCAACGCGCCGCGCACTGATCCAACACACAGTTTGGCTTCAAAACTCATTTTTTTTACTTCCTTGATGTGTCTTGGATTTTGCTGATGTCTTTGGTGTGCATATGGAGTGTTGAAAAATTATAATTATATATGTACAAAAGACTTTGAATTTCCACTCATAAAAACTCACTTTTATAATGTTTCCATTGGCACTTCCTTTTCAAGCTCTGCTTTGGCTCCTTTTTGCTTCCACTATGATTTTTTTTTTTTGGCTAAATGATGAACTTTTTGTAAATATGTTGCAGGATTGCTAGAACTACTGAAGATGGTAAGGTGACAGGGCTGCCTTTGAATCTATTTACATATGAAGAAATTTGAAAATTACATTGGGTTTGCATAAAGATGAACTACACTATATTTCTTCAAAATCATGATCAAGCATATGATGATGAAATGATTTGCTGTGAAAACTAATGTCAAACCTCCCTCATGCACCTGCTGACTGTTTTTGGGCATTTGAAGACTAAATTGACAAAACCCTAGACCTAATATGACCTAGAAACCCTAAAATGACTCTTTGGCAAGTAAGAGACCAATCATGACTGTAAATGACTTGAAAATGGTTTTGATGAACTGAATTAGACCAGCAGGTACAAGGCATGAGGGGAAAAAGTGAAGAGACCCTTCCGTTAGATTATGGCATGCCCCTAGTGGAATGCAACGAAGTGAATCGAGCGAGACACCTAAAAATGAAATGCAAAAAGAGAAATGATCTCTGACGGAGGGATGACCGGACCGACTCTAACATTGACTCCAATGGGGATGGTAGCTCCAGCTCCTTGGAGGTGCCAAGAACTACAGATATTTGGGAGAGCAAACAGTGCCTTCATCCATTGGGCAATGGAATCAAAACACGAAAAATAACATTATGTAGACTGACTCTGACTAAGACTGAAAAACCATAATATAACATGACTAAAACATAACTGACAAACTAGAAGGATGCTCATGATTGAGCTTATTCATCAACCTACTCTAATTGTTCTTTTCACCACCTGATCAAGTGAAATGGAATAGCCAATGCAACCATGTAAGCATCCTGGCTGCTATTTTATTTCTTCCCAAATGATTTCTGATGCGCAGGAAAAGGAAAGAATCGAAAGGCAACTCCTATGGAAATTTGAACTCAAGCTGACTGCTGATAAACTTGCAAAGCATGAATTGACTAGATGACTTCAAGAATACTGTGAAAGGATCTTCATACACATAGCTACTAATTTCCATTAACACATCACTGCTCTGATCCAGATAATCTCCATACCTTAATCTTAAAATTTTTCTCACCTCTATGCTGTCTTTCTTTGGTGATTGCAGCAAGCTGCCAAAAGGATCCTGAATTTTGTGAATAACCAAACACTGTTGTTGATTACAAACAGAACAAAAGTCTCCTTCATCAATCTCCTCATATGACTGCAAACCTTGATGAGGGCTTTGTAATGAAAAATCTGTTAAACAAGAGAATGAAGGCGACCTTTGAATAAGATTATCATCAACATTCTTTTCCGGCACATGGTTAGCTAATGGAGCAGAATTTTTATAGCAAACATCATCCAACAGACGAGCAATAGGATCATCAAAAACTTGAGAAGACTACTGCACTGTATCCCTTGAGACCGTCTGACATCCTACTGGCTGTTCATATTTTTCTTGAGATATATTACGAAGATTCTACCTTATAAACTGAAATTCTTCGAAACAAAAGGGTATAGAATTTTCCTGCATCATCAAATCATGTATTTCATCTTCCACACCTTCATCTGTAATCTGACCTTCGATTTCATTTGGTGGCTGCAAATCTGATGCTACAAGCTGCTCAAGAATTTCGTTATCTGTCTCATCCTCAACATTAACACTGAGAGATTGTTGATTTCTTATAGGCTGCTCATTTGAAGATTCACTATGCAATTTACCCTTCAAAAACTGAAATTATTCAAAACAAAATGGTAGAGAGTCACCTTGTATCATTTGATCACATGTACCAGCTTCCATGTCCTCATCTACAACTTGAAAATCAATGGCTTTCGAGGACTGCAAATCTGAATACGAGAAGTCTTGAACAAGGTTTTGATTTCCCTCAAGATGATCCAAATCAAGACTTGTTGACAGTTGATTTCTGATTGCATGGTGGTTGTCTATGATGAGCTGAAATGAATCAAAACAAAAAAGCAAAGATCCTTCACTTACTTCAAAATTTTTTGCACTTTCCTCGTCATTGTCATAGCTGATATGTATCGGTTGATCACTGTACTCGAGCTGCTGAAAATGAACGTCCTCCTTCCACAAACTAGCTGCTGATTTGTCTGCAAGATTAGCTTCTTTTTGGAGAACATAATCATCATCATACTGATCAAAATGAGGCAATTCATCGGTATAAAACACATCATCAAACATATATATCATATCAGCAGCTCTCTCTTCTTCACAATGATCTATAAAACAATCACTATGACAACTGGGATAAGAAACAAAATTTTTTGGATCAGCAACTTGTTCATGAATGTCATTCTCATTTTTTGCAGTCATTTTCCATAGCATCTCTTCTACTGCATTTACGAAAAGATCAAGATTTTCCTCTGAAGGTGTCAGCTGCTCTGAAACATTCTTCTTTTCTTCTTCCTTCAACCTTGCCCTCAAGATCAGCAAATGAGCCTCTACATTCATTGCACTGTTCTGCATTTTGTGAAGTGTTGCAATATTCTTCTCTCTCAGCTGAAACTCCATTTCCGGATCAAAGGCACCCGGGTAGTGCAAGAGAGCAGATCTAGGAGAAGGTATTATATCAACTGGCATCGAATAATAAACTTGGTTAAATCTGGCAGAAAATTGTTGTACTATCTCCCTTGGCAGTCTTTTCAGCTGTTTATACTCTTCTATAATAAGGAAAGGATTATGTCCAATCATCCACCTATCAAGGAAAACTTTGACAAACTTCTGGAAATCTGAAATTCTCACATCAGGCAGGGCTTTAAACCAACTCTTCACTTGGCCTTGAAAAGAAAGAGAAAAAAGCCTAATACTAACATCTTCATCATCAACTTCAAAAAGGTCTAGAAAATTCTCAACATTCTGCACATGTTGCTCAACGTTGACATTGTTACATTCACCATCAAATCTTGGTAGATATAGGTCATAATTTTTAGGGAAAGCATGAAGAACAAAAGGTAAAACAAGAGGTTTATACCGATCTATAATTTTACAAGGTGTAGGGGTATATACAAGAGCTACGGGATCAGTTTTGTTTTCTTCAGGCTCATCAGTCTGAAGAGAGTCAACATGAGATGTGGGAAAAGTAAGGAGACCAGGATCAAAAGGAAACTCAGCATTTACACTTTTTGAATAGGTCGAGTGAAGATTTTGATCACCTTTATCATACAACAAATTCTGAAAAACTTTCACGACAGCTTCAAGACCAGCGAAGAAGTAATTTACAAGAAAGCAGATAAGATCCTGAATACCATTCCACTTTAGATACCTGAACTTTGTGTAAGATCCTTCCATTTTCTCAGAGAAATAGTCAGTCCTCCAGTGGAGTCTCTACTTTGAATTGGAGTCACCAGGTGAATGATTTCAGCCTTCTTATGTCTGATCATTGTCCCCCATCAACCATCAGATCTGAACTTGATACATGTACTGGGGCAATTGGAAGTCAAGTGTCACGTTCACAAGCTAGACCAGAGATTGACTGAAGCAGCGTTTATCTACTATGCATTCGTAGAGCAAGAGCAGTTCGAAGGCTACCTAGCGTACTTCAGGCTCCGTCTGTAGCTTATAAAACAATTAACACCAACAAGCAAACCATTTTCTTCCCCAGTATGTTCGCCACTATGTTAGCGCTCGAATCTACCTTAGGCTAAAGTAAGGTAAAACTCAAGGCAACATCAAACCATGCTCAGCCTCGTAGCTAGCCCTACGAGGACAGGAGAGGGCTCTCTCCGGGTCTATCTCAGCAAAAGGTCTTCAAAGGGGCTGAGATGACTTATAATGAATACTGATTTTAGGCTAGTAAATAGATAGGAAGGTTTGATTTAAATTTTTTGGGTTTTTTGTTGGAAAAATGGGAAAAACAATTTTGGGCTCGGGGATGAGGCCAGATCTTTGCAGAATTCGAATTGGGGCAAGGTAGGCAGTAGTCTTGATGCTTTTGATTATGTGTATGGATGGATCAGAATGACAAGGAGCTGAAAAGGGCAAGGGAGAACAAGGATCCTCTCCAAACTGGCGAAAACATATAAAACTAAACAAATTCAAAGGCAGAGCACTGGAATCAATGGATTCTACTTCATTTACTCATTCATTTAGTTTCAGAAGCAAAAGGAGGGAATGGCATACATTAAAAATTTAAAAACTTACAAATAAATGAGAGAACACACCATCAAAACTGAAATCCACAAGAATCCCAATAGGTGCTGCAAAACCTCTGATCTTTCCTTAGCCAAAATTGCAGAAAATATGTACAATAGTGTGCCAAACTTTCCCCAAGAGTCCAACCAGTCCAACCCCGAAAGTGTCTCAAAAAATACATAATATAGACCATCCTAACCCCTTTCCACACCTCTAAGGGTCGAATTCCTCCTTCTAGGAGCAGTTTCAACCAATTCTAAACATGGAACTGAAATCTAGGCATCCAAACAACTTGCCTCTAAAAGGAGGGAAACTGATTCATTCATTCAATTTTCACTTTTTTGTGAATGAATCCTCTAGAACAAGTAAATAAGTGCCAAATTTACATCATGTACATCAAATTACATCAAGAAAAACCAAAAATTACATCAATATGTGAAACTATTCCAAACTGGCCGAATTTCTGAGCTGGAAGGTGAAAAACATGCCCAAAATCTCTATGCGTCGCATGCCAAAGCTCTATGCATCGTGCTACCGTCAGCCTGTTTTTGGGGAACTTCCCGGAGTCCAAATTGAGCTCAAGATAGCTCGTTGGAAAGCCCTGGACGTTTTCTATGCAACCCAAGTGGAATTTTTGAATTTGGAGCTCATGTGCCCTTCCAAAACGTCATTCTCCCATAAGTACTTCTTGCTGGTGCAAAAGGTGGCAGAAAGGTGGTTTTCATGGTGTTTTTGGCCCTTTTGATCATCCAGAACTTGATGAAATGCTTCGGCCATTTCTGAGCATGCATAAATTACCATGAAAAATCCAAAAATAAAAATTTTTCCTCCAGAAGGTGTCCCAATCATAAGCGCGCGTCGGGACGCGCGACGCGTTGGGCGGAAAAACCTATTTTGTGACCAAAATTTTCAAAAATGACAAAAAATTCTCCAAATTTGCTGAAATTCAGAGCAAAGATCCCCTATCATGCCTCATGCTCAGCCAAGGAATATTTGGCCAATATTCGGAGTGGATCATGCATTTCACAATGTTTCAGTGCCCTCCTGGTGCATGCAATTCCTGTGGTGAAAACACTGTCTCAGTTGTATGATGTGTCGTTGTCGGTCATGGTGTTGCAATGTGTATGTTCAACTTGTTGAAAATGAGAAATGAGACCTTGGTTTCTTTTTCTCCAAGTGCCAAATGTGTGCCAAAAGGGAATGAGGGATTGTGAGAAAAAGGGACAGTGGGAAAAGTGGACTGTGGAGTTGGTCAAGTGAAATTTTGTCCCTTTAAAATCTCTGTTTTGACAATGTAGAGACAATAGGGCAGCTACTTGAATGCTTGGGATTTAGGGAATTTTATAAGTGATATGAGGAAAATAATAATGATAGGGCATGAAAGAATTTGAGAGATAATAGAGACATAGGAATAAGTGATATGAGTGGTTTGATTAGGGAATAGGGTAGGGATGGTATAATGATGATATTACAATGAAGGGGAACAGAGTCACAGATGAGGAATGGTTTTTGAACTATTTGACACAAAAATCAAACTTCAACACTCAAACTTCAAACCCTAAGGGAGAATTTTTTTACAAAATGAGAGGGTTTAAGTCTTTGACATTCACTCTCTTATAATCCATCATATAACCACACCATTCACAAGTTTATGGGTAATTGCAAGGTGAGTCAAACTTACTCGGAGCAAAATTGACGAAACCAATACAAAAAACTGGAAACAATGGAAAAAATTTGAGTCTCAGCTCTACGCGCCGCCCGCTAACCCAACGCGCCGCGCTAGTGTATTTTTACACTGCAGAAAATTGCTCAATGCGCCGCGCGCCAGCCCAACGCGCCACGTGCTGATCCAACACACAGTTTGGCTTCAAAACTCATTTCTTTTTACTTCCTTGATGTGTCTTGGATTTTGCTGATGTCTTTGGTGTGCATATGGAGTGTTGAAACGTTATAATTATATATGTACAAAAGACTTTGAATTTCCACTCATAAAAACTCACTTTTATAATGTTTCCATTGGCACTTCCTTTTCAAGCTCTGCTTTGGCTCCTTTTTGCTTCCACTGTGATTTTTTTTTTTTGGCTAAATGATGAAATTTTTGTAAATCTGTTGCAGGATTGCTGGAACTACTGAAGATGGTAAGGTGACAGGGCTGCCTTTGAAGCTATTTACATATGAAGAAATTTGAAAATTACATTGGGTTTGCATAAAGATGAACTATACTATATTTCTTCAAAATCATGATCAAGCATATGATGATGAAATGATTTGCTGTGAAAACTAATGTCAAACCTCCCTCATGCACCTGCTGACTGTTTTTGGACATTTTAAGACTAAATTGACAAAACCGTAGACCTAATATGACCTAGAAACCCTAAAATGACTCTTTGGCAAGTAAGAGACCAATCATGATTGTAAATGACTTGAAAATGGTTTTGATGAACTGAATTAGACCAGCAGGTACAAGGCATGAGGGGAGCAAGTGAAGAGACCCTTCCATTAGATTATGGCATGCCCCTAGCGGAATGCAACGAAGTGAATTGAGCGAGACACCTAAAAATGAAATGCAAAAAGAGAAATGATCTCTGACAGAGGGATGACCGGACCGACTCTAACACCCCTCTTCCAAAACTAACCTTGATTTATTTTCTCTTTTCCCCATGAAATCCCTCATTCTCATATTCTCCCCTTTTCCTTTCATCAAAATCCCTTTGATAAGGTTTTAAGACCCTTTCTTGCCTTATCGAAACCCTCAAATTCCCCTGAAAACCATTGAAAATCCATAAAAATCACATTTTTTTATATATTTTAGACTTAAGCCCCCTTGGGCTAAGTCTCTAACCCTTCCCTTCCATACGCCCTAGTGTTGGAACCAAGTGCTAGCCTTCCAAGCATTTATCGCATCCTCCGATGCCGATTAGCCCTTCCTCCATAAGCCTCCAGTCATATTATCTTCCATGCGCCCAAAGGCCCCGCAATCGGGTGCCAAGCCGCATTGTGAATTAATGTTTTAAACCTTCATTTATATATAAATTTATCGGTTTTTTGTTATATCATAAGGTTTACCACCAGTGCAAAGTTTGAATCATTCTCCACTGTCGATCTTATCTGTAGATCGACGGCTCACAATCCATCACCCTGGTGGTCCCCACCAACCACTCACCGTTGCAAAACCAAGTGGTATCCATCGCACCGCTCTTGAGAACGGGGCGGTTTTCTTTATTTTGCAGCGATTCCATACACTGGATGACGCGTGGCCTCGAGCACTGTTGATGAAACCATCCTCATCGTGTGTTAAATGTCGGACGTGGTGTGGGCGCGATATTGATGTGCGCTGTCCGATCGGAGGCCGCTCATCGGATGGTGATCGCTCTCCGAAGAAGCCCGACAGTTAACCAAGATACGGCATAGTCATTAAAGCATATCCATCGTCGATCTGATCTGCAGATCGACGGCCCAAAATTAATTGCCCGAGGTTTTTGACGCCTGTCCTCCATCGTTGATCATTTGGGCAGATCTCATCCGACGGCCGTCGATTGCCCCGAAACCTGAACATGATTTTCGACCATTCTCCGCCGAAACTAAGGTTTTAAACCTTTTTTTTCGTTTTTTATTTTTATTTTTCTAAACGACGTGACCCCTTCACGTTGTTTAGTCACCCTCGATCCCAACCGTTGATCTTTGCGCGATCGACGGTTCTGTTTTAAATTTCTCTGATCAATCTCAACCGTTGGATGATGCCATCCAATGGCCATGCTCCCTCCACGCATCTTCTGAAGCAGTAAACCTATAAATGTAGGATTTTATAACATTTGTTCATATTTTTTAGGGTTTAATAGTTTTTCCACCATACTGAAGAAAATTCACAGGCTGAGGGTGATGATCCTCCTGCCTTTGATCCATCAAAGAAAATCATTTTCAGGGTTTAAACTTCATGTTTCATCGGTGTTTCATGAGGCATTGATGCCATATTAGCCCTGTACACCATCAAAACACAATGAATCGAGCACAGTCAAAGAGTATCAATGCAGAAAACAAGAACACACCAAAACAGAAGATTAGAGACAGATCTTCAGGGATTACATCTAAGATGGTTTATCAAAAGCCTAATCCCCAATTAAAAACACATTTAAAGGAAAAATCATAAAGGATCATCAGACAGAAAGCCTCCACCGGCACATCTGAAACAAATTTATTCCTCCCAGCTACAACAAATACATCTGTGCCTTGAAGTATTCAATCAGAGGCCAAATTTATTGATCAAGACCAGATATCTACCTCGCAATGCAGCCAGAGAGGAAATTCTGACAAGAAACTTAATGTAAGAAATATTAGTAGAGTTACTTTGACATAATACAGAGCCTCAAAGGTCAAAATGAGCTCCCACCGAGCTTAAATCTTAATGTAAATGATTTAATACAGAGGACACCTATGTAAGTTTCCTCATCGAGCCCCCCAAGGGCCGAGGAACCATTAAATCTATATTAATTGTCTTTAGAGATCTTTTATTAGATCTCACCTCCTCATTCTTCTATAAATACTACTGCAGAAGATGAGAGAGGGGTTGGTTGATTTGGCTACTGAACATTGAAATGTAATTGAGCTTGAGACTTCTACTTGTAAATAGTGTTCACTGGCCCTTGGAGCTCTGCTTGTAATAGATAATTTAGTCTGGGAAGTGTAGATGATTGCTAAACTAAAGCATTGGACTTAAAGCTGTAACTGGTTTGGAGCATCAATACAAGCTGATTTATGGGATCCTGGTCTATGTTGACAGTGATGTTTTTCTCATTGTAACTTGTCATTTTGTTTCTATTTTCACTGTGTTTCATCTTCTCTTATAAAGAACAACATGCATAGAGTTAGGACCTACTGTACATCAGTAACCTTCTCTGACTGAAAATCTTTATCTGAATGTTTTCTTCCAATATGTGTTATTTGGGAATGATTTAATTCAGTTTAAGCATAGGAATGTTGGCGTTCCCTCATCTTATTGCCTTAGCTGAATGTTATTCTTGAATGTTATGTTCAGTATTAGTTAAGTAGAGATGAACTATGGAAGATATGGTGTGCCCTGGTCCTAGTTTTATCCCCAAAGGCTGTCTGAATGTTTCCCTTGGAATGTGTTAAAAGCTGGCTAGTTTAGAAGTACTTACCAGATCTTAGGCCATTTTGTGTTATCTTTGTGTTTGTCTTGAAAGTAACCAAGTAAAGTAGAGCTAGGAGAGGATTTGTGGTGAGCCCGGCCCGCTAGTTTCTACTCCAACAGTTGCCTTCAAGTTTCCCTTTGTTTTAAAATGTTTTCTATTGAAATTGTATCAAAGGCTGGCTAGTTTAAAAGTACTTACCAGATCCTATTTTACTTTCATGTTTTTCTTGAGTCTATGTCAAAGGCTGGCTAGTTTAGAAGTACTTACTAGATCCCGGGCCGCTCTTCGTTCTGCATCTGTTTAAATCTCCTTCTTATTGTACCATTTCATTCCATAAATCAAACTTCAAAGAGATCCTTAGACATGGATGACTTGCCCCATGGAACACTCTTGCCTCTTGTTGTCCCAATTAAATCCTATTATGACTCCATAGCCCAATGGACTAAAACCTGCAATTATCTATCCTTTTGGACAAAGCTTACTCTGATTGCTTGCAACTTCTCACCTTGAAACTCTTTGCATTTAGGATTTTCCACCTCAAAAAATAATCATGCTCAGCCATCCAAAAAACAAACAAAACCCTTGGCCTTCATAACTAGCCTAATATCATTACCCCAAACTTCAAAGACAAATCCATCTTTGCACTTATTGGAGAGATCCCTCTCCGGATTCAGGAGGGCTAGATCCTAGAATCCCAAAGTGGTTGAAACGATGTTTCTCCCTGCGATCGGACTTTTGCCAATCTTGTTGATTATAGGGAGCTAACATTTCTGGCGACTCCGCTAGGGACAGAGGTGAATTTTCATCTGGTTCCCCTTAAAATTTCATATAAACTTTGTGAGTTAAAAGCAACCTTTTCAAGCACTACCAAGAAATGGTAATCATGATGAAACTTGTTTGAACTAGTGTCAAACTAGGAAGAAACCTAGGATTCTCATAAGACTTTATCTAACCTTGAAAAATTAGCTAGCTTAGCCATAGGAGTGCACTGTCTTTATCTCATAACCGTAGCTAAGTTTTGAAACAGAGTTAGGAATTTCTTATAAACCACACAACTAAAAAATAACTTGGAAAACACCAAAAATATTTCAGATTGGTATCAAATAAACATGGTGGTGGACCATAAAACCTTTTACCTCCTTTGGAGCTAAAAATTTCCACTTGGCGACTCCACAATCCTTGACAGACCTTAAGACTCCACTGGGACGAACCCTTATCATTGTAATATCATTCAAACTCAGTTAGAGGACTATAGGATTAAAATTTTTGTAAACAGACTAGTTAACCTCTCAAATACTGTCATACCTGGTTGAACTTTTCTTGTTTATTTGGGTATGAAAAACGCAGCATAGTGGCTCCTAGAAAGATTCACACTAGAGCCTATCCTGACCCCTATCCACCTGAGATAGTTGATAACCCAGAAAGTATTCTTAGGAAGTCTCCTAGGGTTAAATTATCAACTGTTGTCATATCACCTTTGAGATCTAATTCAGTCCCTAAAAATATTTCAGCTCTACAACAATCACAATTTGACTTAGTAAATCCCTTTAGAACTAGGTCTCTTGGTGATTTAGATTAGTTAGATTTGAGTCTTCACTTTCATCTTCTGAAACAAGTGAACATCCTGGTAGCAGAGAAACAACACCTCCTGATTTACATTTCCTTCACAGCTTAGGTGTCTCTCATCCAAGATCAGCTCAACAATCTACACCTCGTCCATCCACTTCTGCTCACCCTACATCCACTATTCAAACCACTCCACCCTATCCCACTTTCCCTTTTGTTAATCCTCCTCTCGTGAATCCACCCCCACCACATATCATGGCAACATGGTATGCTCCCTTAGTCCTTCCTGTACCATTAATCAATCTTCCACAGGACTATCAGTCCAAAATTCCATTGTATTATGCTAGCAATGCTACAACTGCATCACAACATGTGGATAAGATGAATGACTACTTTGAAAAAAATGAAATTGATGATGATTCTGTCAAGCTTAGATTATTTTTCTCAAAGTCTGGGGGGAGAAGTAAGAAAATGGTTTAAAGGCTTAACCCCCCATAGTATTAATGATCTCCAAACCTTCCATCAAACATTCTTAAACAAATGGGAGGTAAAGAAGAATCCTCTCCAAGTCCTTTCTGATTACAAGAACCTCCATAGAAACCCGGGGGAAAGTGTAAAAGGCTATTGTACCAGATTTAACAGTGTTTATAATGCACTTTCCCCAGATCTTAAACCTCCACAAGGCTCAGATTTAAACAAGTTTCCTGAGGGTTTTGACCCTGAGATGGCCTATCAGCTGAGGGAAAGAGATCCTGCAACTCTTGAAGAGATGCAAAATGGTGCTCTTTCTGTGGAAGTCAACTTTATGGAGAAGAGAGCAAGAATGAAAAATGAAAAGAGAGTATCTTTTAGAGAGGAATCCACACCTTCTACTTCCAACTCCAAGATGGAAAGAAATATGGAGGAGATGACAAAGAAAATGAGCATCCTTGAGAGAGCACAAGCCAGTCAAAACCAAACTTCTCCTCAAAATAGAAACCAGAACCAGAGTCAAAATTTTAGAAGGAACCAACCTCCAAAAAGACCTAGGGAAGATGATCAACAGATCATTCCTCCCTTTCATCAAAACTATGTAAGTGAGGTTGAGGAAACAGATGAGATAACAGAGGAAGATGATATTAACATGTTGGGGGTAGAGGATGATGACTTTGAAATCCATTATGATAGAAAACAAGGTCTTTATACACCTTATGATGACAAAAGAGATGATGATGAAAGTTATTATCAAGACATGGAAAATGTCATCATAGAGTCTCAAAGAGAATATGACCTTAGAAGCAAAACCAGTCAACACACTCCCAAAAACAAAACCTTTGAAAAATCTTCACAAAACAACACTACAACCAAGCCTATAGTTGTTAAACAAAAGGACAAAACAGTGGTTGTAAATTCTGATAATGGTAAAGGGAAATGCACTCAAAACAATGAAAAACAGAGTGCCGACACTAGTAGTACTAACATCTCAGCTAGTACTCCTATCAAAACCATTTTGTCAAAATTAAATAGGACAAATCAGAAAGCTGATATTGCTGATAAAGTGACAGCTAATAAGGCTAAAACAAGTTCTTCAAAGAACCAAATTCCTTTCAACCTAGAGTAGGAAATTTCAAATATTAAAATCTCTGTTCCTTTGACTGAGTTAGCTACCCAGCATGTATATAGGACTCAAATTTTGAAGGCTTTAAACATTGGAGAGAATGAGGACACTGTCAATATTAATGATGACCAACCAGAGCTTATTTTTGGTCCTAATATTGAAGGTAGATATCGAGAGGGACCTGTTCCTCCATTTTATGTAAGTTTAAACGTTCATGAAATTTTTTTGCATAATGCTATGCATGATTCCGGGGATTCTCATAATTTAATGCCAAAAGATGTGATGGAGAGCCTGGGTCTAGAAATCACCAAACCTTACAAAGACCTTTAGTCCTTTGACTCAAGCAGAGTAAAATTGTTAGGATTAATCAAAGACCTCTCTGTTAACTTAGCCCAGATCCTAGCCAAATGCTAAGTAATGGATATTGTTGTGGCTGATGTGCCCCTAAAGTATGGAATGTTATTATCAAGGTCTTGGGGGCTATGTTACAAGGGACTATGCAGATGGACATGACCTATGCAACTATCCCTATTTTCAATCAGAATAGAAGACTTTACAGGGAGTCCCATATGAAATACATAGTTACAAGTCAAGACTGAACACAAAAATCTCCTATGTATTCTATAAATATAGGCCTTGATTCTTTCATTATGCTTAATGATGAAACATTTAGTAAACAAGTCACTTTAACAGGATTAATGGCCTTTAGGGAGGAAGAGGAACACAACGCAAAAGTGTCAAAACAGTTTGCTGCATTTGAAGACTTTAGCAAACCAAACAAAGGTCTTGATCTAGAAGTCAAGTTTCCATTGCTTCTAAACATTCACAAGAAAGAAAATAATCCTCAACACAACAAAAAACCTGAGGGTTTGAAACAGTCGCAACTAAGTGCTGATTTTCCACAACAACCCTTAAGCGTTTTAGTTAAAGAGGATGAACTACGAACAGATGAAACCGAGAATGATCCTCTATGGAGTATGTATTTTGACGGGTCCTGCACTAGGAACAATGTTGGTGCAGGTGTATGGATCTCCAGCACTGAAATTAATCACATAGAAAGCATTTCTTGCAAATTAAACTTTCAGTTTTCCAACAACATAGCAGAATATGAATCCCTTCTCTTAGGCTTACATTTGTTGAAAAAGTTAGGAGCCAGAAGAATCAATGTGTATGGGGATTCAGACTTGGTCATTAGGCAAGTAAATGGTGAGTATAATGCAAATAATCCCAGACTTAGGGCCTATCGAAACGATGTCATGGACCTTTTGAAAACATTTGAGGAACCCAAACTATTTTTTGTCCCAAGAAAAAGAAATATTGCCGCCCAGAATTTAGCCTTTGTAGCTAGAACATGCTTAATGGCATATGAAACCAAAGACTGCACAACTCAGATAAAATTTAGACTAGACGTGCCTGATAAAAAAAAGTATTGGTAGGTTTTTGACGGAGACAAACAAATAGAAGACTTCATGCAATTCAGAAATGAATTCGAACTAGATAGTTCGGACTCAGACTATGATATAGACTGCAGTGAAAAAAATTTTGTTGGCGAAGAAGAGCCATCTCCCGAGCTTGTCAATATTGATATTCTCACTAGAAAACTAAAAAACAAAACAGAGATGAATGCAGAGTTAGAAACAAAAGAGTTGGAAACTCTGCACTCTAAAGATGAAATTTTGCGAAGCGGTCTGGCACCTCTAGAAGAGTTGTTTGATTTTAACGATGTGGCCAAGAAGCCAAAACTGGAACCTGTAGAGACTGAAATGGAAGAATGCAATATAGGCAATGAACTTAAACTGAAAATGATTAAACTGTCTAGAACTTTACTAGCTCACATTAAACTCAAATACATAGAGTTTTTTAAATAATTTTATGATGTTTTTTGTGTGGAGTTACGAAGATCTTAAATCCTATGACACTGAAATAATACAGCACAAAATTCCTCTCAAGGAAAACCAAAAACCTTGCAAACAGAAACTACACAGAATAAACCTTGTTCAGTTTCCTTTGGTTGAGAAGGAGATCATGAAAATGTATGATGCTGGTATTATTGTCCCTATTAGATATTCTGAGTGGGTATCTAATCTGGTGTCTGTTAGGAAGAAAACTGGAGAGATCAGGCTTGGTATAGACTTCAGATACTTAAACAAAGCTTCATTAAAAGACAACTACCCTTTACCTAAGATGGACCATATTTTACAAAGGGTGGTAGGGTCTAGAATAATTTCTTTGCTGGATGGCTATTCAAGGTATAATCAGATCTTAGTTCACCCTGCTAATCAACTAAAGACAACCTTTACTACACCATGGGGCACTTTCATGTATGTGAAAATGCCTTTTCGTCTAATGAATGCTGGAGAAACTTTTCAAAGAGCCATGGACATAGAATTCTCGGAAGAACTGGGCTTCTTCATCATTATATACCTTGATGATGTCATCGTGTTTTCAAAAATAGATGAAGAGCATTTAGAACATTTAAGAAAAGTTTTCAAGAAATGCAGGAAGTTTGGAATATCTTTAGACCTTAAGAAAATGCTATTTGGTCTCCAGGAAGGTAAACTTCTTGGACACATTATTTCATAAGAGGGTATTAAGATAGATCCAAGGAGGATTGAGGCCATATTGCAAATCTCTCATCCACAGAACATCAAGGAGTTGCAATCTTTTGTTGGAAAGATTAACTTTTTGAGAAGGTTCATCCCCAACTTGGCTGAGCTCCTTAGGAATATCACAAACATGTTAAAGAAGGAGCAAGGGGTAAAATGGACCTCGGAAGCAAAGAAATTCTTTGAGCTGGTGAAACAAGCATTAACCAAAACACCGGTTCTAATAAGTCCTGAGTTTTTAAAAGATTTTTATATTTTTTCATTTGCATCAGAACATACCATAGCTGCTATCCTTTTACAGAAAAATCCACAAGGACAAGAGCAGCCTATTGCATTCTTTATCAAGGCATTAAGGGATTCCCCTCTGAAGTATAACATTATGGAGAAGCAAGCTTTTTCTTTGGTTAAAGATTTAAAAGACTTCAGAGTATACATTCTTCACTCACACATCATTGCCTTTGTCCCAAATTTAGTTGTGAAAGACATTCTAACGCAGGACCCAGATGGTAAGAGAGGTAATTGGATTGTTGTCATTCTTGAATATGATCTAGAGATAAAACCCACTAAGCTCATCAAAGGCCAAGGTCTAGCTAGGATTAATGGCTGAATCAAATTTTGAAGTTATTGATATTAATATGATTGATTCTTTGGATGACCAAGAAGGATTCTCAACTCCCATTGTTGAAGAACATTTTATGAATTCTCCTTGGTATGCTGATATTGTTTATGTTTTTCTTAATTTGAATACACCTCCTGGTTTGACAAAAACAAAGGCAAGATTCCTCAAACTGAAAGTTGTAAACTATTGCATTATAGATAGATGTATTTATTGGAAAAATGAAAGTGGTGTATTGCTTAAATGTTTGCCTGAGTTTGATGCAGAGAAGGTTAAGCATCGGTTCTATGAAGGAGAGTGCGGAGCTCATTTATATTAGAAGACAATAGCCAACAAAATTTTGAGGGCTGTTTTCTATTGGCCTACTCTTTTCCATGATGTGAACAAGATGATCATAGCCTGTTATAAATTTCAACTTTTTGAAGGCAAAAGAAAACTGCTACCCCTACCTCTGCATCCAATCACTATTGAAGCTCCTTTTCAACAATGGGGACTTAACTTCATAGGAGAAATCCATCCCCCATCTTCTGCCCAGGATAGATGGATTCTCACTGCCACAGACTATTTCACTAAGTGGATAGAAGCCATACCTTGTAGGCAGGCCAATGATTCAATTATTATAAAATTCATAGAGAATAATATTCTCTCTAGATTTGGTTATCCTACCAAGATCATCACTGATAATGCAGTAGCATTTGGATCAAAGAAGATGATTGAATTCTGTCACAGATATTAGATAACATTGGGGCATTCCATGGCCTATTACCCTCAAGATAATGGACTAGCAGAATCCTCAAACAAGAATTTAGTGAACATAATCAAGAAACTGTTGGAGGACAACAAAAAGTCTTGGCACACAAAGCTAGTTCATGCACTTTGGGCTGACAGATTGACTTTGAAGAAATCTATTGGTATGTCACCTTTCCAGCTTGTGTATGGTACCGATGCAATTTTTCCAACCAGCCTTGGTGTACCAGTGATGAAGTTGATTCAAGAGTTGCAAACTGAAGATAATGACATGATCAGAAGAATAAATTAGACCATTCATCTTCAGCAAACCAAAGAGGAGGTTTATCACAAAACATTGCAAACGCAGGATAGTATCAAAAGGATTTTTGACCAAAGAACAAAGGCCAGCAATTTCAAGATTGGGGACAAGGTTTTGAAGTGGGACTCAAGGATGGAAGAGAAGGGAAAGCACGGGAAATTTGACAACTTATGGCTTGGCCCTCACTCTATTCATTCAGCTGCTAGTAATAATGCATTTTTCTTGCCGGAGTTGAATGGAGTAGAATTGTTTCGGAGTCCTGTCAATGGCAGGATGCTTAAGCATTACTTCTCTTGATCCATTTCATGTTTTGAAAGCCTTTTTATCTTTTTTTCTCATTATAAATACCCCACCCATCATTGCATTCAAAGTTATAAAAAATAAAAGATACAAAAACAAAGAAAAGAAAGAAAAGAGGGCAGACTGTGAAAACAAGAAAGATATAGCCCCATACCAAAAAAGAGAAACAATATGAAAGTGTGCAAGCTCAAATGCCACTCCTAAAGAACACACTTCTAGTTAGCCAAATTGTCTAATCTTGACTAATTAGCTTTAAATTTTCTGCTAATAGGATAGTGAATTCGATTTGCCAAACTGATTAATCTTGGCTTATCAGTAGATAGTTTAGGATAGAAATTAAAGGTTCAAACATGCTCAAAATCTGAACCTAAAGTTTCAAAGAGAGAATGACTCAAATCTGTTTCAAATTCTGAGTCAAAAGATGTAAAAATTTGGTTCTAAACAGCTTAAAATCTGAACCAGTTAGAAAAGGAAAACCAACTCAAGTAAGAGTCAAAACAAAGCTGCAGAAAAGAGGAAGGAAATACTTTCAAATTTCAGATCTCAAGCCTTCCATTTTTTTTTTAAAATCTTGCGAAAAATAATGTCTATGTGCAGTCTATTTTATGCCATAGACCAGCATCGGGTTATTCTGTTCAATCCTAACTTGATTTCTTTTTAAATTTCTGTTATAGAATTTTGAGAATAAATTCTGTTGGACAGTTTAATCCCAATAGACAGTAGATTAGGCAGAGAATCATATGGGCTCAACTGTTTAATCTGAGTCCATGGAGAAATAAGGAGTAGAGATAGATTAGATTTACCACTTTCAAAAGAATAAAATGTTGTGAAATATTTTTCCAATCCAAGTGCACTCTAATGAGGAAAAAATGCTAAATCAATAGGATTGGGTAGGTAGAAAGCTTATATTGATGAAGTTCCATTTTTTATCCATGAATGCTAATATGTTTCAGAGCAAAATAAAATCATTCCAAAGAAAGGACGGGCAGCCCAATGGATGAGGCAACTGATCAGCCTCCCAGAGAATCCAAGTCTGAAGTTTTTGATGCCTTCAAGAAGGCACCATCCCCAAGTGGAGCCACTGTTAGCCACCTATAAAAATTGTTATACCAAAAGGTGGCTAAAACTGTTTGGAGCCTTCAAGGAACAAATTTTATTGCTAAAAAGTGCTGGCTCTTGAAGACTCTTGAAGGCCTCATGCCTCTGTCCCAATCTTCACTGCTGTGCCCATTCTACACTCAGAAATCTTGCTGATTCCCAAGAAAGAATACTGCTGCAAGCACCATTTTCCTTTTCCCCCTCTTCCAAAACTAACCTTGTTTTATTTTCTCTTTTCCCCATGAAATCCATCATTCTCATATTCTCCCATTTTCCTTTCATCAAAATCCATTTGATAAGGTTTTAAGACCCTTTCTTGCCTTATCAAAACCCTCAAATTCCCTTGAAAACCATTGAAAATCCATAAAAATCACATTTTTTATATATTGTAGACTTAAGCCCCCTTGGGCTAAGTCTCTAACCCTTCCCTTCCATACGCCCTGGTGCTGGAACCAAGCGCAAGCCTTCCAAGCGTTTATCGCGTTCTCCGATGCCGATTAGCGCTTCCTCCATAAGCCTCTGGTCATATTATCTTCCATGCGCCCAAAGGCCCCGCAGTCGGGTGCCAAGCCACATTGTGAATTAATGTTTTAAACCTTCATTTATATATAAATTTGTCGGTTTTTTGTTGTATCATAAGGTTTACCTCCGGTGCGATCGATGGCACGCAATGCATCACCCCAGTGGTCCCCGCCAACCACTCATCATTGCAAAACCAAGTGGTATCCATCGCACCGCTCTTGAGAACGGGGCGGTTTTCTTTATTTTGCAGCAATTCCATACACCGGCTGATGCATGGGTGTTGTGGAGGTAAATCCCCTCTACGGACAGAGGCGATCCCTACTAGCCCAGACCGGGTCTAGCAACAATAATTCACGCTATAGTGCAAGTTCCTAATTGCAAATAAACCAACCAACGATGAAGGCTTACCTGGAATCCAACGTTGTCGCTTGTAGAGAAAGTAGCACTCCCATTCCTTAGCTCCGACAGATCACAATCCTCACGATCTCCACGATCGGACACCTTCACACGCAAAAAACAAAACAAACGCAAGCGTAAAATCCAGTATATACAACTATATGTCAGTCAGCGAATACATAACTCAACATCATAATCAACAACAAGAGTGGAACCATAACCAATAGTCGCTTATCATTAATCAATCAAAGAAGAATACAACCATAGCTCTGACGTTGAATTCTCCTTCGGAGGGTCGCTAGCGGAACACGTCTTGAAGAAGCCTATCGGGGATGGGACAAACCTCTCTCTCCGGATGTCTTGAAAATAGTCTCCTTGCTTGGATTTGGCCTTAAGGGAATGAATCAAGGCTCTTGCAGCATAAGGCTCTAATGGCTCTTGGGAACTTGGAGACTCTACCATTCAGCCATTCTGCCCCTTCATCAATGGATGAAGGCTATATTTATAGAGGAGAGGAAGAGGTTGGGATCCCTACAATAGTGGAAGGGAGGCCTTATCCTTTGGGAGGTTCCCCATATGGTGGAAACAAGAGGCCAAAGGAGGAAGGTCGTGTTTATTCAGTCGAAACCACTCCTGATGACTCATCCACGAAGTTGTTGTAATCGAAACTTCGCCTCTTTTTTTTTTTTAAACTTTCCAAAAGAAGATTGGCGCGTGTGCTTAACTGGGACAGAGCGCCAATTGGCGTGGGCTTAGTGTTAGTTTTCCTCATTGGCGTGAGTACATAACAGGCTACCAGCGCCAAGGCAAAAACAGGTGTTTTTAGGGGTCTACTCAGGAAATGATCAACAGAAGAAATGTTGTCCTCATGGAAAGGGATGCAATGATGGTATTTGCATGGCATGACACTACTTATTGGTCATAGAAATGACCCTCCAATGGGTGAGATGGGGATTGCAGGGACGGTGACAAATTATTGTGTAACAGTGGCCTTGAGCACTGTTGACGAAACCTCCCTCATCACGCGTTAAATGTCAGACGTGGAGTGGGCGCGATATTGATGTGCACCGTCTGATCTGAGGTTTGCTCATCGGACGGTGATCGCTCTCCAAAGAAGCCCGACAGTTAACCAGGATATGACGTGGTCATTAAAGCATATCCATCGTCAATCTGATCTACAGATCAACGACCCAAAATTCATCACCCGAGGTTTTTAATTCCTGGCCTCCACCGTTAATCGTTTGGGCCAATCTCATCTGACGGCCCTCAATCACCCTGAAACCCGAACATGATTTTTGACCATTCTCCACCAAAACTAAGGTTTAAACGTTTGTTTTCATTTTTTTTTTTTAGTTTTCTAAACGATGTGACCCCTTCACGTTGTTCAGTCACCCTCGATCCCTACCGTCGATCTTTTTGTGATCGACGGTTTTGTTTTAAATTCCTCTGATCAATCTCAACCGTTGGATGATGCCATCCAATGGCCATGCTCCCTCCATGCTTCTTCTGAAGAAGTAAACATAGACATGCATGATTTTATAACATTTGTTCATATTTTGCAAGGTTTAATGGTTTTTCCTCCATACTGAAGAAAATTCACAGGCTGAGGGTGACGATCCTCCTGCCTTTGATCCATCAAATAAAATCATTTGCAGGGTTTAAACTTCACATTTCATCAGTGTTTTGATGCCATATCAGCCCTGTACACCAGCAAAATACAATGAATCGAGCACAATCAAAGAGTATCAGTGTAGAAAACAAGAACACACCGGAACAGAAGATTAGAGACAGATCTTCGGGGATCACGTCTAAGATGGTTTATCAAAAGCCTAATCCCCGATTAAAAACATAGTTAAAGGAAAAATCATAAAGGGTCATCAGACAGAAAGCCTCCACCGCCACATCTGAAACAAATTTATTCCTCCCAGCTACCACAAAGACATATGTGACTTGAAGTATTCAATCAGAGGCCTAATTTATTGATCAAGACCAGATATCTACCTCGCAACACAACCAGAGAGTAAATTCTAACATGAAACTTAATGTAAGAAATATCAGCAGAGTTACTTTGACATCATATAGATCCTCAAAGGTCAAAAGGAGCTCCCACCGAGCTTAAATCTTAATGTAAATGATTTAATACAGAGGACACCTATGTAAGTTTCCTCATCGAGGCCCCCAAGGGCCGAGGAACCATTAAATCTGTATTAATTGTCTTCAGAGATATTTCATTAGATCTCACCTCCTCATTCTTCTATATATACTACTGCAGAAGATGAGTGAGGGGTTGGTTGATGTAGTTGCTGAACATTGAAATGTAATTGAGTTTGAGACTTCTATCTTTAAATAGTGTTCACTCGCTCTTGGAGCTCTGCTTGTAATAGATAAGTTAGTCTGGGAAGTGTAGATGAATGCTAAGCTAAAGCATTGGACTTAAAGCTGTAACTGGTTTGGAGCATCAATACAAGATAATTTATGGGATCCTATTCTATGTTGACGGTGATGTTTTTCTCATTTTAACTTGTTATTTTGTTTCTGTTTTCACTGTGTTTCATCTTCTCTTATAAAGAATATCATGCATATAGCTGGGACCTACTGTATATTAGTACCCTTCTAAGACTGAAAATCTTTATCTGAATGTTTTCTTCTAATCTGTGTTATTTAGGAATGGTTTAATTTAGTTTAAGCATAGGAATGCTGGCGTTCCCTCGTCTTATTGTCTTGGCTGAATATTTTTCTTAGATGTTACTTTCATTTCATGTTAAGTAGAGATGAACTATGGAAGATATGGTGTGCCCTGGTCCTAGTTTTATCCCCAAATACTGTCTGAATGTTTCCCTTGGAGTGTGTCAAAAGCTGGCTAGTTTCAAAGTACTTACCAGATCTTAGGCCATTCTGTGTTATCTGTGTGATTGTCTTGAAAGTGACCAAGTAAAGCAGAGCTAGGAGAGGATTTGTGGTGAGCCTGGCCCACTATTTTCTACTCCAACAGTTGCCTTCAAGTGTCCCTCTGTTTTTTAAATGTTTTCTATTGAAAGTGTATCAAAGGCTGGCTGGTTTAAAAGTACTTACCATATCCTAGTTTACTTTCATTTTTTTCTTAAGTGTATGTCAAAAGCTGGCTAGTTTAAAAGTACTTACCAGATCTTGGGCTGCTCTTTGTTCTCCATCTGTTCAAATTCTCCTTCTTATTGTGTCATTTCATTCCATAAATCAAGCCTTAAAGAGATCCTCAGACATAGATGACTTGCCCCATGGACCACTCTTACATATTGTTGTTTCAATTAAACCCTATTATGACTCCATAGCCCAATGGACTAAAACCTGCAATTGTCTATCTTCCTGGCCAAAGCTTGTTCTATTTGCTTGCAACTTCACACCTTTGAAACTCTTTGCATTTAGAACTTTCCTCCTCAAATAGTAATCATGCTCAGCCATCGAAAAACAAACAAAACCCTTGGCCTTCATAACTAGCCTAATATCATTACCCAAGCTTCAAAGACAAATCCATCTTTGCACTTATTGGAGATTTCCCTCTTCGGATTTAGGAGGGCTAGATCCTAGAATCCCAAAGTGGCTGAAACGATGTTTCTCCCTGCGATTGGACTTTTTCCAATCTTGCTGATTATAGGGAGCTAACAGGTGCATCATACCAATATGTTGCAAATATTGAGTAGAAGTTCAAACCAAAGAAATGAGACTTTGGATTTGTGAATTATAAGCAAGGGAAAGGTGCCCCCAAACCGTATAAAAAAAGGACAAATCTAAGGTGGGGTAGCCTAGGATAACCTATGTAATATTCCCAATTATTTTTTAGCTAGTTGGAATATTATATGTTTCTTCTATTCATAGTCTAGATGAATAAGTGGGGTAGGGAGACCCTTAAATCTCTTTAGTAGGAATAAATCACTTCCAATATGGATGTGGATCAGTTTATATAGTCAAAATAAAGCCACCTTGGGTGTGAAAGGGGGAAATGCTTGTAGACTGGGTCAAGATTGACCAAATCAAAAGCATTGCAAAGAAGAGAGTGGAGCTGGTGGGGATAATGCAGTTTTGGAGGAGTCTTTGCATGGAAGTAACATCATAAATGAGTGGGGCCAAGGGTGAGGAAGCTCACAAACGATATAAGGGAAGGGATGGTAGCCATGAGAAGCATTCATAATAATTTTTATGTTTGAGTCTTATGACTTCTTGCATGCTTCAGCTGTTTAGCTGAGTTTGATGTACTCTTTAGTACATGGGTATTTCCAGGCGGGAATCCCATGCTCTACCTTGGAGGAATTGATAAGGCCATCTAGGAGGGTTATTCTGAGCTTCATTTCCACCATCCAGAATTGGGCCAAGAAGTCACCTTCAGCCATAGCATAGTCTCCTTGAGGAACTACGTTATTTTGCAGGGTGTTGCAGTGGAGGGTTGAGAAACCATGTTTATGAGCTAGTTTCCTAGTGAAAGGAGCAAACTTTCACCCGGAAAGATAGGGAGGAGAATTCAAAACCATATCTTTGCATTTCAGCCATATTATAGTAGTGCTTTAGTGATAAACTGTGATTCAGCCACAGAGTTACAGTCTACAATTTTTGCATCTTGTGCCTTCAATAAATCCTTACCGAGTTATGTTGGGATTATGTTTGAGAGACTAGTTCTCCATTTTCAACTCCTTTTGAGTAACATATCAATAGATCCGCTTTTTTACATTTTATTGTAGCAGTAACCCTCACCAGGACTGCACTGTCATGTATTATGGAATTTCTGTATTGCAACATCCTTTGGGAGTCTAGTGTTTATGGGCTTTGGAGGCTTGTTTGCCTAGTTTGAGTGATTTGTTCCTTAACACATTGTATATTTTTCTGTTGTAATACATAATCTAATGGATCTATGAATTTCTCATGCAGGGAAAATTTTAAGGATGGAATTTTATCTTAAAGTTTCGAAACCTTGGCAAATCTTACTGGTCCCCAATATGTAAATTGTATAAATATTTATGATATTTTTGTAAAAATATTTAGGTTTCTAATTATTTTATATTATTATATATAAAATTTTGGTGATTTTTAGGGTAAAATAATTTTATACTATAAAATTTTGGCAAATAAATTTTCAACAAAATGGAATGTGGCGAATATTGTTTTTTGAAAAAGCATGGAAATTAGCCCACCTGCGAATATTAGCCCCTAAAATTTTCCCTGTTCTCATGTGTTTTGCATCATTATTTGTTGTACATTTTAGTTTGGTGTTCAATATTGCTATCTTTTCTAATTTGGAATATTATAGTAGTATCAGAGCTCTAATCTTTGCTCAACTTGTGGAGCAATACATCTATAGAAATGGAGGAGAAAGAGATTCCAAAACTTCTTCTTCAGACCCTGCAGAATGTTGCAAAAGATATCAAGGAGATGAGATTAGAAAGACAAAAGGAATCCTGTAAAGGGTTTCACCATGGAGAAAGCTTCTACACTTCACATTTATGGTGGGAGAAATCAGTAGCACAACCTTCTTCGCAAAGCTCCAACATGCCCACATTCCTATCATTCGAAGGTGAGGAGGGAGGACCATTGAGGGAAGAAACCATTGGTGACTATTTTGTGGAATATGAATCTCAATCTCAGAGGTTCAAGGACCATTTAAACTTTCAGTAGTTTTTTTCATATCAAGGATGGTAAGATATCCTCTAATCACCATAAAAGTGGAGGATACATGCAGAACCAAAATCTACAGCGCAGTTTGGAAAGATTCTTTTTTCCCTTTTATGATGGATCACCCAAGTGTGTGCTAAGGCTTGGGTAGAGAAGTTGGATACTTACTTCCAACTCAACAGAGTTTCAGAAATGGAGGCTATTAAAATAGCAGCGCTATACCTAGAAGGTGAAGCATGTGAGTGGTGGTTTTATGGCCTATCTACACTTGGACATGCTAGTGTCACTTCTTATTCAGACTTCACCCAGAGATTGGTGGACAGATTTTATCCCCGGAATCCAGAAGCACATTTTGTGGGGCTAACCAAGCTCAAGAAAATAGGGGATCTAGAGACTTATATCTCTAAGTTTCTAAAGCTTCCAGTCATGGTATCTGACCTCACTATGACCTGGAGAGTATGGATTTTTATTGATGGGATGGTTGAACCATTGCATGGGTTGGTGAAATCCAGTAGACCAACTACGCACCACGAAGCTATGGAGAGGGCTAGAGACCTACAACATGATTTACCCAAGGAAAAGCCCCTTTTCAGCAAAAGATCTCCTCTCAAACAAAGGAGGATCACGAGAAGAAATCTCTTGATGATAATGCCTGAATAGATCTAAGGAAGAAGACACTTTATTTCACTTATTGAGAGCCATGGGTACCAAACCACCAATGTGTTGCAGGGAAGGCACATTGTATTGAGATATTTTTTGATGAGGAGAAGGAGACTAGCACTGTAGCATCAAGAGGAGGTGCACAACCCACAAGAGATGTAGTGGGAGCATTTGCTCCAATGGGAGGGACTCTTGCATCTTTGTGGGGAGTTCAAAAGTGCCTAACATTAAGGGTTACAGGCACTATTATGGGACAAAGAGTATCAGTATTGGTAGATAGTGGAGCTACCCATAACTTTATTGACACTCAATTGGTGCAAAGGAGGGGAATTGACATCAAATATTTTGAGGGTTTCTCGGTTTTGGTTCTAGGAGCTTGAACCATGCATCATGCCAAATATGTTCTGGCATTAACCATCACTACGGGAACCTACACATTGACAGACCACTTATTTGTAGTTGATATTCTAGACACCAATGTGATATTGAGTGTCCATTGGTTAATCACCTTAGGGAAGGGTACCACAGGCTGGTAAACATTAAAGATGGAATGGATAGAGAAGGGGAGTGGTAAACATTATAAAATCAAAGGCATACACACCTATCCACCCCAGATTGTCTCAACACATAGGATGGAGGTTGATTTTCATAGAGGGGACATAGATTGGACAGTAGAACTGTGTATGTCAGACGCAGGGGGCATGTAATATTCCTAATTGGGAAAATGCAACAATACATGCATAGAAAACGCATTCTTTGGAATTTTATGTGTTAACAGATGAATGCAGCCCATGGAACCATTAGATCTGACAATACAAAAACGAAATCTAAAAGGAAATAAGAAACAAATCACTTTTTCATAGTTAAACATGCCTCCCATGCTCAAAACAACCCAAAAACACTGAAACCCCAAGACTACTGCAACACAGAGTTACTACAGAAAGTGACAACACAGTTAATTGAGGGTTTACACTCAGAAATATAGAGACAAAACAAATCTTAATATTTATTAATCAATAGAGCACAAAAACAGAGATCTATTCTCTTTTACATAGATCCAAGATGACCCGGCAAGGGTTTCTTGACAAATATGAGATACATGAAGTATTTTTTGTAGATATATGGCTAATCATGCAAAGAAATGGCTATAGATCCTCCTACTAGTTTTTTGAGAAAAAGGTTGATCATCCTCCAAGTAAAGTAGCTCAAAATACAAGGGATTAAACCCTTCCACTGCAACACCCTAAGAAATAATGCAGTTTCTACAAGGGGATACGCCATTGCTGAAGGTGATTGTTTGTCAAGTTTCGGATAGTGGAAATGAAGTCTAGAAAACTCCACTCAGATTTCTTAAACAAGATTTCCAAGGAAGAGTGGGGAATTCCCGCCTGAGAAAACCCTTGCACTAAACAATGAAACAAACTTAGCTAAATAGCCGAAGCATGCAATAAGTCTAAATATACCTAGACATAAAATCATATCTTCAATCATCCCCATATGGCTGCCATTCCCTCCATTATATATATGATGAGCTTCCTCACCATGGGTCCCACCCATTCATGAGGTTACTTCCATGCAAAGGCTCCTCCCCCAAAATTACGTCGTCCCCATTAGTCCCACTCTTCTATTAAAAACATTTTTTGATTTGGTAAACCATGACTTAGTCTTCATGCATTGCCTCCTTTCACACCAAAGGTGTCTTTATTCGGACTAGCTAGATTGATCCTCATTGACATTGAGTTGTCGTTATTGATGATCCACTCCTTCCATATAAATGTTGTTGACTTGGTCAAACTTTACCTTGTCCACATATATTAGCCCTTATTCACACATGAGGGTGCTTGATCCAATTATTAACATGATCCCTTTTCACATTAAGAGGGATTTTGTACCTACTTAAGATACTTATGGGCCTCCTTACCCATTTATTCATCTAACTAGATGTTAAGAGAAAAATTAATATTCCCATTAGTTGTATGCTATTTTAGGAATATTACAGTCTTCCCCTCCCAAATGTTGCTTGTCCTCAATAAAATCCAAGGGTGCTACAAAATCCCCCCTCCTCTTGTGGCCTCCTCATCCAATCGTCTCCACCATTTCTTCATATATTCTGCAAGAATTCTGTCTCCCAATGGTTCCTCCCAAGTGTGTAAGTTGGCCTTTGGTGGATAAACCAAATGGCTCTTATCATGAAATAATGGAAGTTTTATATGGAAACCTTCTTGATAATCAATGGCCTACTCAAGGTAGAAGTGATGACAATCACAGGGGACTTCACTCCCAATGGGAGACTCCCATATCCATGCTATCATCCAAATGAAATGAATCACCTCCCAGCTTGTTAATTCATTGAAAAGCTCCTCCCAAGTGCTCATGAGAGGCACGTCCCAAGTGCTCCAAACAATCACATGGCCTACATCATAAAGAAATAAGCGATCTACTATAGTGGCCATATCATCATCCATGCTCCCCTTGAAGCATGTAGTCCAAAAGGTGTGGGAAATTTATTTTCCCAGGGACATAGCGAACCAATGTGTCTTCCTTCCAACCATGTTCCCAACAAAGATAAGAACATTTTAAGCATAAGGAATTATAATTAAAGGCATGTTATCTGCCATATGTATTAAAGGAGAAGTACAATGGTCCCTCATGTGCAACCAACGTAGTTTTTCTCCTAACTACCATAGAGTATGATATAACAAGTGTCCTTTCCACCACTTGTTTGTTGCCCCATTCCTTGTGCATGCTTGGAGAAGGTGTATGATGGTTGTTGTTTATGAATTATACCATGAATAGTACATCATTTCCCCAAAATATTCTAGGGAATGGTCAACATCACCCTTTCTCATGGCCCCAAGTCGTCTATGAAGATAATAAGAAAAAGTGCCCCTTCTAGGAGCAATGCCCTGTACATGAGTGTTAAGAAAATGCAAGTATATATTAAATACATAATAATGTTCATAAATACAATTCTTACCATATACTGGATTTGAATCATTGGGGTAGCTCATGGATGAGCTCCCCCTCACACCCAATGAATAAGGAGGTGGAAATGATAACTCTTCCCAAGAGCTATGTTCCTCCTTAACCAACAAACAATCTATGCACTTTCTCATGTGATAGTGCATCTCCTCCTTGAAATATTCCCACATGAATCCCTCTAAGATGGTACGGTATGCTTTAATAAATCCAATGGGTTTAGAAAGCAATATCTCATAGGTTGCATTAAGTAGTTTATCCTTGAGCTTGGAGTCTATCGTAAAATAGACCTGATAATGAGAATAAATGACTCCATCAACCACTTTATACCTCCTATCCATCACTTTCCCATCAAGAACCTTACATGTAAAGAGGTTCTTGGAATATTGCATCAAGAGTTGGGACTTCCAATATATGAATCTAGGCTTCCCAACAATGACAACGTTGTCGAAGTCTGAAATCCAGCTCCTGTCATAACATGGCTCTCCTCTTTGACATGCTCGATGCCAAAGTCACATGTTGGAGTATTATCACCTTTCTTTTGCTACCTCTCTTGCAGATGATCTTTCTCAAGACAATATTGAAGTAGATGGAATTAAACCTCTCCTTGAAAAGTTTTTTCCTTCCAAAATTTCCTTAATTTGGTCCATGCATGCAAGAGTGTTGATATCCTCTTCTCATGTTCAGAAATATTCTTTGTTTGTGAAAATATCATTGGCTGCCCAAAAGATATGGAGTGGCCATTTGACATCATATTCATTTCATCATATAATTTTGAATCCTCTATTTCCAGCGCAAATAGCTGAGTGGGAGATAGCAATGTCCATTTCAGAAAATTTCTTACCTCTCCTTTGATCCCATCAAATACTCTCTATTCTATGCTAGATTCTCCCAAGGCTCCTTCCTTAGCCAAATATGTCCATGCTGCTCCAAGTTGAGAGAACACTTTATTCTTCATCCAATCAAGGGGTCTCCCTGATGGAATGCCTCCATGCAAAGAGACATCAATGCATAGAGCAGGATGTACATGTGAGTGGAAAGATTTGTCCTTGCCCTTTCTGCACAAATATTCCTGCCTCCTTTGTGTATCAATCTTATAAAATAAATAGGGGTGTGTGATCCTCATCATATGATGATTTCCCTCCCCTTTATATTCTTATATCTTCAATATCTCACCATTTGACAATGATGGCACATGCTACACATGGACTGTACCATGATCTCTATATGTGAGATTCTTTGGAACTCCTTGCAAGAGTGGACGAGTTTCTTTCTTTGGAGCCAATTCTCAATCTTCCTCGTCATGAGGTACTAGATGTGCTCTTGATATGACAATTTTTTTCCCTCTAGCCTTCTCTTACTCCTCATCAATATTTGAGAATGCCTCACCAACAATGAGAGACCTTATATCTTGGTCTTCCTTTGAAGGAGGAATCTCCATGTCTTTCTTTTGAGAATATATCCCTTAATGCAATGGGGAATTTTCCATAGGCAAGGTATAATACAAGTTTTCATCCCCTTCAATGATTTTCTAAAATGGAGTCGGGTTTATGGATCCCTCCAACCCATGCAAAGGTTTTGTTTTTTTTGGTTTGATTTTCTCCATCCAAGAAGTTTCATGAAAATTTTCATCAAATCTTTCTAATACTCTTCTAATGAAATTTTCATAAGTAGATGTATTTTCACTCTTTAATGAAAAGGACTCAAAAAACCACCAAGCATAAGCCTTACCTTCAAAATGCAGCAGTGTTACTTCGATGGTTTCATTTTCTGAAACTTGATGTTGCTGCACATAGGTGTCTAGCTTCTTCACCCAAACCTTAGCTGGACATTTAGGTGATCCATCAAAAGTAGATAGAGAAAATATACCCACACCATGCTGCTTTAACTTTGCACTCCTTCCCTCCTTGATCTTGAAAAACCCTTGGAATTTAAGGTGATCTTTGAACTTCTTGGATTTAGATTCATACTCTTGCAAATAATCACCAAGAGTCTCCTTCTTTGGCACACCTTCTTTCTCCATCTCGCTCATCATGAAAATATGGCTGGTAGAGCATTGTAAATCTGATGATGTGGTTGAAAGCTCACACCCATAGTATGAGGAATTGGAGCTTTCCTCATGTACAAATCTTGTTGAGGGATCTCAATGTTTTTCCCTCCTCATTTCTTTGATGTCTTTGCTAATACCATGCAAAGTTTGAAGAAGAAGTTTTTAGAACTTCTTCCCTCCAGAAAATAAGGGTTTTCCTTGATTTCTTGTGTATATCCTCTCCTTCCCATGAGAATATTCCATAATGGTTGAAGTACACAGGCCGAGCCAAGATTAGAGCTTTGATACCACTGTAATATTCCCAATTGGGGAAATGCAGTGATACATGCACAGAAAACGCATTGTTAAGATTTTCATGTGGTAACATATGAATTTAACCCATGTATCCATTATATATGACAATATAACAATCAAATATAAAAGGAAATTAAAAAAAAAATCACTTTTTCATAGTTAAACAGACTTCCCATGCTCAAAACAACCCAAAAACACTGAAACCCTAAGACTACTGCAACACATAATTACTGCAGAAAGTGAAAATGCAATTAATTGAGGGTTTACACTAAGAAATATAGAGAAAAAATATATTTTAATATTTATTAATCAATAGAGCACAAAAATAGAGATCTAGTCTCTTTTACATAGATCCAAGATGACCCGGAAAGGGTTTCTCGACAAATATGAGATACATGAAGTATTGGCTGCAGATATAGGGCTGAATCAAATAGATTGTCTGAAACAATGCATATATATGGCTGATCATGCAAATAAATGGCTATATCTCCTCCTACTAGCTTTCTAGGAAAAGGCTGATCCTCCTTCTGGGAAACTAGCTCAAAATACAAGGGATTAAACCCTTCCACTGCAACGCCCTAAGAAATAACATAGTTTCTGCAAAGGAATACACTGTTGCTGAAGGTGATTTCTTGGCCAAGTGCCAGATAGTGGAAATGAAGTCCATAAAACTCCACTCAGATTTCTTAAACAATATTTCCAAGGAAGAGTGGGGGATTCCCACCTGAGAAAACCCTTACACTAAAAAGTGCAACAAACTTAGCTAAATAGCTAAAGCATGAAATAATTCTAAATATACCCAGTCACAAAATCATATCTTCAATCATCCCCATATGGCTGCTATTCCCTCCATTATATATATGATGAGCTTCCTCACCATGGGTTCCACCCATTCAAGAGGTTACTTCCATGCAAAGTCTCCTCCCCCAAAATTACGTTGTCTCCATTAGTCCCACTCTTCTATTTACAGTGTTGTTTTATTTGGTCAACCATGACTTAATCTTCATGCATTGCCTCCTTTCACACCCAAGGTGTCTTTATTTTGACTAGCTAGATTGATCCTCATTCACATTGAGCTGTCTTTATTGATGATCCACTCCTTCCATATAAATGTTGTTGACTTGGTCAAACTTGATCTTGTCCACATATATTAGCCCTTATTGACACATGAGGCTGCTTGATCTAGTTATTAAGATGATCCCTTTTCACATTAAGAGGGATTTTATGCCTACTTAAGATACTTATGGGCCTCCTTACCCATTTATTCATCTAACTAGATGTTTAGAGAAAAATTAATATTCCCATTAATTGTATGCTATCTTAGGAATATTAGAGGGCAAGGGTTCACTAGTACATCTAGATGTACAATCTATTTTGGATCGATATTCCACAGTATTTGGAGATATCCCACCCGGGAGATCACCTCCTACTATTGAGTTGGAGTAGGGGATCCAAGCAGTGGTCACCACACCCTATAGGCATCCCAAAGCCTACAAGAATGAGATTGAAAAGGCCATTCAGGAGCTTTTTGCCTTATGACACATTCAGCCTAGCACCAGCCCTTTCGCCTCTTCAGTGGTTTTGGTGAAGAAGAAGGATGGAACATTGAGGATGTGCATTGATTATAGGGCCTTGAACAAACATACCATGAAGAACATATACCCAATTCCCAGGATAGATGAATTGATGGATGAACTAAGAGGATCCAAGTATTTTTCCAAGATTTATTTCAGATCGGGGTATCATCAAATCAGAGTGAGGGATAAAGATATCCCCAAGACAAAATTATGGTGCCACTATGGCCATTTTGAGTTCTTGGTGATGCCTTTTGGGCTAACCAATTCTCTGGCAACATTCCAATATTGCATGAACCACATTTCTCGTGGTCACTTAAGGAAATTTGTATTGGTCTTCTTTTATGAGATTCTTATTTGTAGCCGCACATGGGAGGATCATCTACAACATATTGAGGCAGTATTACACATTATTAAATAGCAACAATTCTATGCTAAGCTCTCCAAGTGTGAGTTTGGGCTCACAGATATTCTCTATTTAGGCCACATCATTGGAGTATATGGGGTGAGATTTCATGAAGAGAAGGTCCATGCTATCAGAGATTGGCCCGAGCCAAAGAACGTCACACAACTTCATGGGTTTGTAGGAATTTGTACCTATTACTGGAATTTTGCTAAAGGGTTCTCTCAACTAGAAGCACCACTTACATGTCTAACTAAGAAGGGATATTTCAGTTGGACAACTACAGCGTAGAAAGATTTCGACAAGCTTAAGGAGGTGATGAGTAGTTTCCCAGTATTAGTTGTACTAGATTTTACCCAACCCTTTGTGTTGGAATGTGATGCTTCAGGAGAAGGAATTGGAGTAGTGTTGATGCAAGGGGGACACCCCATAGCTTTTGAGAGTCAGAAGTTGCTTACACATGAGAAAATGCATCCCATATATGATAAGGAAATGTTGGCTATTATGCATGCCTTAGCCAATTTTTAACAATATTTGGTGGGTAACTGATTCTGAGTGAAGACTGATCACAATAGTCTTCAGTTCTTTCTTGAGAAGAAGATACTTTAGGAGAGGCAGTAGAAATGGGAGAGTAAGATCCAAGCATATGACTTTGACATAAAATATGTCAAGGGGAAGAGCAATGTAGTGGAAAATTCTCTATCTCGGAGGCCAAAAATGTTGTCCTTAATGAGCATGGATACAGATTGGAAGGTGTTAGCCACCTATAAATTTTGATATACCTAAGGGTGGTTAAATTTGTGACCAAGCCTTCAAGAGATACATTTCATTTGAAAATATATCATCCTTGAAGTCTTATGATGACTCTTTGTCCCTTTGAATTAATCTTCACTATTGTTTCCATCTTAAGACCATGTTGATTCACCAAAGAAAGTTGTTCCAAAAGGCCTCTGAAAATGCCTATTTCCACTTCTTCCCCCTCCATTTTCATAAAGCCTTCTTTTCATATTTTAACCCTCCATTTAGCCTCTAAAAGTCTTAAATCCCCTTTAAGCCCTTAAAGATTCATTTATAGGTTTAAAGACCCTTTCTTTCCTCTCTAGAGAAAGCCAAAAAAACCTCATAAACCCTTCAAAAATCCTAAAAAAACCCATTTTTTAACATTAAGGCCTTAAGCCCCTTTCGGCCTTAGCCCTAGCCCCTTTTCACAAATGACCTAGAGCCATGACCAGGTGCTAGCCCTTATCACTAATCACAATTGGAGTTTCCTTTTCCCTGACTTTTCCTTCATTCTTCCAATCTTCTGATGCGATGAGCCCTTTCTCCTTCGATCTGTGATTTCATCTGAACTGTTGAATCCACAAGAACCAACGGCCAGGATTCAATCGCGCTTCACTCGCAGCCCCCGTCATCGCATCCGCTGATTTGATCTAGACCATTGAATCCACAAGAACCAAAGGCTAGGATCTCATCGCACTCCGCCCGTAGTGCTCTGACACCACACCCGTCGATTCAATCCTGACCATTGATCTCTCATACCGATCCGACGACCAGCGCTTAATCGCACATCGCAAACTCAAGATACCCCAATGCTTTGGCCTCTTTCCTTTCTCTGATGTGATGCAATCCCCACCGTTGACCTTCTCAAATCCAACGGTCCACATTAATTCTTCTCTTCAAACCCTGCCCTTCTCATTCTCCCCCATCAACATATCTCTGCCGTCCATTCCTACAGATCCAATGGTCAGGATCTAAACCACCATTCACCCTGCAACAATCCTCCTTACGTCACTACCAGGCCCCACCCCGTGTTCCGCCCGCACACATTGCTGCCTATCGCATGCAACCCGCGCTGTCTGATCTGATGCTCCACATCCGATGGTCGATATCCAATGTCGCGTAATTTTTGCACCCAAAGCTTAATTTTTTGGGCATTTCGGCCTCCCCCCCTTTTTGTTGCACGAAAACCATTCCCAGTTTCCATTTTATCGCCTACCCTCCATAACGTTACCTTTCTCGTTTTCTCCCAGCTGTCGATCTCTTAGATTGGACGGTTCTGTTTTAATTTCGCCCCCATCCATTTTCCTTTCATCTGATCTCCTGAACGACTTCATCAAGTGATCTCCACCGTTGATTGTTCTAATCCAACGGTCCACATTCATCCTTGCACCCAAACCTCTATATGCACCTAGTTAGCTGCTCTGCCAGGATTTTCATCACATTTTCTGCTGCGCTCACATTTTCCCTCACTACCCCTCCATCCTCCTGAGCCCTTTGAAGCAGCTTTAAGCCCCATGCATGGATTTCTTAACATGTTTATCGTATGTTTGTAGGTTTTCACGGTTGATGAAGGATAAATTGTTTTACGGTCACAAAGGTGACACAAAACCTCAAATAACAGTCTCAGGGCCACGAAAAAACATCAAAGGGACCAGAACAGAAGGGTGAGGTCATGTCAATCAATGGATCAGATCCATGAACCCTCAGTGGCCCTCCAGCTCAGTGAAACCGTCCACCTGTACACAGAACATTCAAAGAGATGATGATCACTTATCTAGTGGCGGAACACAAGGCATAGAAGATTAATAAAGCCTCTAAAGGCATCAGTACAGAAAGTAGTTCGAGAAATCAACAAAGATAAAGCATAAGCAGAGCTAAAATAGTTTGAAGTACACAGAGACAGAGTAATTATTGGTGCAGAATGATGACTGACACAGACATTACCTTTACCCATGCACACAATTCTGCCAAGCAATTATTACACCAAGGAAGCTACTACAAACCATTAGAAGCAGTTATTTATAAGTATGGGAGTCCTCATAGCCAATTCTTCACTTAACTCACACCAAGAGGATAACAATACCACTCTATATGTTTTTCCTCCCAAGGACACCCTGCGGGTGATTTCTGTCATATCAAAATGGTCTCAACAAGCTATAGAGTTATCGATCCAGTCTAGAATTTAATGAAATGTTTAAGACACAAAATGGGGCATTCGAATGCACTCCTCATACCTCTGATGTTCATTAAAAATTCCTTCACCTACTTTTCCTCATTTTTCCTATAAAGACTCTTTGAAGTCTCATTGTAAAAGGTTGGCATTTGGTGATTTCTAAAGTAAAACATATTGCTGCTTTGAAGAAGCATTGGTGTTATAAAGGAGTGTGGAGGTATTTGTTTTTCTGTTGATGAAGGAGGCTGGACCATTGGATCCCTGAGCCTGGTTTTGGTGAATTACTTCTTATTTTTAATGTTATTTCATGTTTTCCACTTTGTTCCATCACGCTTTTCTTACAGTAGGATAAAAAGTTTAGGCAAAGAAATGTATCTTAGAAGCACCTATGACCTGTTTATCCTTCACTGTTTATATGTTTTCTACTACTGAACATGATAGGGTAGTCTAATATCTCTCTTGAATATTCATTTTGTTTTATTTCATAAATGGTTAATTCAGTTGTGTTAAATACTATTTAGGCATTCCCTCTTTCTTTGCCACTGAATATTGTATATGAAGTCTCCCTTTAATTATTAATGCTTGCAGTTTGATAGAGAGGTCTGTTTCGATCATACCCTCTGTTTCTTATTGTAATTATTGTGTTGAAGGTCCCTATAATTGCAGTCCTAGATGTCTAAGGCGTTCCCTCTTCTTTGAAAGAAATTGTATGTCTTTGTTGACTAAGCCTTCAACAGTGAGCTCGTAGGAGGAAATAGGGCGTTCCTCGAATCCTATAATTCATTAAGAAGGTTTTAGTCTACATTTATCCTTCCTTTGAGTGTTCGTATTGATTGAGTCCAAATCAATGATCTCACTGGAGGAAATAGGGCATTCCCTTAATCTTTTAAGCCATTGTGGAAGGGTTTAGTTTGTTTTTCACTCTTAGTCCTTAATGTTCATCCCATTTCACCTATATTATTCAACAGATCCTTGACCAAGTTAGATTTTCCCTTTGGTTTCCCTTTCTTCTCAGTCAGAACTATTTGGATTTTCACATGAATCCATTTCCCAATGGCTTGTAGATTCCCATGCTCTATCTATACCTCATGAAGCACATTTGTCCAACCAAACAAACAAAACAAACCCTTGTGCTCTATAACTAGCCTAATAACTTAAAATTTAACTTTAAAGATACATCATTCTTTACCATTTATAGAGAGATCCCTCTCTGGATCTAGGAGGGCTAGATCCTAAGATCCCAAAGTGGTTCTGATGTTGTCTTGTCTTTTGGTTAGCCAATCTACCAAAACATAGGAACCCCAACAAAAGGCTCAGTTGCTAGTAGAATATTCCAAATACCACTTTGCATGCGAGATCATAGATGGAAAAGTGAATGATGAGAGGTATAGAGTGATGGATGAGGTCATCTATTGCTAAGATCGGGTCTTCTTGACTAGATATTCTAAGCTCAAGAAGAATATTTTTTAGGCATCACATGATTCACCACTTGCGGGGCATCAAGGATTCACCAAGACATACTGGGCTATTCCGGAGAGATTCTCATGGAAGGGTCTCAAGGAGGATGTGCTCTAACACATGAAGGAGTGCATATTTTTCCAACATAACAAAGGGGAGCACAACCATCCTGCAGGGTTATTGCAGCCACTCCCTATTCCGGATGGAAAATGGGAAAGTATTTCCATGGACTTCATCACCGGTCTACCTATGGTTCACGGTAAGGATTGTATCTTTGTTGTTGTTGATCGACTAACAAAGTATTCACATTTCTTTGCTATTTCTGCGTAATATACTACCTAATAGGTAGCCAAAATCTTCTTTAGAGATGTGTTTAGACTCCATGGTATCCCAAAGACCATATTCAGTGATTGGGACAGTCGCTTCATGGGTGGCAGGAGATTTTTCGGTTAGTGGGTACCGAGTTAACACCAAGTACTAGCTGTCACCCACAAACCAATGGACAGACATAAATAGTAAACAAGTGGTTAGAAGAATACTTATAGTACTATGTTTCGGGGCAGCAAAGAGGATGGTTGTGCTGGCTCCATTTGGGGGAGTATTGTTACAACACAACCTTTCATATTTCCATTGGCATAACCCCATTTCGATCTCTTTATGGGTATGAAGCTCTATCATTTTCTGATGTGATGTTTGGAGCAAGTAAGGCTCCTAGAGAAAAGGAGTGGATTCAGGAGAGTCAGGATATACTCTGGACCCTCAAGGACAACATTGCTACAACACAAAACCAATAGAAGATATATGTAGACCGTGGTCGGATAGAGAGGCAATTTGAGGTGGATGATTTGGTCTATATTCATCTTCATCCATATAGATATTATACACTTAAGGAGAATGGGTTGAGAAGCTTAAAACTCGGTTCTATGGGCCATACAGGGTGATCCATCATGTTGGAGAAGTAGCATATGAGATGGAGCTTCCTATTGTGAGCAACATCCGTAACATTTTTCATGTCTCATGCCTCAAGAAGGCCATTGGAAAACATTTGGTTTCTACCATGGATATCCCACCCATTGATGATGAGGGCCATCTAATTTTGCAATCGGAGGCTATCTTGGATACTTGGGAGAGGCAGCCAAGGAGCAGGGTGATTAGAGAATATCTGATTCGATGGAGGAATCTACCTGGTGAGGATGCCACTTGGGAAGGAGAGAATATTTTGTAGAATCATTATTTACTGTTGCTTGAGGACAATAAACATTTTGGAGGGGAGGACTGTAATATTCCCAATTATCTTTTAACTAGTTGGAATATTATATGTTGCTTCTATTCATAGTCTAGATGAATAAGTGGGCTAGGGAGACCCTTAAATCTCTTTAGTATGAATAAATCACTTCCAATATGGATGTGGATCAGTTTAGATAGTCAAAATAAAGCCATCTTGGGTGTGAAATGGGGAAATTTGTGTAGACTGAGTCAAGATTGACCAAATCAACAACGTTGTGAAAGAAGAGAGTGGAGCTAGTGGGGACAACATAGTTTTGGTGGAGGAGTCTTTGCATGGAAGCAACATCATAAATGAGTGGGGAAAAGGGTGTGGAAGATCATTAAGGATATAAGGGAGGGGATGGCAGCCATGAGAAGCATTCATAATATTTTTTATGTTTGAGTCTTATGACTTCTTGCATGCTTCAGTTGTTTAGCTGAGTTTGTTGTACTTTTTAGTACAAGGGTATTTCCAGGCAGGAATCGCATAGTCTACCTTGGAGGACTTGAGAAGGAAATCTAGGAGGGTTATTCTGAGCTTCATTCCCACCATCTAGCATTGGGCCAAGAAGTCACCTTCAGCCACAGTGCAGTCTCATTGAGGAACTACGTTATTTTGCAGGGTGTTGTGGTGGAGGGTTGAGAAACCCTGTTTATGAGCTAGTTTCCTAGTGAAAGGAGTAGCCTTTCACCTGAAATGCTAGGGAGGAGAAGTTACAGCCATATAATTTTTATTTCAGGAATATTCTAGAATACCTTCAGTGATACAATGTGATTCATCCACAAAGTTGCAATTTTCACTTTTTGCATCTTGTGCCTTTCAAGAAACCATTGCCGGGTTATCTTGGGATTGTGTTTAGAGACTAGTTCTCCATTTTCAGATCCTTTTGATTAATATATCAGTAGATCCACTTGTTTCCATTTTCCTATAGTAGTAACCCTCAATGGGACTACGCTACCATGTCTTCTACAATTTTTGTATTGCAGCATCCTTTGGGATTCTAGTGTTTCTGGGCTTTGGAGGCTTACTTGACTAGTTTGAGTGATTTTTTCCTCAACACATTGTATATTTTTATACTATAATACATAATCTAATGAATCTATGATTTTCTCATTTGTTTTGCATCATTATTTTCTATACATTTCAGTTTAGTAGTTAATATTGTTGTCTTTCCTAATTTGGAATATAACAACCTGCCAAAGCTGAATGCAAAGAATAACACCACAAAGTGAAAGAAGGACATGGGAAAGTGGTCTGACTTCCATAAGAGCTCTACTCACAACACAAGTGAGTGTCAGGCCAAGAAATCACTGGTGGCCAAGCTGAAGGCTTCTGAATCAGATGCATGCTCTAACTTTGAATCAAAACCTGACAAGGGGAGTTACAAAGGGAAGCATATTATTGAGCAGATCCTAACACCACCGTTTCCATGACAAAGATCTAGAAGGAGGAACCTAAAGATCTAGAGGAGGAGGAGCGCCTATTCCATTCCCAAATGTGCATAAAGGGTTTCATGATACAGTTCATTGTCGATGGCGGGAGCCAAGCAAGCCTCATTTCAGCAAAGGTCATGAAGCGGCTAGGCTTTCCAACCACATCACACACACTATCGTACACCATCGGGTGGCTTCACCAAGGACGAGATCTCCGTGTCAACCATGAATGTCGCCTTCCCTACAACATCAAGCCCTTCATGGATGAGGTATTATGTGACATTTCCCCTCTTGAGGTTTGTGATGTATTATTAGGCCAACCATACTTGTGGAACTGACATGTTGTATATGAGTCTTGGCCTCATGCTCTTATCGTTACTTTGGGAAATAAGCTATACAGGACACCGGAGGTAGCACCGCTTGCTTCCATATCTTTCATTATTGTTGTTTTCTCCTTGTGATTTGCAATATTGGCAAGAAAAAACATTGCAAAGGCCACATTAGAACCACTTTGGAATCCTAGGACCTAGCCTTCCTAGATTCAGAGAGGGATCTCTCTATGTAATTGTTTTATAGATGATATATCTTTGTGCTCTTATTTATGACATTAGGCTAGTTATGAAGTTCAAAGGACTTGTTTGTTTTGGTTGATTAATTGAGAGGTTGACAGATCAGTGGTGTGATTAATTTAGGGATTGTTTCAATTGAATAGATAGACCATAAGAAACATTAATCCATTGGGCTATGGAGTCATAAAAGGATTTAATTGTTCATCAACTCTGCAAGTGTTTTCATAGGGAAAGTGAACTATATCAAGTGGATCTCTTAGATTAGGTTGTGATATGAAATAATAATAAGTTGTGAAGGCAGAAAAAATATAGTTAGTTAAGAATATTCTAGCTTTACTTTAACAAGAAAATCCTTTTAGGTAACTATTTGAGGCAAACCAAAGGATAGGGCATACCATAAAATTATTTGGCTGGAATTTTAATAAGAAAACCTTTAAGACAACAATCCAGTAATCCTAGAATTACTTTCAGACAAATAAAACATTTAAGATAACAGTGAGAGAAATTAAAGAGGAAGTTAAACCTATCTTCTTTAACTAAACACTATAAGACCTTCAAAGAAACATTTGAGCCAGACCAGAGGACATGGCATACCATAGACTTCCCTGGTTTATACTCTACTAAGTATACTTCAAAGAAAGCTCTTAAAAACAATGTTTCAAGCTACATCGAAGGACAGGGCTTACCATAGACTTCTTTGGCTTGAATATATTAAATAGTTTCCAAGGAAACAAGCTAGGTGGAACTAGAGAGAAATTAAGAATTCTCCAATCAGACCTTGCAGAGGAAAACATTAAGATAAAGAATGCAGATAAAAATAGGATGATCAGATCTTGTGGGATGAGATCAACAGTGGTCACAAGCTTTCAGAGTGGCGGGTAAAACAAATAGGAGTGGGGTCTAGGGACATATGGTAGAGTCTGAATGGGGTGAAAGTTTTAACGTAAAGCGAGGCCCAGGGTCTTAATAAACCGAAGAATGCGCCTTTTTATAAAGTGAAATGAAAGGGTTATTAACAAAGGCAGAGGGAAAAAAGTATTAAAGCAAGGGCTTTAATTTTATAAAGGTCGGGTAAATAAACAAAAGAGTTGGGTTTTAATATATTTAAACAAAGTTTAATATAAATTAAAAAGGGTCCTGAAAGTTTAATGTTTTTAGACTTAAAACAATGTAAAAAGCAGTTTTTACATTTTTTAGTGTATACAAGTAGAAATAGTGAAGGGAGGGTTTTGAAGGCTTTTTAGAGAGGAAATTGGATGTTTTAAGTGGGGGGGAAATGAGGGAATGAAATTGATGATAGGCAAGGAGGGTGAAAATGAGAGAAATAACCCCAAAATGAATTCTTTTAAGAGCAGTAAGGTGTTTTGAGAAGGTAGAGATGAAATATAATGAAAAATGTTTATTGATGATAATGAAGGCAATGGGATTTCAAAATATAGTTGATAGGAGAATAATTATATCTTTAGCTGCTTGTGGAAAATCAATAGTCACCTAGTGAATCTGTAGAATACAGGAGGATAACAGTGGCTCCAGCTGGGGAGGGCAACTCCTTTAGGAGGTGTCAAGAACCTCAGAGATCAAATCTATGGAATTTGTAGACCAATGCCTTGATTGTATTTGGAAGTTTCCTCTTTCTTCATAGGTTAATTTGCTTCTTTGTAGATGTGATCTTTGAAATTTGGAAAAGAATGATTGTTTCAACTCAACTTCTACCTACCCATCACAATTTTCATAACTTTTTTTCTTCATTTGGGTGCATTTAGATTGGCCAACCATTTGACATCATTTTCTTTTGAAAATAGGAAACTATCTACTTCTACTCTTATATCATCCAAAGGCTCAGATTTGAATGATGAGCTCTTTTATTTTTCTACCTAATCTATCTATATGTCAAGATTAAACAGTTTGACAAATTTTCATTCTCTAATCTAGAAACAGGAAATTGAAAACATGATCAAATCAAGATTAAGAAATCTAATTTGTCATGAGCTATGGCATTTTGGACAAGCTACACACAGATTTATTTTGAAAAAAGTAAAACTAAAAAATTTGAGGGTTGTAATCTGGAATTTATCATTCATCCCTATTTTTCTCTTTGGTTTAGATTTTTAACATTGGAACCAATATCTTTTCCTAATCTAATCTACTAACAAGCCAAGTTTAAACAATTTGGAAAATATTCATTTACTAACCTATCAACAGAAAATTAAAACTTGTTCAATCATGATCAGGCTGTATGACTGAACAAAACTTCCTCTTCTAAAGTAGTGGCATTTGGACTTGCACACTTTCAGAAATACTCTTTTTTGGTATGGGGCTTTACCTTTTCTTCTTATCTGCCCTATTTTCTTATTTTCTTTGTTTTTTGTGTTTATTTTTCTGATATTTTACTCAAGAAATGTTATATACAATGAATAAAGCATTAAACTGAGATCTTCAACAAAAATAATGCTTGAGCATCCTGTCATTGACAAAACCTCCAAATAATTTTGTTCCATCCATTTCTTGTAGGAAAAATGCTTTGTTACCTCTTGCAGAATGGATGATGTATGGACCTTTCCATAGATTTTCAAATTTTCCATGCTTGCTCTTGTCTTCTCTTCTTGAGTCCCACTTCAGCACTTTGTCACCAATATTGAAATAATTTGCTGTGGTTCTTTTTTCAAACAACTTCTTTATGTTTTATTGCACTTGTTGTGTTTTGTTATATACTTCTTCCATAGTTTGCTGCAACTCTACAATCTGGTTTATTCTTCTTTGTATGTCATTCTCTTCAGAATTTAATTCTTGGATGAGTTTCATCACTAGCACTCCTAAACTTGTTGGAAAAATTACATCTGCTCCATACACTAGTTGATAGGGAGACATTCCAAGTTACTTTTTGTTTGTTAATCTGTCTTCCCATAGTGCATGCACTAGTTTGATGTGCCGTGATTTCTTCTTCTTTTCTAGCAAATTTTTGATGATGTTCACCAAACTTGTGTTTGAGGATTATGCCAATCCATTACCTTGAGGATAATAAGTTGTTGACTGGCCCAATGTAATCTGATATTTGTGGCAGAAGTCCGCCATTTTCTTGGATCTAAAAGTAGCAACATTGTCAGTGATAATCTTTCTAGGACAGCCAAATCTAGACAAAATGTGGTTTTCAAGGAATTTGATGATTACTAAGCCTGTGGTAGTCCTAGAAGGAATGGCCTCTATCCATTTTGTAAAGTAGTCAGTTGCAGTGAGGATCCATTTGTGTTGGGCAGAGGAGGTAGGATGGATTTCTTGAATAAAATCTAGGCCCCATTGTTGAAAAGGATCTTCAACAGAGATAGGATGCAAAGGTAAGGGAAACTGTTTTCTTTTGCCTTCAAATATTTGACATTTATGGCAGGAAATTACCATTTTATGGATGTCTTGAAAGAGGGTGGGCCAATAGTAACTAGCTCTAACGATTTTGTAGACAGTAGTTTTCCAAAAGAGGTGGCCTCCACATTCTCCTTCATGAAACTCATGATTGATCTTATCTGCATCATTCTTAGGCAAACATGTAAGCAATATACCACTAGCATTTTTCCAATATAAAACTTTATCTAAAATGTAGTAATTTACAACCTTCAACATTAAGAATCTAGCCTTTGTTTTGGACAAACCAGGAGGAACATTAAGATTAAAAGGCACATATAAAATATCAGCATACCAAGATGAATTCAGAAATGATTCTTCAATAATTGGGGTTGCCAACTCCCCCCTGTTCATATAATGCATCAATCATATTCATGTCCAGTGCTTGGAAGTTTGTTTCACCCATGAGTTTAGCCAGTCCTTGTCCTTTGATTAGTTTAGTGGGCTTGATTTCTAAATCATATTCTAATATAACAGGAATCCACTTACCCCTTTTTCTATTAGGATCTTGTGTTAGAATGTATTTTACCACTGAGTTAAGCACAAATGAAATTATATGTGAGTGTAAAATGTAAACTCTGAAATATTTCAATGCCTTGATTAAGGAAAAATATTGTTTCTCCATTATATTGTATTTCAGAGGTGCATCTCTTAATGCCTCGCTGAAAAATACAATAGGTTGTTTCTGTCCGTTTATTTTTTTCTGTAGTAGGACAGCAACAACTGTATGTTCTGATGCAAAGGAGAAAATGAAGAAGTCTTTGGTAAAATCAGGGCTAATTAGAACTGGTGTCTCGGTAAGTGCTTGTTTTACTAGTTCAAAGGATTGTTTTTCTTCTATGGTCCATTTGACTCCTATTTCTCTTTTCAACATGTTTGTAATGTTTCTTAGGAGTTCTGCAGGGTTTGGTATGAACCTTCTTAAGAAATTTATCTTTCCAATGAAATATTGCAGCTCTTTGATGTTTCTAGGATGATTGATTTGCAATATTCCTTCAATCCTATTTGGGCCCATCTTAATCCATTATTTAGATATGATATGGCCTTAAAGTTTACCTTCTTGGAGACCAAACGGATTTTTCTTGGGATTTAAAGGCAAACCATACTTCCTACATTTTTCAAAGACCTTTTTTAAGTGATCTATGTGTTCTTCATCTGTTTTATAATAGACTGTGATGTCATCAAGGTATATCACAATGAAGTAACCTATCTCTTCTGAGAAAGAAATATCCATGGCTCTTTGGAAGGTGGCACCAACATTCATTAACCCAAAAGGCATTTTCACATACATGAAAGTGCTCCAGGGTGTAGTGAAAGTTGTCTTGTGTTGATCATCTGGGTGTACTAGCACCTAATTGTATCTTGAAAATCCATCTAGCAAAGAAATTATTTTAGAACCCACTACCATTTGTAAGATGTGATCCATTTTTGGTAAAGGGTAGTTATCTTTTAAGAAGGATTTGTTTAAATTTATGAAGTCTATGCATAGCCTAACTTCTCCTATTTTCTTCCTCACTGATACAAAATTTGAAACCCATTCTGAGTATCTCAGAGGGACTATTATTCCAGCATCATACATTTTCTTAATTTCTTTCTCAACCAAGGGCAGTTGTACAAGGTTTATTCTGCGAAAATTTTTGTTTAAAGGGCTTCTAGTTTTCTTTGAGAGGTATCTTATGCTGAATTTCTCTGTATCATATGACTTTAAATCTTCATAACGCCAAGCGAAAACATCAGTAAATTGTCTAAAAAGCTCAAGATATTTCTGTTTTATATGATTTGGCAGTGTTTGGATAATTTTATCATTTTGGGTTTTTTTTTCACTGCCTATGTTGCATTCCTCTATTTCAACTTCAGTGGGTTCCATATTTGGCTTCCTGGCGACATCATTAAAGTAAAAATGTTCTTCTAGAGGAACCAGTCCTTTTGGCAAGTTATCATTATTGGACTACATAACTTCAAAGTATTCTTTCTCTAAATTAGTGCAGAACTCTATTGTATGTATGTGTTCTTTGTCTAACAGATTTATATCAACAATATTAGGAGGTTCTTCTTTGTAAATATGTTCCTCAGTAGGGCAATATTCTTCATACTCTGAGTTTGAATTTGGCATTTCAAACTCATTTCTAGATTGTAGGAAATCTACTATTTGTTTATCTCCTTCAAAAAATTTCCAAGATTTTATGTTATCAGGAACTGCTGGTCTATATTTTACTTGGACTGTGTATTGTTTGTTTTGATAAGGCTTTTGACATGTGTTGGCTGCAAATGATAGACCATTGGCAAGAATTTTTTTACTTCTAGGGACAAAAGTAAGCTCATATTCTGTGAAAGTTTTCAAGAGGTCAATGGCATCATCCCTATATGCTTTTAGTATTGGATGCCTAGCTGTGTATTCTCCATTAACCTGCCTAATGACTAGTTCTATATCTCCATGAACAGTTATCCTCTTAGCTCCTAATTTCTTCATTAATTGTAGCCCTAGGAGGAGTGCCTCATATTTAGCTATGTTATTTGTACGTTGAAAGTTTAGCTTGTATGAGTGGCCTTCTGCATGATTTTTATCTATGTTATGAACCCATATGCCTACTCTTGAACCAGTTTTGCTGCAAAAAACATCAAAACTCATACTCCAAATAGGTTCAATTTCAGATTTTTCCTTATGTTGATCATTAATGTCCCGATTATGCCTTTTATAGTGGTTGCCACTGTGTTGTTTATTATTTTGTCTATCACGGTCAGCACTATGTTGGTGGTTGCTTTGTTCCCTATGGTCTCCACTATGTTTGCTGTAATATTCTGTTTGGGAAAACTGTTTTGACTGTTCCTCCTCTTTTTCCTCTTCTTCTACAATTATTTTCTCATTTTCTACTGCTTATTAATTAACATTTTCATCATTGTAATGATAAATGAATAAAGGTCTATATGAATGGAGTAAAGAGGGGAGTTATCTAGTTTTTCTTGACTACTAACCATGTATTTCATGTGTGTTTCCCTATATATTCTTCTTGGTTGACTAAAGACAAGGATGGTAGCATAGGTCATGTCCATTTGTAAGGTACCTTGGAGTTTAGCACCCCATGATATTAAAAGGAGCATGCCATATTTTGGAGGAATATCAGCCACTACAATATCCATTACTAGGCTCTTGGTTGGTATTTGTGCTAGATTAACACATAGATCTTTGATTAGGCCTAGAAATTTAACTCTACTCGAGTCAAAAGAGTGTAGATCTTTGTATGGTCTAGTTATCTAAAGGCCTAATCTTTCCATCACTACTTTTGGCATAAGATTGTGTGAAGCACCAGAGTCTAATAGGGCATTATGAAAATTCTTATCATGAATGTTTAAACTAACATAGAATGGAGGAGCACCTCCTTCTTGAAATTTCCCTTCTACTTCTGGTCCAAACAGAAGTTAAGGTTTTTCATCATTTAAATTAACAGAATAAACATTCTATCCTTGTTTAAAGCTTTCAAAATTTGGGATCTATATACATCCTGAGTGACTAATTCAGTAATAAGATTAGAGATTTTAATCTTAGCAACTTCATTCTATATACTGAAAGGTGTCTGAGTTTTTGAAATTTTCAAATCAACCTTTTCAGACACTGTTTTCACAACAATTTCAGCTTGCTGGTTTTTATTACGAACAACAGTTAAAACAGTTTTATTAGGAGAACAAGCAGTGTTGCTAGTGTTGCTTTGGTCACCACTTTGTTTGGGACTAGGTTGGATGTTTTTATTTTTGTTTTTATCAGAACTTTCAGCCACTATGTTTGAATTTTATATTGTATTTTTAGAAGTGTTTTCAAGGTTGTTTTTAGCAGAAATTTCATAGTTTTTTCTTTTGGGAGTGTCTTGGTTTTTCTTGCTTCTGAGGTCATATTGTTTGTGTACTTCCATGATAGCATTTGCAAAGCCTTTTTTATAGTCTTCTGATTCTAGGCTTTCTCCAGCTCATATTGAGTTGGGGAAAACATACCTTGTTCTTCCTCAGTGAGGGAAACAATATCCTCATTATTTACTCTCATTAAATTTATGTTGTTTTCCTTTTTTTCTTCAACTAACCCCTCATCTGCATCAACATAGTTTTCTTGGAAAGGAGGTCTTATTTGCTGATCAGGAACTCTTTATCTAATTTGAGGGGGGTTTCTTCTAAAGTTCTGATTTTGATTTTGATTTTGATTTATGTTTTGAGGAGCTATTTTGTTTTCTCGAGGATAAGATATCTCATTTACATTCATCCTCTCCATCATCCTTTCCATGGTTTTGACTAAATTATCAATTTTTGTATCAGAAGTGGAGGATATAGCTTCTTCTCTATATTTGACTGTTTTTTCATTTTTCATTCTAGCTCTTTTAGCAATCATATTGGCTTCTACACTTACTTCTCCTCTTTGCATGTCTTCTAATGTGAGGGCTTCTCTCTCTCTTAATTGATAAGCCATTTCTGGGTCAAAACCATTAGGAAATTTCACTAGAGCTAGACCTTATGGAGGTTTTATGTGAGGAGGTAGGGCATATATACACTATTGAATCTAGTGTAGTACTCTTGGACACCCTCTCCAACATTTCTCTTAATCTTTTCATACTCTGTTAAGATTTGGAGAGGGTTATTTTTTACCTCCCATTTGTTTAAGAATAGTTGATGAAAAGAAGGGAGGTCATTAATACTATTAGGGGTCAAGCCTTTGGACCATTTTATTTCTTCTCCCCTAAGATTTGAGAAAACATTCTAAGCTTACTAGTTTCATCATCTATTTCTTGTTTGTCAAAGTAGTCACTCATTCTATCCACATGTTGTTGAGCAGTAGTAGAGCTACTAGCATCATATAAGGGAATCTTGGACTGGTAGTCCTGTGGTAGAACAACTAAAGGTTGTCGAAGGATTAAGGCAGTATACCATGTTACCATGATCTGTGGTTGTGGAAACAATGGAATGTTAGCAAGTGGAGGATTGACAAAAGGAGGTACAGGATTAAATAGAGGAAGGTGAACATTGGGGGATGAAGTTAGTACAACAATATTCTGTTGTAGGGTGGATGGATCTAAAACTATCTAGGTTATTCAACTCTAAGATTTAGTCCTAGACAAGCTTTACTCTAGGGGTGGGTCAGAGGGGATATTCTACAAGTCTTTAAGGTTTTCAGGCAGGGAACTTACTTTGTGGATTGGTCTGCTAACAATTGGGTTTTTAGATCTAGGAGACTTCCTAAGGATGCTCTCAGGATTGTCAACTATTGCAGGAGGATTTGGGTCAGGATGGGATCTGGTATGGATTCTTCTAGAAGCTAGAAATTTGGACCCAAAAGTCTGAAAGGTTAAGAGTTTATGATAGTATTCAAGGACAACCAATTTGTGAAATAAATACTTAATCCAAAAAGAATTCTTGACTGGGTTTTACTGATGTTTTATGATAAAATAATTTTTCCCAGTGGAGTCTATGGAAAATCAGTGGAGTCAGTAGGTCTACTGAAAACCAGTGGAGTCACCAGGTGGAGGATTTTTACTTTTTTTATGGTTCACTGTTGTCCACCATCAGCAATCAGGTACCATTCTTGGCTTACACTTGATTCATCTAAGTTTAAAATGAGGCTTTTTGAGTTTTGAGTGAATTTAAACTATTTATTACTCAGTATTCCCCAGTACGGTCGCCACTATGTTGTCTCCTTGTCACATTAGGGGAATTTTGAGGTCTAAAAAGGGCCTCCTAAAGAAATTATAAAATAATAGTGAAAATAATAAAATAATATTTGTTTACATCATCAAATTTTAGAGGGGAAAAAGAAAAAAACTACTTTTTTCAACTCGTATTTTCAACTTATCTCCCAAATTTCTTACTCAAATTTTGACCGAGAGTGCTCGTTGGATGAAAAATTTAATTCCTCATCCAAGGAGTACCCATGTTGCATAATTTGGATGGATATTGCTACACAAGAAATGAGAAATACATGAAAAATATGATTGTAATAATGTTTTTTCTTCTATTTCTAATTTTTCGTGTAGCAAGGTCCATCAAGAGTATGCAAAATGGGTACACGTTGGATTAGGAATTAAATTTTGCATCCAACGAGTACTCCCACTCAAAATTTAACTAAACACTTTGGGAGATAAGTTGAAAATATGAGTTGAAAAAGTAGTTTTATTCTTTTATTATTTTTTAATATTTGTACCCTTTTAATTAAAAAATGGTGAATCATCCCCCATGGTTGACATCATCATCTTGAATCTTATTGGTTCTTATAAATTTTATTTTGGTTGTACATTTTTCTTAGGAGGCCCATTTTAGACCTCAAAATTCCCTTAATGTTTGCAAGATTGGCAAGAACAAACACTTCAGGGACCACATCAGAACCACTTTGGAATCCTAGGACCTAGCCTTCCTAGATTCAAAGAGGGATCTCTCTATGTTATTGTTTTATAGATGATATATCTTTGTGCTCTTGTTTATGATATTAGGCTAGTTATGAATTTCTAAGGACTTTTTTGTTTTGGTTGATTAATTGAGAGGTTGACAGATTAGTGGTGTGATTAATTGAGGGAGTGTTTCAGCTGAATATATAGACCATAAGAAACATTAGTCCATTAGGCTATGGAGTCATAAAAGGATTTAATTGTTCTTCAACTCTGTAAGGGTTTTCATAGTGCAAGCTAAATATATCAAGTGGATCTCTTAGATTAGATTGTGATATGAAATAACAATAACTTGTGAAGGAAGCAAAACTATAGTCAGTTAAGAATCTTCTAGCTCTAATTTAACAAGAAAATCTTTTTAGGTAACTATTTGAGGAAAACCAAAGGACAGGGCATACCATAAACTTCTTTGGACATACTTTTAATAAGAAAACCTTTAAGACAACAATCTAGTAATCCTAGAATTACTTTCAAACAAAGAAAACATTTAAGATAATAGTGAGAGCAGTTAAAGATCAAGCTAAACATGTATTCTTTAACTAAACACGCTAACACCTTCAAAGCAACATTTCGAGGTAGACCAGAGGACACGGAATACCATAGACTTCCCTGGTTTAGAACATCCTAAGTATACTTCAAAGAAAGGTCTTAAAAATATTGTTTCAAGCTACACCAAAGGACAGGGCTTAGCATAGACTTATTTGTCTTGACTCTATTAAATCATTTCCAAGGAAACAAGCTAGGTGGAACTATAGAGAAATTAAGAATTCTCCAATCAGACCTTGGAGAGGAAAACATTAAGATAAATAATGCAGACACAAATAGGGTGCCAATACATCATATCCTACTCTAAAATGTATGTTCGTTTATCAGAGAAATAGTGGACAGAATGAAAAACATAAGGAAAATAATTAAAAAGAAGGAAAACTTCTCCATTAACATAGCTCAAGAATCCTCTGAATGTGCTTGTATTACTGATGTTCAAAATAGTCACATTACTCCATGTACAACAGATCTTTGTAACAGAGATATTTCTCAAATCCAACCTAGAAATCCTCAACTAGCTCAACAACAGAAATCAATGAACTAATCACCAACTAACCAACACTAAAAAAATGAAGCTTACATGAAGTATTTATCTACAAAATGAGGATTTGATGCTAAGATAGGGTTTCAGATGTCATTATTACAGAGTTAATGAGTTTTTGACCTTTAAGACCATGCAAGGCCCAAGGCAAAAAATATCTGAGAGTGTTTCTAAATAATAACTCCTAACTTCATTATTTGAGCTAATTTCTGGAAATGTTTGACTTTAAGGATTTTTAATAACTTTATAATAACTACTGGGTAGATGAAAAATATCTCTGGCTATGCAATAACTATTTGATGTTTTATTGAAATAAAACATGTTATAGGTGGCAAAATATATCCTTTGAAGAAGTAAATGCTTTGGGTTGAGTCATTTGGATTTGTTTCTGTGTTTGATCAGCCTCTGTTCACCATTTAAACTCTGTTTAGGCCTTTAAACTCTGGATTTTCCTTTTAAACTTTCTTACTGTCTTTTCAGTTAATTTTTCCTTTATCTCCGTTTGTCCTTTTTAATCCTTTATTTTAACCTTTAGTCCTTTAATATTTGCTTTCTGTCTTCATTATTTTTAACCTTTGCTTTATGGCTAACCTTCATGATTTGTCTCTTGATCTATGATTAACCCTTTAACCTTTGCTACTACAGTCTTTTGAATTTTTTGTCTTCCTGTGCCAGTTTCTGTCTGTGTTTTCTATACAGGGATGAATTCTTCTATTGTTGGAGGGTTTGATTAATCACCAATGATCATGATTCACTGATGGTTAAGCTTGATATTTTTCCTCTAGCTCTTTTAAATTAAAATAAACCTTTGGATCGTCATCCATACATTCATCAAAACATTCCTGGGCCTTTCTAATGCATTTTATGATTTTATGCCATTAAACCTGTACATAAACAAACGGATTAATCTTTAAATCCTGCGGGGAAGGTTTTTCTGTGTTTACTGGGGTTTTTCGGGCTTTGGATAATTGCAAAGGAGTTAATAGTGGGTCAGGAATTTGTTCCACAAGCACAGGGCTCTTGGAGTATTCAAATTGGATGGCAGTATTTCTTTATGGCACGAAGAAGGTAGGGTGGTTTTCAGGAGCGAAAGAAGTGGTTTTCGCAAGATGGAAGGGGGGGTAATGATTTTGGGAGCGGGTGTGCAATTCCATACAGGGGTTTCCACATGGTGGATGGGACCGTGGTAAAACCACTTATATTGCAAGGTTAAGGTTTTTTTTAACCCCCATGCCATTGTATTTTCGATGAGTGCGGTCAACTGTTAGATCTCGTGGGATGAGATCAACGGTGGTCACAAGCTTTTGGAGGGACGAGTAAAACAAACGAGAGTGGGGTCTAGGGACAGATGGTGGATTCTGAATGGGGCATGAGGTTTAGTGCAAATTGGGGCCCAGGGTCTTAATAAATAGAGGAATGTGCCTTTTTATAAAGTGAAAGGAAAGGGTTATTAACAAATGCAGAGGGAAAAAATTATTAAAGTGAGGGCTTTAATTTTATAAAGTTCGGGTAAATAAACAAAAGAGTTGGGTTTTAATATATTTAAACCAAGTTTAATATAAATTAAAATGCTCCCGAAAGTTTAATATTTTTAGACTTAAAACAATGTAAAAAGTTGTTTTTACACTGTTTTAGTGTATACAAGGAGAAATGGTGAAGGGAGGGTTTTGAAGGGTTTTTAGAGAGGAAATTAGATGTTTTATGTGGGGGGGAAATGAGGGAATGAAATTGATGATAGGCAAGGAGGGTGAAAATGAGAGAAATAATGCCAAAATGAATTCTTTTAAGAGTATTAAGGTGTTTTGAGAAGTCAGAGATGAAATATAGTGAAAAGGTTTATTGAGGATAATGAAGGCAGTGAGATTCCTAAAGATAGATGATAGGCAAAGAATGCTATCTTTAGCTGCTTGTGGAAAATAAATAGTCACCTAGTGAATCTGTAGAATATAGGAGGATAACAACTACAAAATAATGCAGTAAGCTCATTTCCAAACTGGGAAATTTGTTTTCCTAATGATCCAAACTAATGGCAAGAAGAAGGTTATGGCCACAACCTTGAGATATGGCTCCTCCACACGACAACAAAAAATGGACAAGGCCTTGGAGGAGCATTGGGAAATATTCTCCTCACCCGCAGGGGAACCTATGCACTGTCAAGTCAAGCACACCATAGATCTAGCCCAAGGTGTGTCGTTCCCAACGGAGCAATCTATCGACGTTATGTTCTTGAGAACGATGAAATCAAGAGAATATTTAAGAGCTACTGTAGAAAGGTCACATCCGGTTGAGTTCATCACCTTGTGGGAGCCTGATCGTGTTGGTGTAGAACAAGGATGGGACTTGGAGACTCTGTATTGAATATCAGGCACTGAACAAGATCACTATATGGTATAGGTTCCCGAACCCACTGATTGATGACCTTCTAGACCAACTCAAGGGGGGGATATTTTAGCAAGAATGGCTTGAATTTTGGGTATCACTAGGTACCAATCGAACCCTACGATGTGCAGAATACTAACTTCAAATCTAAAGAGGGCTTGTTTGAATGGTTGGTCATGCCTTTCGAGTTGACGAATGCTCTTGCAACCTTCATGAGGCCGATGGATGAAATCTTACAGCCATTCACCAACTCATTTGTAGTAGTATATTCATCTGGATTTATGTAGGAACACACGAAAATATGGAAATATACATAAAAATAGAGATGCAGTGGAAATAAAAACTCATTTCTTTAAAATCAAATGACTAAAATATGCTTACAGACACAATGAAAATAGACTAGTTAGGGTGTTGGTAGCTTATCTCTAAGAAGAGATGTGGTGGTTACATGCCTCTGAAATATGTTACAATGAGGCTCGAGGGCCTATTTATTATTGAAAAATAATGGAAAACCCTAAGCATCCAAAACCCTAAACCAAGAGATGAAGCACCAAAACTATGGGCCCCGTTTCGGTAAATTGGTACATCAATCTTCCCGAACACATAACTTTGGCATATTATCTCCGTTTGACACGCAAAATTCCTCATTATAAAGATCTATCTGAGGAGTACAACTTTGAATGTGATAAAAATAAAAATAAATTCCATGTTTGTCCCTATTTTTCCCAAAAAATATCGTTTAGGGCCTCAAAACGTCTCTGAAAGATCAGGATCCGAAAAACTGCTAAAAATAGTAAGTTGTGCTGAAACTGAAAAACTGAAAGATCCAATGGTGGGGGTAAAAATTGAATAGGTGGGTGGCCACCAATATCCACCTCGATCATTCCTCCCCCCTTATAAAGCAATGGTCCCCATTCCATTGAGCTCCTTCATGATATGAGGCAAATTCTATTGAACTTGGTATTGGGTTTGTCGAAAATGTTGTGGACCTACTGGTGGACCTGCTAGATGCGCTCGATATATTTGGTTGATTTATCAGCCTCAGATAGTACATGTGTGGATTCTCTCTGTGTGGTCGCATGAGGTATGGCAACATCAAGCGGTGGCGTGCCTAGGGTCAAATCAATGGAGTGCTTGACTTGATAGTATAGAGGAACCTCTGCGGGTGAGGATAAAATGTCTTCATATTCCCCCATGACTTTTTCCATCTTCTTTTCCAATGCAGGGGATCCATTTTTCAAGGTTGTGGATATAATATTCTTCTTGTCTCGTGGGTGAATAGTAATGAAAATAAATTTCCTAGTTTTGGAAACAATATTACAACATTTTTTGCAGTAGTGAAAGAGATGGCAAGAGGTTGTACTACCTTCGGTATCATGTACAATTTATTTCCCAAAGTAATAACAAAAAAATGAGGCCTAGACTCATACACAACATGTTACTTCCACAAGTATGGTTGGCCCAATAATAGATCAGACACATCAAGAGGAGTAATATCACACAGTACTTCATCTGTGAATGGCTTGATGTTGTCCGGAAGGTGGCACTGTTGGTGGACGCAGAGATGTCTTCCTTGCTGAAGCCACAAGGTGGTATACAGTTTCGGGTGTGCTATGGTCGGTAGGCTGAACCGCTTCACGAACTATGCTGAAATGAGGTTCTTTTGGCTTTTGTTATCGACAAGGAATTATAGTGGAGAACCCTTCACCCACATCTACGAATGGAAGGGGCACTCCCCCTCCTCTGGAGCTTGTGGTGGAAAAAATGGCACTAGGATCTACATCAATGATCTGCTTCCATTTTTCATTTCCATAGTCTGGTTCTAACTCAGGATCAGAACATGCATTCGATTCAGGTGCCTTCAGTTCGGCTACCAATGACTCTTTGGTTCGACACTTGTTTGTGATATGAGTGGGGTTGCTATGAAATTCACACCACTTACCGGTGTAGTTATTTGGATTTGTGCTGTTGTTTTGACTCACCCCAATTTAGATGTGCCCATTTTTCTATGGTTTGGGGGTGCCTTTCCGTGGCTTCAAATTCATAGATCCAAATTCTCACTTCTTCTACTTAAATTTATGCTCGATCTTGGCAACATAGAGATATGCCATGCCGAGTGAGGTAATGTCGAGGAACTCCATTTCCTCCTAAATGTATCTGTGCAAATAGTTACAATACTTGATAGATGTAGGTTGAAAATAACATCAACATGTATACATTGGGCTTATGGAGTCAAATCATTTCAGTAATTCAGTGAGTCTACTTAACATGGAATTTGAGGAATATTATATTTTTTAGTGATAAGGCACACACACATGAAACATGTAAAAACGCAGTCAGTTCACTTATAAAGGAATTCAGAGCATCTTATAGATGAATTCTGAGTAATATAGATGAACACCACTGCAAATGAGATATATAAGAAATGCAAATAGAATAGGAAAACACTAATAACCCTTTTAGAATCTCAAGTTGGTCAAATAGAAGATCTCTGTATTAGCTGAAAACAATCAATTCATAACAAGCTTATTTTTGCCAAAAATGTCCAACCCTTGACAAATTCGACCCAACGGCCTTTAATAGACTTCTTATATCCTCAAATGATATACCTCTAGGATAGATACACTGAATTTATGTCCATTGACACCTTGCATAACTATAAAACATGAAATTTATTACAAAAGGACACCTATCCTACTTGACAATCCTATTTCAAAAAGGACGCAAACTCCTTATTGCTATCTTTAACAAAACTTATCTACTTGAAATTACATCATTGACAAGTATGTCATCACATGGTCGAATTTGGATAATGGCATTCATTTCTTCATGACCACTTAGTTGACCTCAAAAATAGGAAACAACACCCTATTTTTTAGGCAAAGGATCTTTTTCCTTCTTTGAGCATTTTGGCTATCATTTGACCTTTAATTCATGGTATTGAATATTTAATCATGTATTGATATTTTCCATGACTTTTCCATATCCTCCATATTTTCAAAAACCACTTTAAAGGCTGCTCCAAAAGATGAAATATGTTGTGCTACGAAAACACAGTAGTTTCGTAACACTTTCTGTAGCGTTGCCTTACAAGTATTTGTTCTCAAAAATTCTAACTCTTTCCTCTTGAATCATCATTATCACCCTTCAGAACATCTCTCATAAAATTTTCAGCCCTTAACTCGGCCTTTAACACTTTTAACACTGATCAAAAGAAGAAAAAATGCAGCTACAACAGTTTCGTAGCGCTTTTCTTCTTTTTAAGCTTGGAGGCACTATGAAACTGCTGAGAGTGCAGAGTTTTTCATAAATTTGTCAAAAGAAAATTGTAGTTGCCTAGAAAATTATAATATAACCTATTTTCATCATCTAAAAATCATAAAAACCATAAACCAACTTCATTTTAGTTTCCTTGAGGTATTTCTTCCTCATATTTAAGACATCCTTATAGATTTGTCATGTTTTTTCCTGAAAAATAGGTCTTGGAGTAGAACCTATATCTCCTAATCCATGATGTAGTTTGAGAAACTAAAGGAGGTTTTCTTAGGCCATTATTTCTTGAATAAAAATCCCTATTGGTTTTTTGAAACACAACACCTGCTTTCTCGAAACTGCATTTGAAAAACATGTGTAAAACAAGAAATCTATGTTTCTAAAAATAGGGCTTCAATGAAATCCTTGTATCTCCCAATTGCTAGAACCTGTGAGAAAATTGAAAGATTTTTTTGTAGCTGGGGCTATGATGAATAAAATCCTCTTTTATAATTTCAAAACACTTTTTCATTTTTCCAGAAACTGAACTTGAAGTTGACTGCTAAACATTCATGTACAGGACAGTTTCGTAACAACAGTTTCGTAGCGCATTTTAATTTATCAAATTCTTCCACTTCCTAATGAATTTGAAGAAACCAAGAGAGGTTTTTTTATTTAGTTCCGTGATGAAGAAAAACCTCTTTCAGATTTCCAAAATACGTTTTCAGTTGCTCATAAACTATCATTGAGGTTAACTTCTCGAAGTTAGAAAACAGATTTTTGCTTCATATCCACTATGAAACTATTAGCCATATTCATAGCAAAAAGTGACTTTTTACAGTGTAATGCGCTACAAAACTATGGTTCCTTGGATAATTTGGCATTTTCAATACCAAAAAAATTGGAAAATAAAATGAATCGAAGAATGATGAATGATGTGACATGAAGGAGTTTGAATATGGGTGGGTTTAGACCTTAGAGTGAACTTAAACCATAAAAATTTAATATTTTCCTTGAAAAAAATTAAAAATGAATCCTACAACCCTATTTTGACACATGAAACTATCTAACTTTGTCAAAATGATGTTTGAATTTTTTGAGTGATAACAGGGGACATGCAAAGAAAAACATAGAAAGAGCAAACCGCTCTGATACCACTGATCTGGATTTATGCATGAATGTAATCAAATACATAAATAGACATAAAAACAAAGATGCAACGGAAATAAAATTTCATTTCATTAAAATCAAATGACTAAAATATGCTTACAAACACAATGGAAATAAACTAGCTAGAGCACTGATAGCTTATCTCTGAGAAGTGATGTGGAAACTATATGCCTCTAAACTCTGTTACAATGAGGCTAGAGGGTAAATTTATTATTGAGAAACAATGTAAAACCCTAAACATCCAAAAACCTAACCCTAGGAGATGAAGTGCCAAAACTAAGGGCACCGTTTAGGAAAATTGGTACATCAATCTTCCCGAGGACGTAACTTTGGCATACGATCTCTGTTTGACATGCACAATACCTCATTAGAAAGATCTATTTGAGGACCAAAAATTTTTGTGTGAGAAGCATCAATGCAAATTCCATTTTTCTCTCCATTTTTCGAAAAAATTTCATTTAGGGCCTCAAAACGGCTCTGGAACTTTAGGACCCGAAAAAAATGCTAAAACTAATAAGTTGTGATGAAACTGAAAAACTAAAAGAACCGATGGTGGGGGTCTAAATGGAATAGGTGGGTGGCCACCAATATGTTCCTGGATCATATACTTCGATGACATGCTGATATTCAGCCAGACTTGGGAAAAGAACCTCCACCACATTCGACATGTCCTATAAACACTGCGAGAACACAAGTTGTGTGCCAATTTGGAGAAGTGCACTTTTGGCATGATCCAGGTTCCATATCTAGGATACATTATTGATGATCAGGGGGTGCATGTGGATCTAGCCAAGATCTAAGTCATTCAGGATTGGCCAACCCCAACCACTCTAATAGAGCTCCGCAACTTTTTGTGTCTTGCTAATTTCTATTGCATGTTAGTGTTGGGATTCTCTCATATCACTTGGCCCTTGAGTCTAGTCACCAAGGGAGGAGCGAAAGAAAAATTCTCTTGGTATGAATATCAACATAAGGTGTTGGTACAGTTGAAATGTTACCTCTTCTCTGCCTAGTGCTCACATTACCAGACTTGCAATAGCCATTCGAGATCGATACAGATGCCTCTGAATATGCTATTGGAGCAGTTCTTACTCAATAGGGGCATCCAGTGGCATATCATAGTGAGACATGGTCTAACACAGTCCCGAAGTATCACAGTTATGATAAAGAGATGTATTCCATCATCCAGGCTTGCAAAAAATGGAAGAATTACATTTTCAGGAAGGAAATGGTCATCAACACAGACCACCAACCCCTGCAATTCATACAAACACAAGGGAAGTTGCAGAACGATCACGATCATCAATGGTCCACATATCTGCAACAATTTCATTTGAACATAAAGTGTAAGAAGGGAAACACCAATAATGTTGTAGACTACCTCAGCCGACCACTAATCATGGCGTTAACCACCGTGCTTAGCTCTTGTGGACACGAGGCTTATAATTGGCTAATTCTCTACAAGAGTGACCAAGAATTCGGCCACACATACAAGATGCTCTTGGAGGGTAACCGAGTTCCAAATTTTCACCTTTAGGATGCACTATTATGTCACCTAGGACACCTTTGTGTTCCTTCAAGCGAGTGTGCCAAGATAATTTGGGAAGCACACTATAGTAGGGTCACTAGGCATTTCGGGTTCAAGCAAACAGTGGCAGTACTGCAGAAGTATTTATATTTCCCAAACCTTCGAAAGGATGTGAGGAAGTACATCAGATCCTTCACTTCTTGTGTCATTTCCAAACTGACCATAAATAAGGAAGGCCTCTATACTCTGCTCCCTACCCATAGTCAACCTTGGGAATCCATATCCATGGATTAAATTCTAGGCCTTCCTTCTACTAAGCATGGCAATGACTATGTTTTTTTGGTCATCGATAGATTCTCAAAGATGGCCATTATGGCGACCTACAAGAATAATATCACAGCAGAAGCCAGTGATAAACTCTTCTTTGAATGAGTGTGGGTACACTTTCGAATCCCACAGTCTATCACCTCAGATCAGGATGTCAAGTTCCTCAGTACATTTTTGTCTAGCCTCTTGTCAATGCTAGACACCAAGCTCACCAAGTCCACAAATTTCCATCCCGACACTAATGGCTAGATAGAGGTCATCAATAGGATGGTCATACACATTTTGTGCATGTATAGATCAAAGCATCCACACACATGGGATGAGAGTTTCCCCTATGTACAACATAGCTATAACTGGGTCCTCCACCACTCAAACAACCACAACCCCTTTCAGGTGGGCTTGGGATTCCAGCCACTATGTCCCATTGACGTAGCCATGCCATTTGTAGCTACTGAGGCCAATTTAGCTCATGGCCATTCTGAAGCTGACAAGGTGAACAAATTCATTGAGTGTATTCATCACATCTGCCAATAGGTTCATGACATACTAGACAGAGCCAATTCCAAGTACAAGTAGCGACATGATCAACATCGGGTACCAGAAAACTTCCAGATGGATGAAAAAGTGTGGCTACATTTGCAGAAGGAGTTCCTCACTCGACCCCGTTGCAAGATTCTTCTGCTCCAATATGGGTAATACACCATCACCAATATTGTATGGGACAATGCATTTGAGCTCAGTATTCCACCATTCCCTGGTCTGCACCCATTATTTAATGTGGACCACCTTAGGCCCTACTTTCCACCTCTACTAGACACATCTAACATGGAAGAACAACTCACACCAACAACGTTAAACCCAGACTGCCTAGAACAAGCCACAATTGATCAAATTATGGACACAAAGATCAAGAACACCCACCAGTAGAGGATCTGACTATATCGAGTTGTCAAAGCAATTGAATTCCTTCACCAGGGCAAGTGGCTCGCTAAGGACCAAGTTCAACAAAAGTTTCCTCATCTCATGGAGCAACTCAACGCAATGGGGAGAATTTCTTCCTAAGGGGGGAGGAATGATCCGAGTGGATATTGGTGGCCACCCACCTATTCCACTTGGACCCCAACCATTGTTTCTTTCAGTTTTTCAGTTTCCTTAATTGTAGCTCCATTTACTATTTTTGGCATTTTTTGGAGAACTTCGAAAGCTTTTTTGATGCCCTAAACGACGTTTTTTGGGGAAACTACCTCCAATTTCTAACTTCATATTCATTTTCAATAGTTGCATTCCTTAGATAGATCTTTCTAATGATGTATCATTTACGTAAAAAAGAGATAGTATGCCAAAGTTATTACCCCGGAAAATTAATTTACCTATTTACCCCGATGGGGCCCATAGTCTGGCGTTTCCTCTTCTAGGGTTAGGTTTTTGGATGTTTAGGATTTTCCATTTTTTCTCAATAATAAATAGGCATTCAAGCCTCATTGTAACACAGTTAAAAGGCATGTAGCCACCACATATCCTCTAAGAGATAAGCTACCAATGCCCTACCTAGTTTAATTCCATTTTGACTGTAAGCATATTTCAGTTATGAGATATTAATGGAATGAAGTCATATTTCTATTGCATATCTGTGATTGTGTTTATTTCTACATTTTATTACATTCCTGCATAATTCTGGATCAGTATTTCAAGTCGAACTTGTTATCATTCTGTAATTTAAAATATTGGGAGAATAAACACAAAGGACAACATCAAAACCACTTTGAAAGCTGGGATCTATCCTTGCTAGCTTCAGAGAGGGATCTCTCTGTATAATTTAACTTTGTTTTTAGTGGATATTAGGCTATTTATTATTATACTTGGTTGTTTGTTTTATTTTTATTGGTTTTTTTGATTAAAATTCTATATTCCCATTGGGCTATGGAGTCAAAATATAATTGGTTTTACGTCAATATTTAAAAGAGTTATGAAAAGGAAAGCTAGGTTTAATTAACTAGATCCTTTAAGGTTTTAAATGAATTATGGATATGGAAGAAAAGTGAATTTCAGTAAAGAATGAAAAATAATTAATTTCAATATGAATTCATTAGAAAAAATATAAATTGTAAAAGCAACCAGAATAAGGTGTTTTTATTAACATGTACTATTCATCACACTTTCTGTTTTACAATTAAGATTATTCAGATGTTTAAAAAGAAATGAAATACAATGAAAAATCACAGTTGCAGTATAATAACTTTTCCAGTAAATACACCACATGAACCCTATAATAAGTCACTGTATTATTGATGCTCCTACAAAACATGAAAATTACAATTTCTCAGTAGGAAAAATATATTCAGAAACCAACCCATAATACTTCAAATAGTGAATTATTTATACTATTCCTTTACAAAACTAATTACATTAATGTTGTCTCAACAAACATTATATTACTAGCAAGAATTGAATAATAAACTCTAACTGTCACAAAAAATAGGGTTGGTGGAGGCGATCTCGAATGCTGGCATTGTTTTAGAGAAAAAAGCTGTTGACTGGACCTATTTGTGGGTTGTGTTGGCTATTGTCCTGGCTGATGTGCTGGCTAATGTGATCGATGCATATGACCTTTCTCATTCACTTTTAATTCCTGTAGTTCACATAGTTTATCCCATTGATCTTCATCTAGGATAGTTAACTTGATTACCTTTTGATAAATTTCATCCACTTCACTATATTTGGAAAAAGTAGGTTTTACCATAAATATGTGGTTTACCTCATGTTGAATGAAAAGGTCATTTCTCGTTGCTTCAAAGAGTGCTTTACCTATCATGGTGCTTTTTATATTTGAGAATTTGGCAGCATCTCTGGAAATTTCCCTTAGCTTCTTCACACAGTATTCATGAGTTATTAGCTTATCATTAATTACAAATAGAGAAGGAAGGCCCTTTTTTGTTAGAGGTTCAATCCTACTGAATAATCTATTCACTGCTATCTCTAAACTGCGGCATTTCTTTTCTAGCTGAACAATCAGATTCTTCTTAGTAATAATCTTATTCACTTCCAAAATGTTCTATGTTATATCATCCATTCCCAAGTCATATAGCTCATATTTGTTCTTGGTGTTTAAGAATTTAATGATGTTATTTTTTGTAATAGGCATATCTCTAAGGTCTTCTTTGATAGTTGTGATGACATCATTTACTTTCTCAATCAATTGCTTCTATTCAAAAATAATCTGGATGTAGGGTCAAATTTCATTAATGGATTCAATGATATATTTCCAAATGATTTCTTTGACTTGGCCCAATGTATATCCAATGGATAATTCTCTCTCTAACTTTTGCAACCTCTCTATCAATTTCTAAGCTCTATGTGCTTCAGCTGCATGAGAAAATTCACTTCTTGATCTTTGGTCGTGCAACAGTTTGACTTGATCTTGTATCTTCTGTAATATTCCAAATTTTCCATTAGCTAACTAGAATATTATATTTCTTATGTTTCTTATTTAGTTAAGTAAATAATAGGATGGAGGGACCCATAAACCTAGTATATGAATAAAATCCACTTCTATAGTGTGAATGTGGGTTGACGGAGTAGTGGAGTAGCATTGTGGAGTAGTGGAGAAGCATAATAATGAAGGAAGAGTTGAGGTCAAAGAAAATTAATGAGGAAGATGATGGAGATAGTGGGGGAATAAATGAAAATAATGGAGATAGTGGAGAAGCAATTGTAGAGATGATGGAGGAAGTGGTGCATTAAATGAACGCATGATGGAGGAAGTGGAGAGTAATTGCAATAGTGATGGAGATAATGGAGGACATCGCAGTCTTTATGGAGGCTAGTGGCCACATATGCATTGCAGTTATGAGGTAGGCCAAGGCTAGGGAAGTCGCACAACCATAAAAGGAAGATGAGGGCAGAAAAGGAGGGGAGTGTGGATTTTTATTGTTGAGTGTCGTAAGACATTTCTTTGCATGTGTTAGGGTCCCGTGACTTAGAATATTGGTAGACCAAATGCACAGGGTAACATAAGACCAGTCTTGGATTCCTAGGACCTAGCCTTCCTGGACTCAGAGAGGGCTCTCTCTATTGTATACAAAGGATGTGAACTTGTTTTCTTTAGATGGTTGACTTTATATGGTTGATTTTAGGCTAGTTGTGAAGTTTAGGGTTTTTTTGTTTGGTTGGGTTGGGTTGTGAAGTTCTAAGCCTTATCTGCAATTTGTAATTCAATGGAATTTGGTGGCTACAGATCTCAAGATAAGGAGGGTTCCATGTTTCAAATTATTTCCTCAACAATTTCAGGAGAAGGCTTCTCATTGATAACTTGCTCAAAAATTTCATCATCCTCCTCAACCTCAACATCAAAACTGAAAGATTGCTGATTTCCGATTAAATGAAAGTTGTTTCTGATGGAATCAATATAAGTAGAGCAAAGAATCAAAGATCCCTCTCTTACTTCTAAAATTTCAAGGGTTTCCTCATCAGTGTCATAGGTGACCTGTATTGGCTAATTACTATTTTCAAGATGATGATAGTGAACTTCTTCCCACCAATCAACTGTTGATTGCTCCACATGATTAGCTTCTATTTGGATAACATCATCATCACCAGACTGATCAAAATTTGGAGAATCATCAACATAAATAATCTCACCAATCAAACATATTGGATTACGAGTTTGTTCTTCTTTGAATTGATCTACAAGTTCACTTTCTGACTTATGGTAGACAAGATTATGAGGAGAATGAACAGAAATGTTTTTTTCACATGAAGGCTTAGAGGCTGGTTGAATGTTTAGCATCTGATTTATTTCCTCCTCAGTCAAAAGAGGAGGAATTTTTCTCTTTCCTTGGATAGAAGTACAACAGTTCTCTTTCTCTCGTGAAGGCTGATTTTGAGGCGAAATGTTTTCTTGAGACTCACCTATAAGAAATGGTGAATCATTACTTGTGCCTTCAAAGAGATTATGTGTGTTTCCTTCTATTTCTTGATTGGGTTATAGCTCCTATAGGTTGTCATGATAGCTATCATGAGAATGAAATGCATGGAGTTATTTTAATAAATATTCAGGATGCCAATTCCCTAAATCTTCATCAATGTTTACAAGGAGTTGTATGAAATCTTCAGATTGATCACAAAAATTTTCAGCTAATGATAAAGATGGACAATATTCTTTATAACGTTCATAAAACACCTTGTGGAAATATTTCAAGAAAAACAAGCTGCCCTGTTTTAGCTATTCATACCATTCTCTTGCCTTACCCTCTAAAGTTGCCATAAAAATTTTCATGAGGCAGTCCCCATGCCATTAAACCTTTAACCTCCATACATGTATATGAAATTGGATGAGATGTAAAAAGGGTTCATCACACTTTTCGTCTTGAAATATAGGTAGGTTTTCATCCAATTTATGTGAAGAATGTTTTGTGGGAATCTTGGGATATGATCTCTGTTCATTGGAGCATATCACCTTTGTATCCTTAGGTCCATGTTTGTAAATCATAAAGGGTCATTGTGTCTTTTCAAACAATCTAGAGTTCTCTACCAGTGGAGTCTTTAGGTCTATTGAGGGTTGTGGAGTCTCCAGGTGGAAAATTTCAACTTTGTTGTCCACCATCAGCATGATTGGGATTGCTTAATGCATTCCTAGGGGGTTTTATGAGAACTAGTGGGGTAGTAGGCCTATTGGAGGGTAGTGGAGTCACCAGGTGGATGTTTTTAGTTGTTTTGAGGATGTGTAGGTATGGTCCACCACCAATAATTGACAAAAACCAATCTAGGGATGTTTTGGGGTATTCTGAGTTCCTTTATGTGGCCCTAAGCTTTTGAATGAGTATCATATAGTTGAGTCATCATTTTTATAGGATGGCAGAACAAATAAATTCTATTTTTGGCTAACAGTCTGAGTTCTCTATGTTTAACTAAGGTTTTTTGAGTCTGTAAGAGATATTCAGGATACTATGTACTCAGGGTCCGACAGTGATCGCCAAAATGTTAGGGTCCCGTGATTTAGCAAATTGTTAGACAAAATGCATAGGGTAACATAAGACCAGTATTTGGAGTCCTAGGAACGAGTATTCCTACACTGAGAGAGGGCTCTCTCTATTGTATGCAAAGGATGTGAACTTGTTTGCTTTAGATGGTTGATTGTAGGCTAGTTGTGAGGTTTAGGGTTTGTTTCTTTGGGTTGGGTAAAATGATCAAGTAGAATAGGTGGAGTGAGAGGTCATTAAATCATTGGGCTATAAAGTCTGTGAAAGTCGTGGATATCTAAAAAATGAGTCAGAGTGCATGACAAGGAAAATCTAGTGTGGTCAATGGATATTTTTTGTTATGTGTGAAGTGAGATGGACATTAAGTTGGTGAATCAAGGTAGGTCAAAGGGCAGTAAAGTTTCCTTTTTCATATACCCATAAACAAGAAGGTCTCAAATATTGATAAGCAAAAGATAATAATAATGAGATAGGGAAAACCATTAACTCAATGACAATACTTAAACAAATATACATTCAAGAAGAACAATTCAGTGAAACACAGAAAGCAAGAAATCCTATCTAACTTTAATGATTTCACCTTGAAAGTTTGAAAACATATAAGATGACAAATAAAATTAATCAATGAAGAGGAAACTCCTAGACACCATCAATCAAGTTATAAAGAAATTTGAGGCAAACTTATCAAGCATAAAGAAAGGGCATGATCAAAACATGGCCTCTTTGGTTAAAACTAGCAAGTAATCCATCAAAGAGAGATTCCACAAACATAGTTTAGATAACATCAAGTAAGCATGGCTAACCATAAAACATATATGAAAACTAATTTATTAAACCATTAATGAAACAAAAAAGCTTAGGTGGATCTAAGGAGCAACTAAGAATTCCTTAAACTAACCCACCAGTGGAAAACATAAAGACAATAGTAACAGGAAGGACTAAGGTGCCTCAAATAACATTTCTTGGCCTATACTTTTCTGATCTACTGCAACATAGAAGGATGGAAACAATGATAAACAAGAAAACATGAAAAAATTAGAGACACATCACCATTGACCAAACTCAGGGATCCTACAAGCAATCTTTCATCATCATCAATCAAAGCAAATCATTCACAAGCGCCATAACACCAAATTTCTCTTCAACCTCAAAGAACCATGTATTGCTCTCCAAAATCATTAAATGCCAACATCAATAATGAATCCTCAATTCTCCTTTTAACAAGCAAGGAGGAGAAAAACCTAATAGAGTCTCTAGAAGCCTATTGGCTAATCAAAAATGTCACTATTGTCCTTGAGACCTTGCAAGGCCCAAGGCACAAAATATCTAAAACAGAATATCTTTTCGGCCATTTTTAGCAAAGAAATTGAAATTTGAGGTCTGACAAGCCTCCTAAAACTTTCCAAGCATACATTGTTGACTTCCCCTCTGTTAAGGGTGCAGCACTGTGTTTTAGGATGAATTTCCATGCCAAGGGCGTAGCATTAGAGCAGGAAAACTGGGTCAACTTCCAGCAGTGTTTTGAAAGCCTTCCTGATGTCGGAAAAGGCTCTGTGATGTCTCGTTGGAAAGCCCTTTGAGTCTAATTTCCAGATCTACACATGGTTCTCTGATTTGACATCTAAAAACGATTCAAAAAGAAAAAATTCCAAGGCTGGTAAAGGCGCAACACATGTCCTGAAAAGTAGGCAGAATGGTGAAAATTAGGGTGTTTTTTGGAGGACCAAAACAACTCCAATTGATCTGAAACTTTCTGAGCATGCTATATTTGAGATCAGGATTCCAAAAATGTGAGCCTTTCCTCCTGAAGATGCTCTGAGAAAAAGCATAGAACCATAGGTGCTACCCCCTTGGCCCTCAAAATTAGAAAAAAACCAAAACTTGTCAAAATTCTCCCAAATTTGGTGGATGTGTGCCTCATGGGTTTTGAGAAACCTGTAGAGAAAGTTGTGCCAAGATTCAAATTCTAGCTTGGCCTTTTTCTTATTTTAGTGCTTGGAGCTTGGTTTGAGCCTTTTTCATTTTAGCCCTTTCAATTTGGTTTCTCCGAGCATAATGTTTAGTCATCCTTCTTTGGAGGTCAAGATCTTGATTTGATTTCTTCAATTTAGCCTCCAAGTGTATGTTGGCTCTCTCCAACCAAGGCTTGCGATCCTGTGCTATCACAATGGCCAAAAGCTCATCAAGAGGGAGTTTTTCTTCTATGGTTGATTCTTGTTTCCTTTGCTTTGCCAATGCCTTCTTCAACCCCATGGTTCTAGGTATCCTCCTAGATTGTCCTTCCTCATCCTCACTCTCTTCATAAGTGCCCATGAACTCTTCTAGTTTCACCTGTGCCTTTTGGGTATGAAGGTAAATTAAGGATAGGAGGAAGTGTAAGAGCATCAGGATACAAGCCTTTTTGATTATTTACCCATGGAAGTCATGAAACCAAGAAAAATGCCCTCAAATACCCTAGATGGACAATGGATTCATAGGCAAGGGATAAATAGAGTAATGAGATTATGGGTAGGAAAAAGGATGGAAATGAGAGGCACAAGCCATTTAGAGTCTGTATGAGTTACAAGGTGATCATGAAATGGAAAAATGGTAGGATAATAACAAATTTTCTCTAAGGATGATGAAAGTAGTGAGATTTCTAAAACTCACATTGTTCATGGAATTTTGTTTTTAGAAATCTAGAACCAATAATTAGTCATCTACGGATAGTGAAAATTACTGATGACTAACAACATGCTTCATCTATTTAGCTAAGTCTATTATGTTTTTTAGCACCAGGTGTTCCCGAGCGGGAATCCCACCCTTACCCATGGTGGACTTCGAGTGCCTACTCTAGGAATGTTTTCATGGGTAGAATTCATCATCTGGAAATCACTGCAACTTTCAACCACTCCCATTTGTACTTCCAGCTACAGGAATTACGCATTCTTGAACTAGGGCTTGAGAGTTGGAAGGTTTCTCTCAATACTTCAGCTGAGAAAACTGTGGAGGGATCATCCCTTCACACTATATATCCATTGTAGTCTTTCGGTCATTTCATTGACATATCTGGCATCGGTCCATCCATCTATTCTCCTATGCAACAAAATTTCCTGCAGGAATTTTGTCATTCTACATTGAGGGTTTGAGGAGAAGAGGAAGTGCCAAACAACTCAGCTTGGAATCCTGTGAGGGATTAATCCTTCACTTTTGGGATCAATTTAATAGACTAGTATAAAAATGGTACTATCTATAAGCAGGATACATCATCAGCCCTCCTAAACAGTGCATTGTTACCCAACAATTCTGCATGCAACAACTGTATATTCAATGGAGGAGCTAGATCTTAAGTTTCTCAGCTTGGGATCGGGAGAAGGGACCAACCCTTCATTTATTGAGTTGATTGGGTGCTATTGTAGGATATACATCATTATTTCAGCCCTATATTACTAGTTTTCTCCAGGGAGTGCGTAACTCAGCCAACAAGGGTGTAGTGTGCAACCCAAAAAGGGTTGAAATTCCAAACTCAAAATCTGGCCAAAAAATTTCTGGGTTTTTCTGGGTGTTTTAAGTAGAGTTCATGGTTAAAATCCCAGATCTTTATGAGAACTCTAGCAGCCTCTCACACATAGATCATATTCCTAGCAGCAATAGTTTCTAGTAGTAGCAGCAATGTTTACTTTCCAGTGCTAGTTTTCAGTAGTGTATTTCAACCATATTTGGATGGCTTGAGTGCATCCATTTTTGGAGCACTATGTATATTCATTTGATGTTGATACATAATGATATGACTCATCACTTTCTACTCATATGTATGATTCTTTTTTATATATTCTAACATTTTTCCAATTCTACATGTTTTATTCTTATTTTACTGTAGTTGGAATTATGCATATGTTCTATATCCTTGTCTTTCCCATTTTTGGATATTACAGTAGTATCAGAGCATGATCTTTGGCTCAGCTTATGGGCATTTCATGACATCAGAAGAATAAGAAGAAGAAGTAGAAAAAGAAGAAGTCTACAATGGCAGAAGGATTGATGTTTGCCACACTTATCTTTAGATCTATGGAGGATCTCACCATGGAGATCAAAGAAATGAGAAGGGAAAGGAAAAGGGAAACCTATAGATGGTTTTAGAATGGAGAAGGTCTGAGAACATCATATAAACAATATAAGCAACCGACAGTGCAAATAGTTCCACAACGCTCTACCATGCCCACTTTCCTTGCAGAAGGAAATGAATGGCATGGAGATGGAGGATATTTGGAGCATGAGACTGTGAGTGATTATCTTGCAGAGTACATATCTCAATCTAGAGAATTCAAAGAGAATCTAACTTTCTAGTAGTTTTTTCAAATTAAAGAGAACCGGAGATCCCATAGTAGAAATAGAAGAAGAGGGCATATGCAAAATATATTCTTTCTGCCTACATTCGATGTGTCATCTAAAAGCACAAAAAAATCTTGGATGGAGAAGTTAGATGCATTATTCTAGCTACACCAAGTAGTGGAAAAGGAAGCTATTCAGATTGTAGTGCTACACCTTGAGGGTGAAGCAAATGACTGGTGGTTCCACAGATTGAAGCATGCAAGAGTGACTGCATATGCATATTTCACTCAAAGACTGGTAAAGAGGTTTGAAGGAAGAAAACTGAAGGCACTTTACATTGAGACATTTTTCAACATTGATGAGGAAGTATATGAGGAGAAAAAAGAATATGTCAGCACTGATACTCTGAGTGAAGAGAAAGTACCACCACCACCAGCTGCAGTAGAGGTACTTACATCAGTGGAAGGAGCACTTGCATATTCACAATATGGTCCTGAGCATTCAACATTGAGATTCCCAGTCATGATTCAGGAGGTTCATGAGGAAGAGGAAGTAGATACTAGTGCTGGTGCAGCAGTAGAGGTGAAACCATCACCATCACCAATATTTGGAGAAGAAATTTCACCGGTTGGAGGAACTATTGTAGCTTTGAAAGATGTTCCCAAGCATCATTTGATCCAAAGTATGCAAACATTTCCACCCCATATTATTTTAGCACATCACATGGAGATTTGTGGGGTCATTCTATCAGGGAAATTGTATGACCAAGGGTTAGAGCACATTGCTGGTTTGGAGCAGAAGACTATCACTGCACAGAGGACCCTTGACTGGTTCAAGGAGGATATGTATAGCTATCCCAGTTTGATATTGTTGAGATGCACACAACACTTTGTGTTGTAGTGTGGAGTTTATGAGGATGGGATTAGCATAGTCCTAATGCAGGGATGCTATACAATAGATTTCAAGGACCAGAAGTTACTGTCACATGAGCTGTCGTATTCTATTTACGACAAAGAGATATTGGCCATTATGCATGCATTGGTCAAATTATGACATTTTTTGATGGGAAGTATATTTTGGGTGAATACCAACCACCATATTCTCCAACATCTTTTTGATGAGTAGCAACAACTTCAGAAGAGGAAATAATGGTGGATCAGTACAATGCAATACTATGAGTTTAGAATTGTGTATAGAGAGGCACATGTGGCAGCAGATGCACTATCATGGAGATCAGCAGCAATGTCACTGACGAGCAGTGATGATTTGAGGGCCCAGTTATTATTTGAGCATTCTGATGACCGCTTCAATTATGAAGCATTGGATGGGAAAATGTTAGATGGTAGACATCATTTGATGGATAACATATTCCATTATTAGGACAGATCATTCTTGATGAGCACCTCACAGCTCAAAGAGATGTTTCTGCATGCAGCATATTGAGAACCTCATAGGTTCTACTAGGCCATCGGAGAGAGGTTCTCATGGTGAGACCTCAAGGAGGATGCACTTTGACACATCATGGAGTGAAAATATTGTCATCATATTGTGGAGGATGGTATTGTCGACATTGATCCATTGTTGAGGTATGCACATTGCTTCGACATTTTCACATAGTACATCTCTTCACCCATCACTGGATTATATTTTGAGGATGTTTTCATGCTTTATGGTCTTCCCAAGGCCATAGATAGTGATGGAGATAGTTATTGTATTAGAAATTTTTGGTGGGAGCTTCTCCATTGGGTGGATACCAAGCTGGTGCGTGATATGAGTCATCACCCATAGTTGGATGGATGGATGGAGATGATGAGCAAGTGGTTGAAAAGCTACTTTCAGATCTATGACATGGGGCAGCAGGAAGCATGGTTGCGCTAGCTTCTCTTTGGTGATTATGGTTACCACCCGACATTTTAGATTGGTATATTCCATGCCTTACATAGTACTAAGGTGAAGCAGCAACATGAGGCATGGCTATGCTATCTACTCTTGGGAGAATATGGCCAAGGCATTTCATTTTATATGGCCATTTGCATATCACTATTTCCTACCTTGTGGAGAAGTGGAGAGATGCAGAAGTTGGAGGCATGGTTACGCTGGTTACCTTTGAGAGAGTTTGGCCATCACATGACATATCACATGTCAATGGGGATGTTATTGTTTGGGAATTTGCATGATATTCAAATGATGTGGTAGCAGGAAGCCTGGCTATGTTGGTCTGGTGTGACATAATACATGTCAATCAGTATATCATTGCTTCATGCTTTGCATTATAATGATGTGGGGTGGAAGCAAGAGTTATTTTTGCATTGGTTACTCTTGGGAGAATATGGATTGACATTATCCAATACCTTGCATAATGATGTTGTGGGATGGCAACATGAAGCCTTCCTGCGTTGGCTTCTGTTAGGAGAGTATGGCCACCATACATTATATGATTATGAGGTGGTCTGGCAACAAGAGGCATTATTGCAGTGGCTGCTATTGGGAGGGTATGGTTTGACATTTCACATGTCAATCCATATGTCTCTATTTCCTACTTTGCATAGTGCTGAGATGATTCTTAGGAAATCAAGGCCACCAGGGTGAGGGATTAGAGCATGGAGAGACGCAACATACTCCATGTAGAATGGTTTGGAGAGATAGTTTATGAGTTGGGACTTTCCACTTGGGGAAGGAACCACTACACTTCACATATCTCATGCAAAGAAGAGACTGTTGGAAAGCAGGTGGTTGCCACTTGGGGACTCATCAATGAGGAGAGGCATCTATGGAGCTGGGCATTCATAACACATTGGAGCAGATGGGGAAACCTTCCATATGAGGATGCCACTTGGGAGGGAGATGGATTTCTTCAACATCGAATTTTGCAGTTGCTTGAGGACAAGCAACATTTTGGCAGGGAGGACTGTAATATTCCAAATTTTTCATCAGCTAATTGGAATATTAGAGTTCTTAATTCTCTTATTTAGTTAAGTAAATAAAAGGGTGGAGGGATCCATAAGCCAATTATATGAATAAAATCCACTTCTATATATTGAATGTGGCTCAATGGAGTAGTGGAGTAGCATTATGGAGTAGTGGAGGAGCATAATAATGAAGAACGAGTGGACGAGCATAATAGATAAATAAAATCCACTTCTAATCTCATCTCCTTGATAGAATTACTGAGGAAGATGATGGAGATAGTGGAGGAATAAATGCAAGATGATGGAGATAGTGGAGAAGAAATTGCAGATATGATGGAGGAAGTGGTGCATTAAATGCACACATGATGGAAGAAATGGAGAGTAATTGAAGTAGTGATGGAGATCATAGAGGAAAATGCAGTATTTATGGAGGATAGTGGCCACATGTGCAGCGCAGTTATGAGGTGGGCCAAGGCTAGGGAAGGCTCACAACCATAAAAGGAATATGAGGGAAGAAAAGGAGGGGAGTTAGGATTTTTATTGTTGAGTGTCATAAGACATTTCTATGCATGCTTTAGGTGTTTAGCTAAGTCTGTTTTACTATTTAGCACTGGGTGTTCCCGAGCGGGAACCCCACCCTTACCCACGAGGGACTTCGAGTGCCTACTCTGGGAATTTTTTCTTGGGCAGCATTCATCATTTGGAAATCAGTGCCGCTTTTAGCCACTCTCATATGCATTTCCAGCTACAATAATTACATGTTCCTAAAATAGGGCTTGAGAGTTGGAAGGTTATTCTCAGTACTTCAGTTGAGAAACCTGTGGAGGGATCAACCCTTCTCAATGTGGATCCATTGCAGTATTTCAAAAGTTTCATTGACATATGTGGCATCAGGCCATCCATCTATTCTCCTATGCAGGAACATTTCCTATAGAAATTGTGTAATTCTGCAGTGAGGGTTTGAGGAGAAGAGGAAGTTCCAAACAAATCAACTTAGAATCTTGTGAGGGATTAATCCTTCACTTCGGGGATCACTTTAGCAGCTTGGGATCATAATTTTATTATCTATCAGTAGGCTACGTCATCAGCCCTCCTAGACAGCGTAGTATTACCCAACAATTGTGCATGCAACAATTGCATATTCAGTGGAGGAACTAGATCTTAAGTTTTTCAGCTTGGGATCAGGAGAAGGGATGAGCCCTTTAGTTATTTAGTTGAGTGAATGATATTTCAGCATATAGATCATTATTTCAGCCCTATATCAGTATTTTTCTCCAAGGATTGCGTAACTCAGCCAGCAAGGGTGCAATATGTAACCTAAAAAGGGTCGAAATTCCAAACTCAAAATATGGCCAAACCATTTCTGGGTTTCTCTAGGTTTTTTTAGTAGAGTCCATGGTTAAAATATCAGATATTTCTAAGAACTCCAGCAACCTATCGCACATAGATCTTATTCCCAATACTAGTAGTTTCTTGTAGCAGCAGTAGTTTCTACTTCCTAGTGCTAGTTTTCAGTAGTGTATTTCAACCACCTTTGGATGGCTTGAGTGCATCCCTTTTTGGAGCACTATGTATATTCATTTGATGTTGATACATAATGATATGGCTCAGCTGTTTCTGCTCATATGTATGATTTTTTTCTATATTCTGGCATTTTTCCAATTCTACATGTTTTATTCTTATTTTACCGTAGTTGGAATTGTGCATATGTTCTATATTCCCGTCTTTCACATTTTGGGATATTCAGCTTCTTAATTTCCTCTGTCTGGATAGACATAATCTCCACTGCCTTTGTCAGCTGTTTTACACCATCTGATATGTTTTCTATAGAATTTGTAGGTGTGGGGATGACTGTAAGAGGTACATCATCCAAAGGAATCATAGAAAGTTTTGCAATTTTTCCCCTATCCTTGATCTTTTTTTCCATTTTTGTCTCCATCTTTCTCAACTCGGCATTTTTCTCCATAATTAGCTTCATCATATCTAACTTTTGAGACTCTATTTATTCAATGTCTTTGGTGAGAGGGTGTTACACAGCAATTTGTCACCGTCCATGCAATTCCCCATCCCACACATTGGAGGGCTTATTCCGTGACCTGTGAGTAGTGACATGATCTGAAAACACTTTCATGGCATCCCCTAGACATGGAATTTCATTCCCCTAAAGACAAATCCTAGTGAAAAACCCTAAAAATAGCCTTTTTAGCCTTGGCGCGACTAGTCAATGTTATACCTGCGCCAATGGGGGAAATCCTCCAAAGAGGGCGTGCCAAATGGCGCACTGTCTCAGTGTTGTACCCGCACTAGGCTTAATAAGGAGTGTTTTTTAAAAATAAATGGCAGAAAATTGACTCCAAAAAACTCCTGAACTGGACTCTAAATCGAGTTGGGACGTTTGGATCCAGTTCTCCATGTAGAGGAAGTAGTTTTCCACCTCTCATGGAAGCTTCCTTGAGGATAGGGCCAATCCCATGATTGTAGGGATCCCAACTCCCCTTCCACCATCTATATAAGCTTACCATTTCCCTTTACAAGCTAATCTCCAAGATCCTTCATAACCTAAAGAATGCTGCAAGAGATTTGATAGTCCTCATAGTGCCAAATCCATAGCAAGGATATTGACGATCGAAGAGAGAGGCTTGTCCCCATTCTCGACAAGCTTTACTGAGACGTATTCCGCTGACAACCCGCTGAAGGAAGGTTCAGCGTCAGAGCCAGGTTGTATTTTCCTTTGTATGAATTAATGATAAGCGACTATTGGTTATGGTTCCACTCGTATTGTTCATTATGATCATGAGTTGTGTCTTCTCTAACTGATACATAATTGCATATATATCGGGTTTTATGCTTGTGGTTTTCGTGTTTCTTATGTGTGCAGGTGTTTGATCGCAGTGAGCGAGAGGATTGTGATCTACTGGAGCAAGGAAATGGGAGCGCCATCTTCTCTACAAACAATAGCGTTGGACTTGAGGTAGGCCTTCATCGCAAGTTGGTTTATTGCAATTAGGAACTTGCATCTTAGCGTGATACGATTGTTGCTAGACCCGATCTGGGCTAGTAGGGATCGCCTCTGTCCACAGAGGGGATTTACCTCCACAACAAATTGGCGACTCTGCTGGGGAGTTAGCTTGTTGTTTGCTTTATAAACTACAGACGGAGCCTGAAGTTAGCCAGATAACCTTCGAAACGCTCTTTCTCTGAATTAGTGAAAGTAGATGAATGCTGCTTCAGTCAATCTCTGGTTTAGTTTATGAACTGAACACTTCGAGTCTTGTCTTGTCTTTTGGTCAATTCTTGACTTTTCTTTCTTGATCAGCTCTTTTGGCTGGCTCTTTTCGTGTCTTTGACTTTTGGTTTGAGCTTCAACATCACTGGTCTACATCTTGGATTGCTCTTTTTTATTTTTTGCATAGCAAAATTGACTGGTGCGCTTATTAGCCTAACAGTCACGCCAATTGGCGCTAGTTTCAGTTTACTACCCGCGCCAATCCTGTTATGGTGCTTGTTTCTGCCTGACAGTCGTGCCAATCCTGAAGGTGCTAGGGTTTTTCTCTGGTTTGAGCTTTCTGAGCTTGATCTGTGATTTTGGTTTCACTTCTTCGACTGCCTGAGTGTTCTGGAGCCTTGTTTGACTGACTGTGACCTTCATCCTTTGGTTGTTTGCCCGTTTCTATCGATTTTACATTCTAGCCCTAGGGCATCTAGGTGCTATTGTGTGTTGAGCCTCCCTTGGGAGTTTGTGGTTTCTATCTATTCAGTCAACTTTGTGATTTCTTCTCTGCATTTTTTTGTGGTTGTCTATCATTTTATTGTGTTATTTGAGTGATTGGCTTCTTCTTCATTCGAATTCCGCCTTGTCTCATTTTGGGCCTAGAATACATGGTTCATGTGAGTTTTTGGGTGTCTTTTGATTTGAGAGACTTTTTGTCAATTTGAGGTCTGATTGTGTGCTTGCATTGAGTGAAATTTGATTGTTTTTTCTCTTTGCTATCGCTTCTCAAATTGTTTCTTATTAGTTTTCATTTTGTTTAGTGCATTTTGCTCTTAAAATTTGGAAATACAAAAAAAAATCTCTTTTTCTTTGATCAGTTAATGAAAATCAAATATTTTCTGTGTCGTTAGTTATTTGTAACTTTGAAAGAAAAGCTTTTAGTTTCCATTAGCTGCATTAGAGACACCACTGGTTGTTGTCTGGTCATTTTGTCATTGTGTGAAAAGCTCTTAACTCTCTCGTAATTAGCTTTCATTGAATGAAATGGTATACTGTGGCATGTAGTGTGCATTTAGGATATTTTGAGACATAACACTCGCTAGGGCCTGAAAACTGAAACATAATTGAAGATAAACATTAAAATTTATTCAATTTACACTAAGGCAACATTGAAACATTAACGAAATATTTAGAGGTCTAGGCTAGAGACGTGTTCCGGCGTCTTTAAACCTAGTAGCCGTCGTTCGCCTCCTGGCTTTAGACAACACTAGTATGGACTTGTGCTCCCCATACCGTCGCGTATATAAATGGAGACCCCACTAGGTTTCTATCCTTTATCCATAGGAAGCCAAGTCTGCCGCCCTATACCCGTGATACACCGGACATAGCATTTGGGGAGATTGCCTGCATGCACGTTAAGTCCTTGGTTGATTTCTCTTTCATTTTGAAACCAAGGTGTATATTGCAGTTCATGGTTCTTTGGTACACCCTTTGCCTAGAATTCCTAAGCAGTCATTTTGATCTTATCTGACTCCTTAAATTTGAAAAGATCACTAAGCGCTTGTCCTTTCACGCTTGCTTCAAAACTGAAAGAGATAGAGTCATCTTTCATCCATTTCTCGACTCTTAAAACATGAAACGGTGAAGTTTCTAATTTTCAATGTCATAAAATAAATCACCCGCGATCACACGCACTATTATATTTTTCTTGTTGGCCGTTTGATTGTGTGCCTTGAGTATTTTTCAACCCATGTGTTGTTTTTGATCTTTTCCTTTCTTCGTTACTGTCACAGTGGCGGAACCTTCAGTTTCGTCTACTAGTAGTCCATATACGGACGATTCATCAGAGGTCTCACAATCCTCCGCTAAACATCAGCAGCCCATTGTTTCTGAGTTTTCCGATGGGGGACCGGTTCTGTCTAAGCTTCCTTTTGGAGGACCAGCTGAGTTCAATTGGCCCTTATCCGACCCTTGGTCTGGATTTGGAGTAGGGGAACATCTCCCTCCTCTTACATCGGGTTCTCCTTTTATAGCTGTTGTTATTCATCCTAGTCCTCATCGTCTATTATGAGATCTAGCAGCAGGTTCAGATATGGGTGCATCTAGCCATTCTCCTAGTGAAGAAATCTCCACGTCTGGTGAAGATTACCAGTTGTTCCCAGAAGACAACCCCGAATCATCTGTCATGTCTTCTCCCGGTCCTTCACTACCAGCAGGGTATAGATCTTTAGGTCAGATTATCACCGCCGTTGCCTCTATGGGGATATCAACTCCTTCTACGAGACTTGTTATTCCTTCGTTGGGGATGTCTCCTAGGACACCCATCACGTCATCCCCTCAGGTCACTTCTGTACCTGACAGGGCCACTATTTGTGTGGTTGCATCTACACCTGATGTTACCACTCAGTCCGTAAGGACAACATTGCTTCCCGAAGATGTCTATATAGCTTATGCTATGCCGGAGAACATCTCTCCTAAGGAGTATCGATTGTCCTTACAACAATCGAACCCCGAGGTCGGACAATCCTCTCAAGATCCCAACGGCCCGTATTTTTCGCATTATGCATAGGACGGTACACCCGTGTACGTTTTTCCATATCACTATGATGAGTACGGGAATCCTTACGTTTAACCGCTCCAAAGGCTCACCTTCATGCTCAAGGTTTTCCGTCTAACCAAGCTAGGCAGTATTATAACCCACAAGGACAACCTTTTCAAGGCCAACCTTCAGGCCATCCTGGCTATCCTTATGACCCGCAAGGACAACCCTTACAGGGCTACCCTTCGAGCTAGCAAGGGCCATTATACGGTCCGCAAGGACAGTATTACAACCCTTCAGGTCAACCTATGCAGCCTCTTCTTGGATTCCAACCTGGGCAACCTCAAGGACTCACAGGACAACCAGAGTACGAACCAGGGCTAGTATATGGTCTCGGGGGGCAAGTCCAACCTTCCCAACCCATGAAACCTCAGTATCCTATTGGTCCGAATGTTACACATCAGCCAGGGCCATCTTATGGTCTTGTGGTAGGTCAAACCGGTTACCAGCCACCATCTGGCTCTATTCCACCACCAGGCCAACTGGCCCATCCAGTACAACTTGGTGTTCCACAACAGCCAGGTCAACCTGTGCAACCGGCACAACCTGTTCACCCGGGGCAACCTGTTCAACCAAGTCAACACGTTCAGCCTAGCCAGCCTGTGCAACTAGGCCAGCCTACACATCCTATCAACCCTGCTCAACAGTCAGTTTACTGGATGTCGCAACCGAATCAACCGGTGCATCCTAATTATCACGCTCAGCAGGGTCCCACCTATCAGCAGCCCACTCAACCTCAAGGCGGTTACTACCCTCATGGTCAATCTCGACCGACTTATAATCCGCCCCAACGTTCCCATTATTACACTCAACAACCTGGCTACACCTATACTCAGCAGCCAAATCCACAGACTGCTCAAATGGGACCGACATATAATCAGGGTCCATACTCTGGTTATCAACCCTCGTACACTAGTTACCAGCAACCGAATCAGGCTGTTTATACACCCTATACCCCCTACGGTTAAAATCCTTTGGGACAGAACCCATGGGGGCAAGGATACACTCAACCAGCGTGGAGTACAAGTACAGTTCCTTATCGAGGGCTGGCATGCCGTTCAATCCACAATTTTCGTTCTTGGCTACCTTGGAGTTACCAGACGTTTCTAAATTAACCAATGATCCGATTCTTCATAACCCTTATTGGCCTCCGGTTCTGACCAAGGTACCCAGCGACTGCCCTAGGTTTGAAGGTAAAGCTGGTGAAGACCCCCAAGCTCATGTAATAGCCTACCATTTGTGGTTTTCATCTAATTCTTGGGTCTATGATTCAATTCGTCTACGTCTCTTCCAGCACAATCTTACTAGTGTTGCCACTAAGTGGTATATTGAACTACCCCGTGGCATATTTCAAGATTTCAATACTTTAGCAATGGCTTTTATAACCCATTTTCCGTTACCGGTTTGCTATGAAGCTGGGACGCATCTCCTGACTTCCTTGAAGCAGGATAAAGCCACCCACATATCCAATCATATTCATGAGTCGCGACGTCGTCGTAGGCTGATCAAGTTTGATATACCTGATCAACTACTAACTCATTAGTTCACCACGTCCTTTGTTAAAAAAATTGCTCAAGATATCGCTATGGGGGCATGTGTGACTGAGGAACAGGCCATTAATCGTGCCCAGTATCTTGTTCTGGTATACTCTCAGTCTGGCATGCTTTATGATATTTTGACTGATGCTCCACGCCCGGTAACTTCTAAAGCTCCACCTACCGCAGCGGTAGATGGTGTTATTGGTTCTGTGTCTCAAAATTCTTGGAAATTGTCAAATGGGAAGAAAAAGTCCAATTCTTCCAATAATTCTGCTCTTCCCGCCCCTCCAGATTCTGGAAAGACTATGGAGGTCAACGCCGTTCAGGCTAATCCCATGGAAAAAGCCTCCAAAGGAAAAAATAAGGGCAAAGGAAAATCCAAACCCAACGCCCCAAAACCAGAGTCTGCTAAACCTCGTACTGAGGACGGTTCTCAACGTAAACCGAAATACCCCTGCCTTATTTGTGAAGGAGATCATTATACCATGGATTTTCCCCGAAGATATGAAATTAGTCAACTTCTCAAAGGCTCCAAAGGGACTCTGGCAGTTCTTAAAGACCCGTTCCTGTCTCAACAGACCTAGATGGTTGAATAGCCGTCACCATCTGCACCATTTGGGTCCTAGGTCCTTATGATGAATGGTGCTGCACCTGTCTCAATTGCTACGCGTTCGAAGGATTACGTTGGATCGCGTCAGGAAGCTAGGAAGGAAGTTGTGGATGGCCCACCTCCTCCTCCTATCTATGGTCCTTTGGAAATTGAGAAGCCTACTACTAAACCTATTGTGAGGCCACCTTCTAAAGGTGTTCTACGAAGGTCTTCCTACAATCCAAATGCCCGTGCCGCTCAGCACTACAGTATTGTTGAGGATTTGGCTCAGGCGCCTTCTGCTATGTCCGCATTGGAAGTCCTTCAAAGTTTCCCTTCACAATAGAAATCTCTGTTTTCTGTGATTGGTGGGATCGATCCCACCGATTCTAGTCTTCTCACCTTCGACCTAGAAAAATTTACCCCCCGACTTCCGATCAAATTTCTCTTGTGATATAAGTTGGGATCAACGGTCTTAACATTCATAGGGCCGTTGTGGATGAAGGTGCTTCTACCTGTGTCATGTCGTCTGCCTACTGGAAGGCCATTGGCTCTCCAGTGCTTTAATCATCTCCCAATGCCTTAGATGCATTCGATGGTAGGGAATTGAAACCCCTGGGTGTTCTCGAGAGTTTGTCGATTACGTTACAGGGGAAGACAGTCAACGTAGAAGTAGAAGTGGTTGACGCTAAGCTTAACTACAATCTGCTTCTCGGCCGCAGTTGGACTCTCGCCATGTTATGCGTGCCATCCACCCTCTTTTGACTTCTTAAGTTTCCTCATGAGGGAAAAATCATTACTGTGGATCAGTTGTCTTTCTTCACCTCCACCTCTGAGAACAATGTTCCTTACATGGATAAGATCCCCAATCCCCCTAACAGTGTAGGACCCGGTCTCTTCAAGGGCCCCATCCTCATGGGTATTTTTCCCGTGCCACCACCACACACTGTTCAAGTTAATATGGTCTCTAGGTCTGACAACCCATGGATCATCCCTTCGCCTGAACAGGTGACTGATTTTGGAGAATAAATGCCCTTAACTCCAGTAGAGATCAATTACTGTGAAATCGTCACTGCATCCAATCCTCCTCTCTCTCAACATGCTCCCTCGAGCATGGCTTTAGATATATATTCTCAATTCCCCTAGCTTGGCAAGGCTGACTCGCCTGATCCTCTAAAAGATATTTTCCCTTCTGACGAAGCCATTGTTGAAATGATGTCTCTTGAGGAGCTGCCTTGGAGCGATGGACATCATCATTCTTCATTCATGCCCAGCCTGGGGGCAATGCCAGATTGTCTAGAGCATTTTGCATCTCAGGTACATGAGGTCCTTTTGGAAGGAAACTTGAGCAACATTACTCAAACCACTCGGATCGACATCTCTGTCAAACCGGGGATAGTTGAAAACATACATGTGGGAGTAACTTGTTCTCCTGATGAGATACGAGTTTATACTGATATTTTCCGTGAATTCAGAGACATGTTTGCTTGTTCCTATGAGGAAATGCCTGGGACTGATCCTAGCATAGTATTGCACGAGATTCCTACCTACCTCAGTGCAAAACCCGTGCGCCAATGCCCACGCCCAGTGCATCCTCGCAAAGCCGCTGCCATTAAAGCAGAAGTTGAAAAACTTCTGAACGCGGGCTTCATTTACCCAATTCCCCTCATAGAATGGGTCTCAGCCATTGTCCCTATAGATAAGAAACAGGGCACTATAAGAGTCTGTTTTGATTACCGTGATATTAATCGAGCCTATCCTAAGGACAACTACCCCACCCCCTTCATAGATCAAATCATTGACGAATGTGCTGGGAGTGAGATTTATTCCCTAATGGACAGCTTTCCTAGGTATAATCAGATAAATATTTTACCTACCGATCAACACAAGACTGCATTCATCTGTCCGTCGGGTACCTTTGATTATAAAAAGCTCCCATTCGGCTTGAAGAACGCTGGAGCTAATTTCCAGCTTGCTACGTCTTGCGCATTCCATGACATACGCCATATCGTTCAACCTTATCTGGACGATCTGCCAGCTCACTCAGCTCAACGAGAGGACCATCCCGAACACCTCCGCCAGATTTTTCTTCGCTGTCGACGCTATAATATTCGGCTTAACCCTCATAAATGTGCCTTTTGCATGGATTCTGGCCATATTTTTTGGTTTATAGTCTCCAAGGACGGGATTCGCCTCGACCCTCTAAAGGTCGAGGCCATTGTTAATCTCCCATCACCCTCCTCATTACACCAATTGCAGAGTCTGCATGGAAAAGCTAATTTCCTTCGACGCTTCATCCCGAACTACGCGAAAGTGGCCAAAGGATTCACATGTCTTTTAAAGCAACACGTTCCCTTTCGCTGGGATGAGATTGCTCAGCGATCCCTTGAGAAGCTTAAGACGTTACTTGTTAATGCTCCATTGCTTCGTCCTCCAAACTATCACTGTGATTTCACTCTATATTTGGCCGCTGTGTTTAGCACCATAGCTATGGTTCTGGTGCAGGATGATGATGATGGAAATGAACACGTTGTTTATTACCTATCAAAGAATCTTCTTGACACAGAGACACGTTACGCTCACGTCGAGAAATTGGCATTATCCGCAGTGCACGCTGTGCAGCGTTTCCGCCACTACATCATGTTGCATATAGTAACCGTGGTTTTGGATTGCAACCCCATGACATACATTCTATCTCGACAATTACTGGGGGGAAAATACTCTAAATGGATTTTTATCCTTTAGGAGTTTGACATAGAGTTTACCACTGCTAAGTCAACCAAATCACTGGTTTTTACAGATCTCATTTGCTCGCTCCCGACAAACTCCACCCCGTCTCACTCTGAGGAACATATCTCGGACGAAACCCTTTTCCTTATCAGTACTCGCGATCCATGGTACAAAGATATTATTGTATATCTTCCAACATCAACATTTCAGTCTAAGTTGACCAAGGATGCTCGACGTCGGACTCGGCATCAGTCTCAACCCTACCGTATTGTAGGAGATACTTTATACCGCGTTGGAGTAGATTTAGTGCTCCACCGGTGCCTCACCATGGAGGAGGTTGAAAGAGTCTTGAATGAATGTCACAGTGGCACCTGTGGCGGTCACATGTCTAGATATTCCACCACCCAGAAGATTCTGCGTGTGAGCTACTTCTGGCCATCAATATTCAAAGACTGTATTGTTGCAGTCCGAAAATGTCATGTGTGTCAAGTTTTTCAGTGCAAAATGCACGCGCCACCTCTCCCTCTGCATCCTGTCATTACTGTCAGCCCTTTTGCAAAATGGGGCGTAGATTTCATGATGTGTAACCCTCATTCGGCCGGGGGGCATGCATATATAATCATCGCTGTCGACTACTTTACTAAGTGGGCCGAAGTGATGCCTACCCTAGCCGCCAACGGTAAGACATCTGCCCAATTTATTTTCAACCAAATTATTGCACGTTTCGGGGTCCCTCAGGCCATTGTTACCGATCATGGTACTCATTTTCAAGATTACTTGATGGTCGAAATGACATCAAGATTGGGCTTACGACATGATAGCTCAATGCCATATTACCCCTAGGAAAATGGCCAAGTTGAGGTTGTAAACAAAGTTTTGTTCACAATGCTTCAATGGAAAATTGGAATCCATAAGTCCAATTGGAACCTCCAATTGTTCTCATCTCTATGGGCCTACCGGATGTCAGCAAAGAGTGTGTCTGGATTCACACCTTTGCAATTGGTGTATGGTCTGGAAGCAACTCTTCTGGTTTGGTGCAAAATTCCTTTTTTAAAGTTGGTTGTGGAACTTTTGCCCAACACCTCTCCTAAAGAAGAGCGTCTCTTGTATTTGGAACGGCTGGATGAAACCCGTCGCTTGGCTACTTTAGTCATTGAAGCACTGAAAAAGCGAGTCAAAGCATACTTCGATCAATCTATGTCTCCGCATTCCTTTGTCGAAGGGGACCTCGTCCTCCTATATGACCAAGCGCACGACAAACTTGGAGTAGGAAATTTCCAACCCATGTGGCATGGGCCTTACATAGTAAAATGAGTATTGAATAATGGGGCTTATGAGCTTATGGATTACGAAGGAGTTCCGTTGGCGCAGCCTAGAAATGGGTTGTACCTTACAAAATACTACGCTTGAAGTTTTTTTTTGGTGTGGTGTGTGTACATAGGTGTGTATATTCATTTGTGTGCATGTGTGGTGTGGTGTGCCATGTAAGCATATTTTTGCTGATCGGGTCTTCCTGATTGTGCAGATGTTTATTACTCTATTTGTCGGTTTTGCGGATGGTGCCTCCCGCAGTACCAGGAATCTGTCCTCGGCAGCCTGGGTAATCTATGATCCTGCTGGTGAGTTGTTTAATTTGCAAGGTGTGTGTCTAGGGCCTACCACAAATAATGTTGCAGAATATAGTGCTGTTTTAGAATTATTAACCGAGGCCATTAACCTCGACATTCGTGCATTACTTGTGTATCTGGACTCACAGCTTGTAGTATTACAACTTAAAGGTCATTATTCAGTAAGAAACCCATCCATTTTATGTCTGTATCTATGTATTCGTTTACTGGAAATAAATTTTGATTATATCACATATCAAAACATACATAGGCATATGAATACATTAATAGATGCAGTAGCTAATATGGTTCTAAATAGACATTTGTGCAACTTATAAACAAAAAACATCATCACATGTAAAAAGATCCATCCAGAAATAGGTATATATGTGTGTGTGTGTGTGTGTGTGTGTGTGTCGAAATGTTTGCATAGTGTGCATCACATAAAATCAAAAAATATACATGTTTGTCTGATAACAGATGGAGACAACATGTCTCTCAAAAAATATGCATGAAAAAGCCCTAAATAGCTAATCATCGTGGTGCTCATGGTAACACGCCACCGTGCACACCAATCACCTCAGCAGTTTGTGAAGGCGACTAGGCACCCCCACAGTGTGTCATTGGTAAGCTAATGGGACGTCTGCCAACCGTGTATAGTCTGGGATCCCCCGAGCAATGCCCTCCAAGTTCTGGATTAGTTATCTCCCTTCACCACCCTCAGCCTGAGGGTCATGTGTGACATGGGTCCTCTGCGTAATGGGCGACATGCCCACGGGCCTCTCTGGGCCGACGTCTGCATACACATAAATTTGTTGTTATAACGGACATGTATTACCAAAAAAAATCATAAATACATAAAAATCAAAAAGAGAATCATACCCAGCTCCTCGTCCCACTCCTCCCCCTCTGGGAGTGGAAGATCGGGATCTCCGGTGAAATCGGTCCTAGCATAAGGCCAATCCTCGACCACGATCAGTTGTCGCCGTAACCACCCAAAGAAATCAGGTCTCCAAGACATTTTTTGACCTCCTCCTGACCTGGGCATAAGTGCTGCCCAGCGAGCCATCCTTGGCTCCCTTGGAATCGGCTTGGCAACTATCGCCCCTTGGCCTTGGAAAATGGGTAGTCGTTCCAGGATGAACGACACCAAAATGGAACTGTAGCCAAGCTGCTTTAGTTTGGCTTGATTGCATCTTGTTAGCTACCTCTTTATGTTGGTTGTCACCGCAGTAGCCCAATCGAACAATGTGGGGTTCATACACTCGGAGGCTAGAATGAGTTGGGCCTTGGTTGCCTGATGTGGAGCTTGCGATCCTGCAGCTCGTGTAATGGTATGAAGCACTACCCTGAGTGCTAGGTCCCGGACAATGTGGATGTCCACTTTCCCGCTTCCCGATCCTGTTCGTGCCCCTGGGCACACTCTTGCCGTTACCATCTCCATTTTCTCTCCGGAAGGTCTGCTGCCGGTTATGATTGGCACTATACCTCTGCACGACAATTCAGTTATAAAGTAAACATCAGAGACCTCAAGAGCTAATACTTGGTCCCGAAGTTTGAATACTTCCTCGTTTTCATCCCATATGCTGGCCAAGTACTGTAGCAGCTCAGGTTGAGCTCGTAAGCATGGAGTAAGGAAGAATTTTTTGAGTCCACAGTTTCTGAGTGCATTCATATAGGCTTCATTTTCCATAGCCATTTCATCTTCCTCCCCATGTTCCCTCTCCTTCCATTCAATAACCATTGTGTCTGAATATCTACATCAATACAATAAAAAATGCCTTGTTAGATCTCTGGTGAATTTGAAAATCCACATGGGTAGCTCAGATTTTGAAAAATTTATGCGAAAAATTGTGTTGTGCCATTGGCGCGACTGTTTTCCTAACAGTCGTGCCAGTTGGCGCGACCCCTTTGTGAGAAAATCTCCATTGGCACGGGTCCGTGCCCGATACCTGCGCCAATGGAGCGAGCCCTAAAATTTTAAAAGGGTCCCCCCAGAAGTCTAATGCACAATGAAAACACATAAAAAATGGATTAAAATGGAGTTTAAGGGAGCATCTTTTACCTGGAACAAACGAGGAGCTGAATGGTGTCCCGGATCAGTCACAGTCACTGCTGCAAGTTTGCACACAAGCAGACCACTGTTGCTCTTTAAGTGAGGTAAAAAGTAAAAGTAAATTTGTTTTACCATTTGAAGCCTATTTATAACTTCTTAAGTTAAAATTAGGTTTTAAATGTCATTTTTCTCAATATTTTAATATATTTTGTTGAAAAATGGATTTTACACTTGCTTTTATGTGCAGTGACAGGTTTTTACGCAACTTGAACGGTGATACGAGTTGTATTTTATACTTTTTCGGACTCTGTAAAAACACGAAAAAGTCATTTTGGAGTCATCTTTCAGCTCTTTTCTGACTCTCTAAACATGAAAATATTGTCGAGTCCCTTTTCGTTTCGATCTCGTTAAAGTGGCTCCGAAACGACATCTACCTACTATACGTTTACCCCTTTTTCAGGCTGGGATGGATTACTTACGAAAAAGGAATACCCTAGCCTATCACGACTAGGAGGTTTTCTCAGACATAGTTTTCTACCTTTTTGGATCTGAGGAACTATCTACGAAAAGGGACCATTGGAGTTTACTTTTCCGCTGTCTTTTCAAAATCTCTAAACATGAAAAGACATCGAGTTCTTCCTTTTTTAGACTCGTTAAACCCTGATGACATTGGATCTAGTCGTAATGACGATATTCGAGTTCCTCCTTCCTAGGGCTCGTTAAATGTACTAGGATGGATTATTCCGAAGGAAGGACTTATATTACAATCATATGCTATCCCCTTCAAGCTTGTTTTAAAAAATAATTGGGGTACTCGCCAGAAATGGTGGGGAAAAATGGAACCAGCATCATTGTCGTGTCGGCAGTATGTCGCTCTTGAACATGGCACTTGTCTTCATTCGTGCCAGGTTGGGGACATCTCATCTCATTTTTCCACTTGCCTGTATGGGTTTGGGTGATCCATTTTTACCTCTCATCTTCTCTCTGTCCCATCATCATGACCTCTGATCTTTTGATGTCAAATACTACCAAATCCACTGTTGTGCCGCTGAAATGTTCAAGAGAAGTTGACCTCCGCAAAATTTCAACCTTCCTCTGATTCTCATTTGATCTTGATTCAAAAAGACATTATGTTCCTCTGTCTCGTGTCGATGATGTGGGAAACACTATGGCCCACCTTCGATCAAGGTCACTTCCTGTCGACTTCAACTCATTATCCGAGAAGCTAATCTAGAGACTCCCTTCTGGTACCTTGGAGCCTGCATGCCTTAATGGCAGGTTCTTCGCGTTCGACGTGAGGTTTTCATCATTGGCCTCCGATCAAGTGATTCTACGGGTGTTCGATGCCAGCTCATTGATTCACATGCCATAGATTGTACCTATAGTACCTTAAGGGCCATTGTCATTATTGGTGGTACCTCTCGCGTCTGTTAACAACTTTCATCATTGGATGGTAATCAGGCGATGTTCTTGCATGTTCGACTTCAACTCACTTATTCGCGTGCTTGAACTTGTAATTTGTTCGGGTTGAGATGGAGCGCAAGACCCTGGATTTTGTCTGTTAGAATCCAGGCTGTGATTTTGTGGATTATTATGATTGGTTGCATGACTCATTCATTGGATGGTTGCGACCATATCTGAGTCTATTTATCGATCCTCGCTGGATGGCTGCGTCCATACCTTGGATCTGGATTATTGTATACTCTGTTATGGATGGTTGTGCCCATACCACATATATCATGTATTTGAGATATCAGTTGTACTTCTCTATGCAGGTTTTCTGACGGCAGTGTTTTTAGTTGGACACATTCTCATAAAGCATTTCACCCCTCTCTCTCTTTCGGGCCTCATGCTTTAGGGGGCATCTGTTACACAACAATTTTTCATCGTCCCTGCAATTCCCCGTCCTGCACATTGGAGGGCTTATTCCATGACCTGTGAGCAGTGACATGATCTGAAAAAACTTTCATGGCATTCCCCTGGACATGGACTTTCATTCCCCTGAAGACAATCCTTGTGAAAAACCCTAAAAATAGCCTTTTTAGCCTTGGCACGAATAGTCAGTGTTATACCCGCGCCAATGGGGGAAATCCTCCAAAGAGGGCGTGCCAACTGGCGCACTGTCTCAGTGTTTTACCCGTGCCAAGCTTAATAAGGAGTGTTTTTTAAAAATAAATGGCGGAAAATTGACTCCAAAAAAATCCTGAATTGGACTCTAAATCGAGTTGGGACGTTTGGCTCCAGTTCTCCATGTAGAGGAAGTAGTTTTCCACCTCTCATGGAAGCTTCCTTGAGGATAGGGCCAATCCCATGATTGTAGGGATCCCAACTCCCCTTCCACCATCTATATAAGCTTGCCATTTCCCTTTGCAAGCTAATCTCCAAGAGCCTTCATAGCCTAAAGAATGTTGCAAGAGCTTTGATAGTCCTCATAGTGCCAAATCCATAGCAAGGAGATTGACGATCGAAGAGAGAGGCTTGTCCCCATTCCCGACAAGCTTTACTGAGACGTATTCCGCTGACGACCCGCCGAAGGAAGGTTCAGCGTCAGAGCTAGGTTGTAATTTCCTTTGTATGAATTAATGATAAGCGACTATTGGTTATGGTTCCACTCGTATTGTTCATTATGATCATGAATTGTGTCTTCTCTGACTGATACATAATTGCATATATATCGAGTTTTATGCTTGTGTTTGTCATGTTTCTTGTGTGTGCAGGTGTTTGATCACGGCGAGCGAGACGATTGTGATCTGCTCGAGCAAGGAAACGGGAGCACCATCTTCTCTACGAACAACAATGTTGGACTTGAGGTAGGCCTTCATCGCAAGTTGGTTTATTGCAATTATGAACTTTCACCTTAGCGTGATACGATTGTTGCTAGACCCGATCTGGGCTAGTAGGGATTGCCTCTATCCGTAGAGGGGATTTACCTCCATAACAATGGGTCTTCTATGGCTGACGGCTTCAGCTTTTCCTTAATTTTTCTCTGTCAAAATTCTTCTTTATTATCTCCTTTGCAAATTTTATGTTGGAAGCATCATATCCTACTCCAACCCCTAAGTCTTCCAAAGAATCAATTTTTGTATCCTTGGCCAAAGAAGATATTTTCTCCATTTTTAGTTGTTTTTGGCTTGATGGGTCGTGACCCAAGTTTGGAGTTGAGGTTAACCAACAAAACCCTCTTACTACTGGCCCTTTCGACAGTGACCTACTTGCACAAGTCAAAATCTCACCCAAAGTAGTATGGGGGCATGCTGGAACCAGGTTTCCACACCCTGAGAGAGATTTAAATGATGTGTGTGCCCTTAGATATAAAACAATCATGAACATACCTCCACAATATAAGCCCTAACCAGGATACCCTTATAGGTATATTTAGGTCAATTATGCAGAATATCTTGCGCGGAGGTTAAAACAGAGTCCCTAAGCTAGGTAATAACTCTTAACAGATATTATCAGAACCCAGTAACACTAGATCCATTCAGTAACCATTTATTTAAAGCCATAAGTGGTTGTGTAATTGATCTAAACACAGTTAACACAGGAATCATAAATAATATGTAGAAATGATCATAAAGTAAAGAACATATGCATTTTAGACTCAGATATCAGTAATGACAATTCTTTATTCATAAACAATTCAAATATTCCTTACACAACCTTCAGTTCACCTGCGCACACTGCCAACAGGGTCCGCGCATAGTAGGTCTAAGGTATCCACACACATAGCCAGCAGGTGCCTTTTACCCAGAAAAATATGCACAAAATATCAAAGCACAATCAAATCTATCATCAATCATTCACCTCTTATCCAAAAATTAACTTATCCGACTCAATCTAAACTTCTATTTATACTTTTATCCTGCTCTTTTCTAAGGTCTACAAACAGTGGTTTGCGGCCCCTTGTTCTATTGTTTTTACCCATTACAACTCATGAGGGGCTTTGACCCACCCCAAAGCCCCTTGACTTGTACTACACATTGTTATAGGTCAATTTGGGCACCATTCCCAATGACTTGGTTAAACTGGACATCATCCCTAGAACCAATGAATAGGGTCTATCATCCCGTATCATTTCAGTTGCTACATGCCCTAAGAAAAAGAAAAAGAACAAATCATCCATGACTTCCATTGCAAGGTTTCCAAGATTTGAAGTACATGTTATATCGCCTATGAGATCACTAATGAAGTCTCTATAGGGACTAACTATTTTTCATATTCAATCACCCCCATTCAAGGGTGCTCTGCAAATCACTTCCCAACACTCAAGGGTGTGTTGGTAAATTGGGAACAAAATTCTCATTGTTACGAAATCTCCACATGGCCAGTGTGTTAGTATGAATTCTTCGTCGAAGTGTACGAAAAAGAACCACTTTAGCTACGCATAACTAATAGCCCTAACAACAATAGAGGCTGCCAAACATCTTCAGATCTGCGATTAGTAATTAAAATGCTGCAACAAACAAATCTATAAATGGAAAGACATTAAGCAGTAAAATAAAGGGTTTGCTCCATGCATCCAACAGACAAGACAAGAACACGATTTTTGAATGAATTTTTATATTATAGGGCACCTGGGAGGAAAACAAGAAGGTGTATCCAGCTCTCCTCAATGGGATGGGTTCTTTGTAGTCCTCAGCACTTCAGATCTAAACTTTCTCTCTCTTGTAGGTGTAGAAAACCCAATGCAAAAACGAAGCTGAATGGGAGCAAATGATGGAAAAATGAGACCAAGTGTATAGATCCAGAGTGATCTAGTAAGCAACAAAAGGTGAGGAATGATGGGGAAGAACCCTCCTATTTATAACAAAATATTGGGTCATTCTAGATCTTGGTGCATGATTAAAATAATGTTAACCAAATCTAGATCCACCTTTATGGAATATTTTATTATATTTGTTGGAGGGAAAGGGTGTTTGAGTTGGGTCAAATCCCTTGATTAGTGAAAAATAAATAGATAAATGATTTATTTATCTTTTTAAGGAAGTGGTTGGGAGATAATCAAATAAATAATGATTTATTTGATTAATGGTGGGTGATTTGGTCATATTTAACAAGGAATATTATCTAAATAAGATTCAAATAATTATTCCTAGAAAATAATAAGATAACTAAGGGTTTATCTCATTAATTTCTTTGTTTTTGGGTTAAACATGACTGGGAATAATAATTAAATTATGGTTTAATTAATTATTCCATGAGGAAAATCAAACAAATATAGGTTTGTTTAATATTTCCTTTTGGGGTTTCCTATTTTAACATAGTGAAAGCAGTTTTACTTATGGTAAAACTGGTCTTACATGGTGTACTTGGGTCCATCTAATGATAAAAGGTTAGATGACCAAAAAATGGTGTAACACAGTGCCTTCTAGAAGAGTGCATATGTGTCAAAATTTGAATCCATGTGTCCATTCAAAAATTATGAGCTTGGGAACATGTCTTTCCTATTATTATAAAGTCATTGATTGTGAAACTACCTTCATCCCATCTATAAATTGAGCACAGCTCTTAGTGCTTGAGAAGGAATAAATTTCGTAGAGAAATGTTGTTGGATTCTCAATTGAGTGTTTCATTTGAGTGATATGCTACTGGACGAATGTTCATTGTGATGAGTCTGGGATGATGCTCGAGTTGGTGACATCAAATCAATCGCTGGGTGTAACCTCCCCTTCTATCCATTAATAAATATTTCTGCTCATTTTCCCACATATGTATTTGTATAAGCTTCTATCTTTCATATTATGGATTTTTATCTGATGTATATGTTTCATGTTTCATTGATTTAACTGATTAAGATAAATATCCATCTGTATATTGCAATCTCTTTGTTGATTAGTGTTTATACTTGTAGGAACTAGTCTGGTGATCAAATTTGGATTGGAAGCTACAACAAGAGTGAAAAAAGGAGAATAGGAAGAGCTTGGATCCCAAGTAAGTTTCTCTATCTTTTTGTGTGTCTATTTACTCTTGGGAAAAGTGTCTGCAAAGTCTTTGATCTATTCTTCTAAATGCATAGCACCAAATTTAGGGAGTGTGTTTTATCCATAATACATAATTACATATAACAAATTGGTGACTCCATTGAGGAGTTTACCTTCATCCTTGGTGTATTTTTCTTCTCCTTATCCACCCAGTAGCATCTACTCTCAATTATTAGGCTTTTGAAACTAAGAATTGCATTAGAAGTGTGTCAGTAATTTGAATTTTTTGTTCTCTAATGCACCTGACACACTGTTCGTCAAGCCATAGTGCTTTGCATAACACTGTCTCCCACTTAGGGGTGCTTTGCAATGCATTGTCTCTCCTTAGAGACTGCATTGTCCACCAAGACAACCAAATTCCCTTTGAATTTGTCATTTCCATTAATTTCAACCTTTTTTTGTTGCGTTTTCAACTGTCTGATGCCTCATAGAGGCCAGTGACTTTACCTAAATCTTCCTCCTTTGAAAAATAAGTTTTTTCAAAGTCTCTTTAAGTGTTTTTCTTCATCATTGAAAAATCAAGTTCAAAGTATTTTTATTTTTGCATTAGATCCATTTGTTTTCGTAAAAAAATTTGTCGTTAAATTCTTCGTTTCCTGTAGGAAAAAATGTAGTTTCATTCTTCATTTTTCCTAAAAGAGAAATTGTTGTTAAATTCATCATTTCTCAAAGAAGAAAGCATTTTTTTTTTGTTGATTCAATGCATGTAGTTTCCTTTTTTCATTCACATTAAGGGGGTTGAAGAGAAAAACCTGCATTTTCATATAGTGGATTTTGTGTTTTGCATAGGAACAAATTAGGAAAGCTGCATATTAGTTTGTGCTTTTTGTTGTTTGCTCTCAAAACTGATTGCTCTTTCCCTTTAGTAGCTAAGATTTTCATTGAAAAAGCTAAAAGTGATAAGTTTTCTTATCATTTTAGTTTGCATTTTAGGAATTTCCATCACATCATCGCGGTGAAACTTGAAAGTAAAATTGATAAAAAAGATCAACTTAAATTTTACATAAATTTACCTAAAAAAGCATTGGAACTACAATGATAACATTTAGAATGTCTAGGTTAGAGACATGTTCTGGCATCATAAAATATATCAACTGTTGTTAATTGTCTACGATAAATTTGGAGTGTGATACCTCACTCCATGTACATAAGTATATCATATTTCATCGACGTACCTTCAGGTATATTGGGTGGTGTTATAGTACAAAAATTATAAAGGGGTGCTCTCACTGTGCCATTTCGCATTAGACAGTGCTAATATAGACTTGGGACTCCATGTACCTTCAGGTATATTTTGGAGGACAACTTTAGGTTGCTATCCATCCATAGTCAACCGAGTCGTCCACCTTGTAAATTGTGATACACGAAACACAAAATTCGAGGAGATTGCCTGCCCGTACTTCTTGGCTCTCCAAGAGGTATTATGCAGTTCACAGTTTATTGGTAAACATTTTGCCTAGAATTACCCTTTTATTTTATTTATTTGTTTTGGGTCATAAAATAAATCAGTCATCGTGGAAGAAAAAAATCTCTTTCCCCGTCATTCCCATAGACTTGCTTTGAAAGCACCTTTACCACTGGAAGTCATTTCTGGTCAGCGAAGGTGACATCGCTCTACTAAAACCAGTACCATCAGTACGTCTAGTGAAGCATCATATTCCCATATATCAGAGTCGACACAAGTTTTTTCTAAAAATTTTGGTTCATCTACTGTTGTCAAGAAAGAGTCCTCACACCTACTGGTGATCACGATCCATCCAATCAGTGAGACCATACCTCCTAAACCCAACTTTTTTCAACTGGAAGTTGATCTAGATCCTATCTCTTTTTTTCAAGAACATCTAGATCTCAAAGTCGAACAACCAGAAGTTGTTCTTGTATTCGTCGATCCATAATCTATTGTAGCCATTGAGTCTCCCATATCACACAATTAACCACCTGAAATATACTTTGGGCCTGAGGGTGAAGTTTTTCCACCTGGTTTTATTTCGATTGAAGAAGTATCACAAGATGAGACACCTTTAACTCCAACTCATTTTGGGGAAGAGCTTTACGTGTACGAATTTTTATTCAATCACCTTCCTCTACTTTTGTTGATCCTATTTTACTTCGAGTTCCCGTATATTCTATAGGGTACACATTGGCTGAGATAACATCCCAGAATAAACCATCTATTTCAGCCGCGACAACATCTACAGTTGCTTCATATTTGATGTTTTGTCCATTGAATTCACCCATGTCATCATCTGGAATCCTGTCTGGTTCCTCCTGTTATGGCCTAAATCTACCTCAGGCTGAGGAAGGCAGAGTCTAGGGTAACATCAAACCATGCTTAACCTGGTAGCTAGGCCTACCAGATCGAGAGAGGGCTCTCTCCTGGTCAATCTCAGCAAAAATGATCAATGAGGCTTGAGATGACTCGAATAAAAGCTGATTTTAGGCTAGGTATATATGTAAAAGAGTTTGATTTGTTTTTTTAGGGTGTTTGTTGGATCAAAGGGAAAGGCATATTTTGGGTCTAGGGAATGAGGCCTAATTTTTGCAGAGGTCTGAATGGGGCAAGGTAGGCAACTGTTGTGATGTTTCAATTTTGAATGAAATGGATAGGTTAGACCCGTGAGGATTTGAAGAGGGCAAGAGACTTTCAAGAACCCTCTTCAGACAGTTGAAAACATAGAAAATTAAACAAAACTCAAGGTAGAGCACTGCAAATCTAATGAATTCCACCTTTATCCTTGTTTGTTTAACTTAAGAAAAAGTAAGAGGGAGATGATATATATAAAGAACCAGTAAAATTACAATCACATAGAGAAATACATCATCAAGACAAAGAGCCACATGAATCCCAAGGAGTGCTGAAAACCCTGGTCTATTCCTTTGCCAAACTGCAGAGATGAAATGTACAATGAAGCTCAAAGAAATCCCAAGTGTCCAACCATGCAAATGACTGAAAAAATAGAAGATATAGACAAGCATAACTCATCCCCATGCCTCTAGGGGCCGAGCACACTAGTTTAGGAGTTGTTTCAACAAGATCTAAACTAAGAACTAGAAAATAGGCAGTGGAACAGCTTGCCTCTATAAGATAGGAAACTAATTCATTTAGTTGCATTTCACCTTTTGATGAATGAATCTACTTTCATGAGTAAATTTTTTCCAAAATTACATCAAGATCCATGAAATTACATCAAATTAAATCAAGAGTTTTACATGTAGAAGTAATAAAGTCAAACTGACCAAAACTAGGCGAAAAAAAGAGTTACTAAGTGAAAAATGAGCCAAAATCCCCAATGCGCCGCGCCTGAATTCTCTATGTGTCGTGCCAGTTTCGAGCTGATTTTGAAGGCCTTCCTTGTGTCCCAATTGAGCGCAGGATAGCTCATTGGAAAACTATGCCTATCTACTTTCCAACACAAGTGGAATTTCGGAATTTGGTTGCCATTTGCCCCTCCAAAAATGATTTTTCCCAAGACTGCTTCCTGTGTATCCAAAAAGGGGTAGAAAGGTCATTTTTAGGGTGTTTTGACCCTTCTGGAAACCCAAAACTTGTAAAAATATCTGGGAAATGGGTAGGCATGCATAATGCTTCATGAAAAATCCAAAAATACAAAGTTTTACCCAAGAGGAGTTCCCAATCATAAGCGCGCGCCAAGTGGTGCGACGCGTCGGGCTGAAAAATCTGTGTTTAGGCCAAAAAAAACAAAATTTGAAAAATGTGTCCCAGATTTCTTGAAATTTGGGCTGGCAATCCTCCATCATGCACTATGCTGGGCCAAGGAAGCTTCGGCAAAAATTTGAAGTCTATCTTCCCTTTATCGACGCCTTAATGCCCTCTTTAACTTAGGCTTCAGGATCTTGATTCATGCCTTGCAGACATGATTTCTTGCCCAATAATGATTATTCATGTGCCTCAACATGTTATTTTCATTTTTTTCCTTCCCCAACAGCTTCTCCAAATGAATATTGACCCTTTCGAGCCAAGTTTCTCGATCAACCTAAATTTCTCGCTCAATGGATGTCATCTCGGTTTGGCTCCTTTGGGCAGCTTGCCAGTTCTCATGTATATTTTGCACCTCCATGATAGTTTTCTGATCTTCCAATTGTTTTTTTCGCTGCTCAAGGTAGTTGATAATCCATTGGGCTCTTTGAAACTTGATGGACAAAGTGTCTATTTCTGCCTTCTGCTCCTGAACAATCTCTCTCAACTTTGAGCTTGGTGAGCCCAAATCCTCATCAATGAGTATGAAATCGGTATCTTGGCATCCTAAAGGCCCCTCATCCTGCATGGGTCTCTTACTCTTGTCCTATACCTATACCTATGCTGCCGATGATGGAAGCAAGACCCCTTCCACTCCGAGTGGAGATAATACTCGCCTGGCTGCTGCAAATAACCCTCTAGTGCCTCTCTTATAAGTGACAAACACCGACGCACTAGTGGTCTATGTCTCATGACCTTCATGCTGATGTGAAGGGTCACCTGCCTCATGAAAAACCTCTGAAGGAACCTGAGGAGCTGTGAAGAAATCATTAGAAATGAAATCCTGCCATGAAATACCCTGCAAGCTGATCTGATGCATAACCACAATTTTGATAAGCGCAAAGTGATAGATACTGCTATACTGCTGCTCAGGAGTTTTCCTTTGCACGAGAGTGGTCATCTTATAAAAATTTCGGCACATGAAATAAGGGAGGTTCATCATCCTGACCCTGGTAAAATGCATCAGTAACCTGATATGATAAGCATAGAGACGTGAAAACCGGTCCTCACAACTAAAATATTTGATAATAAGTTTCATCAGAGGAGCATATGAATCCTTTAGGAACCAGAAGGGAAACACTTTGCTGAGTTGTCTCACAAAACTAGGCTTGATTTATGGCTCATAGTGTACCCTATCAACCTGCTGCCTTTTGTTCCATTGTTCTCCAACATTTGGTATTCTGGTTGGTTGAGAGATAGTTTCAGGTGTTCAAGTGAATGTCACACCAGCAAGGGTGACTTGACCATCATGTAAATACAACACAAACAATCAAGCCATCTCTTGATGGTGATGGACCCTAGCAACCATTTCACAAAATTGATAACAAGATTGATGTTGAAAACATGCCATAGCAAGAGGACAAGCCTGCAATTCAGCCAATGAAGTGGGCTCCTCCCTCACATGTCTGCCACTCTTATGAGGTCTTCTAGGTGCATGAAATTTAGTTGTGGAATCACTATCTCGGTCATAAGATGTATCGGTCTCCATGATTTCCAAAGTCTATGTTGTCTTGGATGAAAATGAGAAGTTTGGTGTCTTTGATTTTGTTGCCAAATATGTGATAATATGGGAGGAACTATGGAGGGATAGGGTGGTGGAAATGATGGAATATTACCAAGTGAAATATGTCAATTGAAGAGTTTTGGGGAAGTCACTTGATTTCTTGGGATAGCCTTAGGGTTTGGGGAAATTTACAATTGGAATGTAGGATAATGGGAATGGGATAGGAAATTAGTGATTTAGGGATGTAAGGGGATACGGAAATGGGCTGTAGTAACAAGATAAACAGTGATGAGGGGATACAAGGTGGGGAAAGGGAAGTATTTGACACAAAACCAATTTCAAAACCCTAAAGGAGCATTCTTCAAACAAGATAATAGGGTGTGATTTTTTTCATTTAAATCCTCATAAATATCACCAAACACATGTTCATGGGAAATGGAGAAGTTTCATGACTTACTTGAATAAAGAGGGACTAAGTCGATTTGAAGATTTGGAAGAAATGGCAATGAATTTTCTTGCTGCCCTATGTGTCGCGCAACAAACCCAATGCGTCACGCAGCTTTAATGCATCGTGCATGAACAATTTCACCACAGTGGGGGCCGACCCAATCCGTCACACCTACCCAATGCGTCGCGACACCCACCCAATGTGTCGCGCAGGGATATTTTACACAGTCTGCCTGCAAATGCTTCCTTTTTCTCTTCATGGGTTATCCTTGGTTCACTACTGTTCTCTTGGCATTCAAATGAAGTCTTGAAACATAAAAATGATATATATACCAAGGATTTTAATTCTTCTTTTCAAAAAACCCACTTTGCAATGTTTCAGAGTTTGACACTTAAATTTAAAAAACTCTGTTTTGCTTCATTTTGGATTTTTGGACTGAATGATGTACTTTATTGTATGTCTTGTAGGGAATGGATGGTTGGAGCTTTGACAAAGGCGACCAGGTTTTCCAATGAAAGTATTACTACAACTGAGAAAACTTTAAAATCACATTACATTTATTTATACATAAAGATGAAAAACTCTATTTTTCTTCAAAACAGAGTTTTGAAGAAAAATCATTATTAAGCATATGATGATGAGATTTTTAGCACTGAAACCTTATTTAAGACTTCCTCATGTGCCTACTGACCATTATTAGGCATTCTAAAGACCTGATTAATAAAACCCTAGACCTAATGAGACTAAACCCTAAAAATGACTCTTTGCAAACTATGAGACCAAAAATGACTGCAAATGATTTTAATGAACAAAAATAGGCTTGTAGGTAAAGGACATGAGGGACATGAATAACAAGCCACTACCGTCAGATGATCCATGCTCCTAATGGAATGCAGTTGATTGAATGAGACACCTAATATGCAATACAACAAGAGAAATTTGATCTCTGGTAGAGGGATGAAGATACCGACACTAACATTGGATCCAATGGGGATGGTAGCTCCTTGGAGGTGCCAAGAACTACAGATCTCTGGGAAAGTAGGCAGTGCCTTCGTCCATTGGGATATGGAGTCAATAACTTGGACAAACCAAAACAAGACTCTTGGCTCATTGTGAGAACTGAAAACTGACTCAAAACTAACTCAATTTTCGAAACCAAAATGACTGAAAGACCTGACTCAACAAACCAAACCAAAACTGAAATCAACCTTCAGATTTATAGCCTTCACCTCGGGCCCCAAACTGAAAGAATTATGACAGCACATGCTTGCAATGAAACTTAAACAAACCGGTATGTACAGTGATATGTATGATAGCAGAAAACATTTCAAAAATAGTACTGTTTGAGTAGCCGACCATTGACTGGCCCTCCTGGACAATATTCTCCATTCATTTCTTTCAAAATGAAAGAATTTTGGCCTCGATATGTAGAAATTTTGAAAGGTCCTTTCCAAATATTCTCGAACTTTCCATGCTTACCTTTATCTTCGTTTCTTGCATCCCATTTCAACACCACTTCTTCTAATTGAAACTTCTCTGCCTTTGCCTTTCGATCATATGTCTTCTTGATTCTCTCTTGCAGCTTGAAAGTGTTTTGAAAAACCTCGTCTCTAGTCTACTGTAAATGGATCATTTGATTTATTCTCTGTTGCATATGATCATCTTCGCTGCCAACTTCTTGCAGAAGTTTAACCACTGGAACTGCGAGAGAGGTGGGGAATACTGTGTCAACACCATACACGAGCTCAAAAGGAGACATTCCTATAGATTTCTTTTGACTCACTCTATCTGCCCAAAGTGCATTAACCAATTGCTTATGCCAACTTTTCTTGTTTATTTCCAACAACTTTTTGATAATATTGACCAAGGATTTATTTGAGGATTCGGCCAATCCATTGCCATGTGGATGATATGCGGTTGAGTGCCCCAAAGTAATTTTATACTTATCATAAAATTCAATCATTCTTTTAGATTTAAAGGTTGCTGCATTATCAGTGATCAGCTTGTTTGGACAACCAAAACGAGACAAAATATTGTTTTCAAGAAATGAAATGTTTACCAAATATGTGGCCTGCCTGGTGGGAATCGCCTCAATCCATTTAGTAAAATAATCCATCGCTGTGAGGATCCACTTATGCTATGATAAAGAATTAGGATGGATTTCACCAATGAAATCCAAACCCCACTACTGAAAAGGAGCACTTACTTCAATGGGCTTGAGCGGCAAAGGCTGCAATTTTTTCCTCCCTTCAAAAATCTGACATTCATGATAGCTTTTAACAGTTTTGTACACATCAGCAAAGAGATTTGGCCAATAATATCCTGCTCTCAAAATTTTTTGGCCGTTGTTTTCTAGAAAAGGTGACTTCCGCAATCCCCCTTATGAAAATCCTCCATAACTTGCTTTGCTTCTTCTTCAACCAAACAATTTAGCAAGACACCACCAGGATCTTTCCAATAGAGTGCATTATTTGTGATTCAAAACTTGGCAGCCTTCAATTTCAGAGTCCTACTTTTGTTTTTAGCCATTCCTGGTGGTGGTGACAAATTTTGAAGCACATATACAATGTTCGAATACCAAGGAGAAAGAACAAAGATTTATGATACCTGAATTAGAGAACTTTCTTCATTTTCCTCGGACATAGTAGCAATGAGATTAATTTCCAAGGCATGAAAATTTGGCTCAGCCATTAGCTTAGCCAGCCCCTGTCCTTTGATAAGCTTTGTAGGCTTTATCTCCACATCATATTCCAACAAGGCAGCAATCCATTTGCCTCATCTCCCTTCTGGATCTGTTTGCACTAATACATCTTTAACAACAACATTAGGAACATAAGCAAGAATGTGAGAATGTAGAATATATACTCGAAAGTATTTCAACACTTTCACTAAGGCAAGAGCTTTCTTTTCAATAATATTATACTTTAAGGCTGCATCTCTTATGGTTCGGCTGAAAAAAGAAATTTGTTTTTCATGCTGATCTATTTTCTGGATCAAGACTGCTTCCATAGTATGATCCGAGGCAAATGAAAACAAAATAAAATCCTGATTATAGTCCGGCCTGATCAAAACCGGAGCTGAAGAAAGAGCCAATTTCACTAAATTGAAAGACTTTACTGCTTCCTCAATCCACTTCACTACACTATCTTTCTTGAGCATGTTTGTGATTTCCCTTAAATGTTCTGCAAGATTGGGCACAAAGCGACGTAAGAAATTCATCTTACATTGAAAGATTGGATCTCATTTTTGTTTCAGGGAAGATCAATTTTGTGAATAGCTTCTACTTGAGCTGGATCAATGCGGATGCCATCCTTTGATATAATATGACCAAGAAGCTTTCCCTCATCCATGGCAAACAAGCTCTTCTTTGGATTAAGAGACACACCATATTTTCTACACCCCTGAAAAACAATCTTCAAATGATAAAGGTGCTCCTCATCTGAATTAGAAAAGACTGTCAAATCATCAAGATACACAACTAGAAAAACATCCTTCTCATTTGCAAATCCCATATCCATTGCTCGTTGAAAGGTCGCACCAAAATTCTTCAAACCGAAAGGCATTTTAGCATAATGGAAAGTTCCGCACGGAGTGGTGAATGCTGTTTTGTCTCTATCATCCTCATGGACCAAAATTTGGTTATAACTGGAATAACCATCGAGTAGCGACATACGGGATGCTCCAACTACTCACTGAAGTATGTGATCCATTTTGGGAAATGGATAGTTATCTTTCAAAGAAACTTTATTCAGATTCCTAAAATCAATGCATAAGTGAATCTCACATGTTTTCTTGCGCACGAGCACCAAATTAGAAATCCAATCTGAAAATATTATGGGAACGATGATACTATCCTTGTACAACCGATTCACTTCCTTCTCTATTGAGGGCAGCAACTTTGGATTTATTCTTCTCAATTTTTGCAGAAAGAGCTTTTGATCTGGCTTGATCGGAATGGTATGCTGAATTATGTTTGTGTCATATGTCTTCAAATCTGAATAGTCCTAAGAGAATACATTAGAAAAAGAAGATAATAAAATGATATAATCTTCTTTTACCTGTGGGGGCAATGCTTTCGACAATTTCACCATTTTTGGATTTTCTGCTGATCCAATGCTCACATCCTCAACTCCTTTCTCGGTGGGCAGCAAGCTTGGTTTCCTAGCTACATCATCTTGGTCAAAAAGCTCCTCTAAAGGTATTAGACCTTTAGGAATGACATAATCCTTCAGCTGCAAAACTTTCATCTTATTGATTTGTACATCAGTCTCGCCATCATCATGCTCCCCATCAATAGAAGTGTCTTTGAATTTACCTTCATTTTGCATAAACTCATCAATTTATTTGTCATCTTGAAACACTTGCCAATACCTTTGGTTTTCAGGAACAGTCGGACGATGCTTCACATGTATTTCAAATTTGTTGCTTGAATTCATCGGAATTTTCAAATTACTTGCTGCTGTTGCAAGTGCATTTTCAATACCATTCTGAATACAAGGGACACATGTCAAAGTATAATCTGAAAACAATCTCAATATATCTAGTACCGCATTGCGGTATGCCCGCATTTGAGGATGCTTAGCTTGATATTCACCTTTCACTTTCTTAATAACTAACTTGGAGTCGCCATACACTGCAATCCTCTTAGAATTTAACTTTCTAATAATTTTCAGACCAGCAATTAAAGCTTCGTATTCAGCCTCATTATTTGAACAATCAAAAGCCAATTTATAAGAAAAGACCCTTACATTACTTGGCACTTTGTTTGGGGAGGAAAAAGGGCTGTGTACCCAAATGCCAATTCCAGCACCGTCCCTTCCTACGACACCATCAAATTCCATGGTCCATAAAACATCTTCGTCTTCTTCCAAATGCTGAAATTCTATTTGCTTTTTTGCTTCGCTTTGCTGTCCATCAACATTTTGCTGCTATCGGGAGGCTGATTGCTCATCAGTACTATGAAGTCTATGTCTCTCTTTCTTTAAGACCTCTCTAAAATTTTCAGTGATCTCCGGAATGTCTTCGACTTCAAATAATTGACTATTTACATCATTAAATCTATCTGAGTACAAAACAATAGATTCTAAATCAGTATGTACATAATTGATCGGATGATTTACCGGTTTCTCCTTGCTAGTAATCATGTACTTCATCTTTTGCTCACGGTATAATTTCCTCATCTAACCAAACACGGGAATAGTAGCATAGGAGAAATCAAGCTACAATGTCCCTTTAAGTTTCGCTCCCCAAGATCTGGAAAGAAGCATGTCAAATCTAGGAGGAATATCCACCACAACCACATCCATCAAAACATTTTTAGTCGGAATCTGATCCAAACTGACCACCAAATATTTGATAATCCAAATGCATCTTACTCTACTAGAATTGAAAGAATAAAGGTCATGATACTTTCTAGTGATATCCAATCCCCATTTCTCCACGATTTCCCTAGGCATGAGATTATGATAGACTCCAGAATCAAACATAACATTGTGTAACACATTGTCATGCAATCTAAGGCTAATGTAAAAAGGAGGCACATCACTATTTGGAGACTCACCATCCAATTCTGGACCAAAAATCAACTTAGGTTGATCATCTTCCACGTTTACCATATCAAATAATGGATCTAAATTCAAAATCTTAGACACCTGACCTTTATAGCTAATATTCTTCATCAATTCAGTCAAAGGAATGGATACTTTTAACTTAGCAATTTCATTTTCTAAGTTAAAAACTGAATTTTTCTCTACCTCTTTAGTTGGAACATCCTTCTTTTCAATTTTCTCCCTTGATATATTTGGCTGATTGGATCTTTCATTTTCTGATGGTGATTTTCTAGTAGTGGGATCAGCTGTCTCTTTTCCCTTTTTCTACACAACAAGTGAATCATTCTTTGGTGTTGTAGCTTCCTTTCTCTTTTGAATTGGATTAATGGGCACATCTCTATTTCTGAGTGAATATTGTCGCTGCTGGGCAGTCAAGGCATTCATGTACCCCCTCTGATATTCATTAGACTCTTGTTCAAGAGCTGTCTCATTTGCCAAGATGAAATTCTCGTCCTTTTGTACAGTTGAGCTTCTGAATACTCCTCATATTCAGTGATAAAAACTGGCATATCATCAGGTGTAAAGAAATGATTCTCTTCTCCTATTACATTCTCTTCATCATCTGATTTAGGACCATGTAGAAAATTCTGCTGTAAAGGTGTCTTCACCTGCGATTGCACTGCTGGTTCTTGTACTCGCTGCTCTCTTTGCTTGATTCTGAATTGTGGTTGTTGCTGGTGACGGAAGTTAGGATTTCTGATCTACGGTTCATTATTATCGAGTTTTAATCTCTCAAAAAAAATTTCCATCTTACGAAGCACTTGATCTGAAGTGGAAACCTCTTCCTTTATTGCTACTTTATTTTCATCTTTCGTTCTAGCTCTCTTGGCAAGAAAATTGGCTTCAACGCTGACTGAAATTTTTTGCATATCTTCTAAAGTGCCTTGATCTCTTTCTCTTAATTGATAAGCCATGTCAGGATCGAATCCATCTGGAAACTTAATCAAATCCGACCCCCTAGGTGGCTTTATATCAACAGGAATTGCATTTTAAACAGAATTGAATATAATACAATAATATTGAACTGACTCACCAACATTGCATTTGATATTGTCATATTCAGAAAGGATCTGAAGCAGATCTTTCTTCACTTCCCATCGATCCAAGAATTGTCTCTGAAGATTAGGAAAAGTAGTAATACTTCTAGTCGGCAAAGCTCTGAACCACTTTCTTACTTCACCTCCAAAGGTTTGTACAAACAATGTCATTGTCACATTTTCTGCATTAATCTCATGAAGGTCAAAGAAATCTGCCATCCTATCCACATGTTTCTGAGCAGTAACACTTTGAGGAGTACCATCAAACAATGGAATTTTTCTTTGATAATAAACGGGCATGTCATCCAAGTTTTGAGGCAATACGAGGGGTGCAAATCGAGCAGATATTGCTCTGGGTGGATTTACAACCGGGTTTGGGGATATAGGAGGAGTTGGAGCAGTTTATGTATGAGGTGTATGTGGTGTGGATGGAGGTGATACTACTGTAGATTGTTGATCGAGGATAGAAGGTTGCACGGGAATGGTAGGAATGAAAGGAGGCTCGGTAGGAATTTGTGAACCATATGTAATTGCGGATGACCCAAGAGTTGTAGATGTAGACTCTATGAATTCGGGAATGTTTGTTGCCACAATGGAATTCTGAATATTCAAGATGTAACTGTCAATGGATCTATTAGCTTTTTCAATTTCAAGATCTTTGAAAAAATTTGTATTTAGGACAGTAGAATCAATAGCACTTTTAGACGTAGTCTCAAACAATGACAACTCAAATTGTTCATCAAACTCAAGATCTTCAAGATACTCAAAGACAGTGGGACAAGAATGAGATTTGAACGCAGGAATCACAGGACTTTCTCAAAGAAGGATTCTCGAAATAAGATTCGGATTTTCATACACAAGAGGTGGATCGGGATCTGGATTTGCTCTAGTATGTCGTCTGGAAGCCAGTGTGTTGAATTATTCTCAAAAATCAAATGGACAAAACCAACTTGTTCAGCATATCGAATTCTAGACTCATCACCCAAAGTCTAGAATTATCTGATGTACTGGGGAAATTTACAAGTTAGATGTTACGTTTATAAAACTAGACCGGAGATTGACTGAAGCAATGTTTATCTACTTTCACTAATGCAAAGCAAGAGCATTTTGAAGGCTACCTGGCATAACTTCAGGCCGTTTCTGCAATTTATAAAATGAATAAAGCTAACAAGCAAACCATTTTGTTCCCCGGTATGGTCACCACTATGTTATGGCCTAAATCTACCTCAGGCTGAGGAAGGCAAAGTCTAGGGTAACATCAAACCACGCTTAACCTGGTAGCTAGCCCTACCAGATCAGGAGAGGGCTCTCTCCTGGTCAATCTCAGCAAAAATGATCAGTGAGGCTTGAGATGACTTGAATAAAGGCTTATTTTAGGCTAGGTATATATGTAAGAGAGTTTGATTTATTTTTTGAGGGTGTTTTTTGGATCAAAGGGAAAGGCAGATTTTGGGTCTAGGGAATGAGGCCTAGTTTTTGCAAAGGTCTGAATGGGGCAAGGTAGGCAACTATTGTGATTTTTCAATTTTGAATGAAATGGATAGCTCAGACTGGTGAGGAGTTGAAGAGGGCAAGAGACTTTCAATAATCCTCTTCAGACAGTTGAAAACATAGAAAATTAAACAAAACTCAAGGTAGAGCACTGCAAATCTAATGAATTCCACCTTTATCCTTGTTTGTTTAACTTAAGAAGAATTAAGAGGGAGATGATATATATAAAGCACCAGTAAAGTTACAATCACAGAGAGAAATACATCATAAAAAAAAAGAGCCACATGAATCCCAAGGAGTGTTGCAAACCCTGGTCTATTCCTTTGCCAAACTACATAGATGAAATGTACAATGAAGCTCAAAGCAATCCCAAGTGTCCAACCATGCAAATGACTGAAACTACAAGATATAGACAAGCATAACTCATCCCCATGCCTCTAGGGGTCGAGCTCACTAGTTTAGGAGCTGTTTCAACAAGATCGAAACTAAGAACTAAAAAATAGGCAGTGGAATAGCTTGCCTCTATAAGATAGGAAACTGATTCATTCAGTTGAAATTCACCTTTTAATGAATGAATCTACTTTAATGAGTAAAAATTTGCCAAAATTACATCAAGATCCATGAAATTACATCAAATTACATCAAGATTTTTAAATGTGGAAGTAAGAAATTCAAACTGGCCAAAACTAGGTGAAAAACAGAGTTACTGAGTGAAAAATGAGCCAAAATTCCCAATTCGCCGCACCCGAATTCTCTATGTGTCACACCATTTTGGAGCCGATTTTGAAGGCCTTCCCGGTGTCCAAATTAAGCACAAGATAGCTCGCTAGAAATATCTGCCTATATAATTTCCAACACAAGTTGTATTTCTGAGTTTGGTTTCCATTTTCCCCTCCAAAAATGATTTTTCCCAACACTTCTTCTTGTGTGTCCAAAAAGGGGCAGAAAGGTCATTTTTAGGGTGTTTTTGACCCTTCTGGAAACCCAAAACTTGTCAAAATCTCTAGCAAATGTGTATGCATGCATGAATTTTCATGAAAAATCCAAAAATACAATTTTTTACCCAAGAGGAGCTCCCAATCATAAGCGCGCGCCAAGTGGTGCGACGCATCAGGCTGAAAAGTCTGTGTTTAGGCCAAAAAAAACAAAATTTGCAAAATGTGTCCCAAATTTCCTGAAATTTGGGCTGAGTGTCCTCAATCATGCACTATGCTGGGCCAAGGAAGCTTTGGCCAAAATTTGAAGTCTATCTTTCCTTTTCCGACGCTTTAATGCCCTCTTTAACTTAGCCTTCAGGATCTTGATTCGTGCCTTGCAGACATGATTTCTTGCCCAATAATGATTCTTCATGTGCCTCAACATGTTATTTTCCTTGTTTTCCTTCTCCAACAGCTTCTCCAAATGAATATTTACCCTTTCGAGCCAATTTTCTCGATCAGCCTCAATCTCTCGCTCAATGGTTGTCATCTCGGTTTGGCTCCTTTGGGCAACTTGCCGGTTCTCACGTATATTTTGCAACTCCATGATAGTTTTCTGATCTTCCAACTGTTTATTTTGCTACTCAAGGTAGTTGATAATCCATTGGGCTCTTTGCAACTTGATGGACAAAGTTTCTATTTCCGCCTTCTGCTCCTGAACAATCTCTCTCAACATTGAGCTTGGTGAGCCTAAATCCTCATCAATGAGTATAAAATCGGTATCCTGGCCTCCTGAAGGCCCCTCATCCTGCATGGGCCTCTTACCCTTGTCCTGTACCTATACATGTGTTGTTGATGATGGAAGCAAGACCCCTTCCACTCTGGGTGGAGATAATACTCGCTTGGCTGCTGCGAATAACCCTCTAGTGCCTCTCTGATAAGTGACAAACACCAGTGCAGTAGTGGTCTATGTCTCATGACCTTCATGCTGATATGAAGGGTCACCTGCCTCATGAAAAACCTCCGAAGGAACCTGAGGAGTTGTGAAGAAATCATTAGAAATGAAATCCTCCCATGAAATACCCTACAAGCCAAGCTGATGCATAACCAAAATTTTGATAAGTGCAAACTGATAGATACTGCTATACTGCTGCTCAGGATTTTTCATTTGCACGAGAGTGGTCATCTTATCAACATTTTGGCACATGAAATAAGGGAGGTTCATCATCCTCACCCTGGTAAAATGCATCAATAACATGATATGATAAGCATAGAGACGTGAAAACCGGCACTCACAACTGAAATATTTGATAATAAGTTTCATCAGAGGAGCATATGAATCCTTTAGGAACCGGAAGGGAAACACGCTGCTGAGTTGTCTCACAAAACTAGGCTTGATATATGGCTCATAGTGTACCCTATCAACCTGCTGCCTTTTGTTCCATTGTTCTCCAACATTTGGTATTTCGGTTGCTTGAGAGATAGTTTCAGGTGTTAAAGTGAATGTCACACCGGCAAGGGTGACTTGACCATCATGTAAATACAACACAAACAATCGAGCCATCTCTTGATGGTGATGGACCCTAGCAACCATTTCAAAAAATTGATAACAAGATTGATGTTGAAAACATGCCATAGAAAGAGGACAAGCCTGCAATTCAGAGAATGAAGTGGGCTCCTCCCTCACATGTCTCCCACTCTTATGAGGTCTCCTAGGTGCATGCAATTCAGTTGTGGAATCACTGTCTCGGTCATAAGATGTATTGGTATCCATGATTTCCAAAGTCTATCTTGTCTTGGATGAAAATGAGAAGTTTGGTGTCTTTGATTTTGTTGCCAAATATGTGATAATATGGGAGGGATTATGGAGGGATAGGGTGGTGGAAATGATGGAATATTACCAAGTGAAATCTATCAATTGAAGAGTTTTGGGGCAATCACTTGATTTCTTGGGATAGCCTTGGGGTTTGGGGAAATTTACAATTGGGATGTAGGATAACAGGAATGGGATAGGAAATGAGTGATTTAGGGATGTAAGGGGATAGGGAAATGGGCTATAGTAACAAGATAAACAATGATGAGGGGATACAAGGGGGGGAAAGGGAAGTATTTGACACAAAACCAATTTCAAAACCCTAAAGGAGCATTCTTCAAACAAGATAATAGGGTGTGATATTTTGCATTTAAATCCTCATAAATATCACCAAACACATATTCATGGGCAATGGAGAAGTTGCATGACTTACTTGAATAAAGAGGGACTAAGTCTATTTCAAGATTTGGAAGAAATGGCAATGAATTTGCTTGCTATCCTACGTGTCGCACAACAAACCCAGTGCATCGTGTAGCTTCAATGCATCGCGCATGAACAATTTCACCATAGTGGGGGCCGACCCAATGCGTCGTGCCTGCCCAATGCGTCGCGACACCCACCCAATGCATCACGCAAGGAAATTTTGCATAGTTTGCCTTCAAATGCTTGCTTTTGCTCTTCACAGGTTATCCTTGGTTCACTATTGTTCTCTTGGCATTCAAATGAAGTCTTGAAACGTAAAAATGATATATATACCAAGGATTTTAATTCTTCTTTTCAAAAAACCTTCTTTGCAATGTTTCAGAGTTTGACACTTCAATTTAAAAAACTCTGTTTTGCTTCATTTTGGCTTTTTGGATTGAATGATGTAGTTTCTTGTCTGTCTTGCAAGGAATGGATGGCTAGAGCTTTGACAAAGGCGACCAGGGTTTCCAGTGAAAGTATTAGTACAACTAAGAAAACTTTAAAATCACATTACATTTATTTATACATAAATATGAAAAACTCTATTTTTCTTCAAAACAGATTTTTGAAGAAAAATCAGTATTAAGCATATGATGATGAGATTTTTAGCACTGAAACCTTATTTAAGACTTCCTCATGTCCCTGCTGACCATTATTAGGCATTCTGAAGACCTGATTAATAAAACCCTAGACCTAATGAGACTAAAACCCTAAAAATGACTCTTTGCAAACTATGAGACCACAAATGACTGCAAATGATTTTAATGAATAGAAATAGGCCAGCAGGTAAAGGACATGAGGGACATGAATAACAAGCCACTACCGTCAGATGATCCATGCTCCTAATGGAATGCAACTCACTGAATGAGACACCTAATATGCAATGCAACAAGAGAAATTTGATCTTTGATGGAGGGATGAAGATACCGACACTAACACCTCCCTTATGAGTACTAAATCGCTTGATCCTTTACTCCCATATTCAGTGCAATATCAAGTTGGTCCCATCAGTTATTTTCCTTGGTGGTTGGTGATTTCATAGAAATTACCCTCTGAAATTCCAAAATTCAATGAAAACCTTGGAGAAGACCTGTCAACACATGTTATAACTTATAATTTTTGGTGCTCATCAAACTCCTTAAATGATGATTCCGTTAGACTACGTCCTTTCCAATGCACACTCACTAGTCCAACTGCACCATGAGGATGGTTCTTTTTACTGTGTCATCCTTGTTAAAATATGAAACAGGCTATGAGGATAGTTCTTGTACTATGTCAACCTCATTAAAAAATAAAACAGAGCATGAGGATGGTTCTTTTACTATGCCAACCTTGTTAAAAAATGAAATAGGTTTTGAGGATAGTTCTTTTATTGTGTCAACCTCATTAAAAAATGAAACAAGCCATTAGTATAGTTCTTTTACTGTTTCAACCTCATTAAAAAAATGAAACAGGTCATGAGCATAGTTCATTTCTTGCGTCAAGCTCATTAAAAAATGAAACAAATCCTCCTCTATAATGAACCTTCATTCCATCTAGATATCAGTAACTAGTATTCTACTTAGGTGAACAAAATGAAGCTTGGTGGGCATCTGCTCTTGCAGGGGGCATTCGACATGAGCTCTTGCAGGGGGCATTCAAAACATTTTTACCAATTGCACGCAATCGATCACTGAAGTTCGGGGGAAAAACTGGTTCAGAACTCCAAAATACAAATATTTACTTTCAAATGGTAAAAATGAATGGTAAAACTCTTTTAATTAGTCATTTTATTATTTGCAAATAATATTTATTAATATGACTATGGTTTTATTCAATTTTTATCATGAAATGGGTATTTTTAATCCATTTTATGTTGTTCTAAACAGGTTTTGCAACTAATGAGTAGATCATACCATGTAGATTTATTTCAAGAACGATTTGACCAGAAAGCATATTTTTATCCTTATTTTTCGAGCTTTGTTAAGAATGAAAAAGGAATTGAAGCACACTTTTATATCTTTTTCGAGCTTAGATAACATTGAAAATGAATCTTTGGAGTCTTCTTTTAGCTCCTTTCAGACTCCGATAATGTGAAAAGATTGTCGAGCACTTGTCTTTTTTAGCTCGTAAAAGTAAATGAATTGATATCAACTCAGTATAAGTTTAACCATTTTCGAGATTGATATATATTTATGAAAAAGGAATGCCTTAGTTGAACATGGCTAAAAGGTTCTCTCAGATATTATTTTACACTTTTTTGGATCTGAGTGACAAATTTACGAAAAAGTACTTATGGAGTTTTCTTTCGTCCTCTTTTTCAAACTCTCTAAATATGAAAAAGGACCTATTTGTCACTGTCGTTAGGCTCGTTAAAACATAAAATAGAGATGGGCTTGTTGATCATTGAAAGAATCGAGTTTCATTCATCACTAGGCTCGTTAAATTATTAAATAGCGATACATTATTAGCATGAAGGGTTGAATTATAGATCAAGCATATGTTATCCTCCTCAAGATTGTTGAAAAATAAAGAGGCACTGGTTGAAAAATGACCGAGGAATATTTGGGAAAGTGAACAGAACATTTTACAGTAGCAGGGCACTCTTGAACATGACACTTCACTCCATCACTGTGATGTTTTGGGTTGGGTAATCTTCCTGACAGTTCATTCATACCTATGGTTCATCATACCTTCACTTCGGTTTTAGGTAAATGCTACCCACTCATCTCATTGTTGCCGATATGTTCAAGAGAAGTCATCCAGTGAATACTCATCCTTCTGCAATACTCATAAACCTTCATTCTGATGACAATCATCCCTGAACATTGCTATATCAAGTCATATTTTTTCTCCAAAATAAATAACTCACGTTTACCAATAAAGTAGCTTCCTGTCGACCTCAAATCATCATCCAGGAAGTTTACTTAGAAACATCATCTTCCAGTACCATAAGGCTCGTTACAACATCGACAAGATCCTTGCTTCTGAGCTTTGAACAAAATATTTTGTTTTCCATTCGACATCAAATCATATATTCATGCCTTACGAAATGTACTGCAGTACCTTGAGGGCCATTAACATCAATGGAAGTTTTTTCATGTTTGTTAACAACTCACATCATTAGCTGGTAATCAAACGATGTCTTACCATGTTCAACTACAAATCATATATCCGCATGGCTAGACTTGTACCCGAGTGATCGAGTGAATGAGATAAGAAGACCCCAGATCTAGTTTCAACCATCTGGGCAGCGATTGTAGTATTTTTGTACACATCACCTGTACGGTGACCTTACATACAAATTTTCATCCGAACATGGGCCTATATCCGTAGGCATGTCTGTATTGGAAAACATTACAATGTAGACGACTTTCTACATTATGTAAATGTTATTATATAGTTTATGTGGTGAGCATGGAAATTCCTTCCCTCAGCAAATTGTGATCAAGAGGATATATCATGATGTAATGTATTGTAAGATTGATGCACGTTTCCACTCCGCTTCAGCCCCAGCCCATCACAGTGTAAAGCATCTCATTCAAAAAATATTGTTATTATTATTCTTACTTTATGATTTAGGGGGAAATATATTATAGATAAATTTGGGCACCATTCCCAATGAACTGGTTAAACTAGACATCATCCCTAGAACCAATGAATAGGGTCTATCATCCCCTATCATTTCAGTTGCTACATGCCCTAAGACAAAGAACAAGAACAAATCATCCATGACTTTCATTGCAAGGTTCCAAGATTTGAAGTACATGTTATATCACCCATGATATCACCAACGCAAACTCTCAAGGGACTAACTACTCTTCATATGCAGTCACCTCCATTCAAGGGTGCTCTGCAAAGCACTTCTTGACACTCAAGGGTGAATTGGTCAATTGGGAGTGAAATTCTCATTGTTCTGGAATCTCCACATGGCCAGTGCCTTCTAGAAGATTGCATATGTGTCAAAATTCAAATCCATGTGTCTATTCAACACCTCTGAGCTTGGGAACATGTATTGCCTATTATTAGAAATTCATTGATTGTAAAACTACCTTTAGCTCATCTACAAATTGAGCACAGATCCTAGTGCTTAAGAAGGAAGAAATTTGGTAGAGAAATGTTGTTGGATTCTCAATTAAGTGTTTGATTTGAGTGATATGCTGCTAGAGGGATGTTCATTGTGATGAGGCTGGGATGATGTTGGATTTGGTGACATCAAACCAATCACTGGTTGTAACCTCCCCTTCTATCCATTAATAAATATTACTTATCATTTTCCCACATATGTATCTGTATAAGATTCTATCTTTCATATTATGGATTCTTAGCTGATGTATATGTTTCATGTTTCATTGATTTAACTGATTAAGATAAATAGCCATATTTATATTGCAATCTCTTTGATGTTTAGTGTTTATACTTGCAGGAACTAGTCTATCGATCAAAGTTCGATTGGAAGCTATAGCAAGAGCGATAGAAGGAGAATAGGAAGTGCTTGGATCCCAATTAAGTTTCTCTATCATTCTGTGTGTATATTTACTCTTAGGAAAAGTGTCTGCAAAGTCTTTGATCTGTTGTTCTAAATGCATAGCACCACATTTAGGGAATGTGCTTTATTTGTAATACATAATTCTGCATAACACATATGACTAAAATTACAAAATATTTACAAAAATATATCAAAATTGTCTTCAAATATTGGACATAGGGGACCCTGCTCTAGCAGGCCCCCAAAAAAATCTTGTGACTCGTCTCGAGTCACAGTGGCGCTGGGTTGTTCATCTTGTTCTATAGCTCTTTGATGGCAGCAACAAAGGGCGCTAAGACACCTGCACTCTGACCCTCTGTGCTCTGCGTGGTCTCAAATATTTTTTGTGAAGTCAACCCTTCTGTAGCCAAGGTGAAACTCTACAGGGTCTGATTGAGGGTCCTTACTGTAGAATACAAGTTCTAAGACAACTTTATTCCCTCGTATGCCCACGGCTTCATGTGATCAATGACAATTTTCTTCTTCCGGCGGATCTCCTTGAACTCATCTCGTAACACCTAACTGGTTTGAAGGCGGGCCATGCATTGGGAAGGAACAAATGTAGGTAAGGCCTCTTGCAGATCATCAAACTACTGCTCTTTAGCGAGCATATATTGAGCAATATTTGAAAAGTGGATCTATTTGAACATAGGGCTACAGTCCCATGGCAGTCTCCAGTAGCTCTGAGCCCTTGTCGACATTGGTGGAAATTCTTGTAGATGTGTGATTAACTAGGGCGACCCTTTTTGTGCACACCTCCACAGGAGTCTCAAGCTGCAGATTAGCCTGTAATGCAACAATTTGTTGTTCAAATTTTGGCTTCACCATTTTTATTTCAAATCTAGAGGCCTTGAGCACCAGAACTAGGCTTTCAATATTAACATGCAGCGCGACGGATGTGGGGATGATGAATTCAAGAATCTCTCTGCACAATATGTCTATCAGGTTCTCTAAGTCCACCCATTGAGCCACGACTGCCTGTTGCGTTGTTTGTGCCTGGAGTGATTCTGTTGCTTTTATGGTAGTTGTGTGCTCGACTTCGCTTAATTTCTGTTGTGCATGCGCCTTCCTGCTCTGTAGCTCGGCATAAATAAATATGTGGAGAGCATCTAGCTTTCCACTATGAAACTTTGCGAGATCAATGTCGACCTCAGGGCACGTTTTCACCTGCACACACAACTCTGGTTGCTCTACTGTTACGGCTGCTCCTAGGAAGGTGCAAATTCAGCTCTCAGACATTGTGATGATCGTGGTGGTTGGAAGGCTCTCTTGTACCGACCTCGCTTGATCTACGCTCACTTGAAAAGTGTATATCCTTAGTTGTAAAACATATTGGGTAAAATTAATTGCTTAATAAAAACAACTAATCACTTGAACATTAATTATCAATCCAAGGAGTGTCTTTTTATTTCAAGGCAATTGAAAAAATATATGCATAGAAAATACCAACAACTAACATTGGTTCTACATGATTATGTTTTACACTATCAATATCATTCGAAAAGAAATAAAATGCAAGACTTGAATAACAATATCAAATCTCAAAAATAGAAAGTAAATGACAGGAACATAGTTATGCTAATCACACGACTTGAATCTATTATCACTCCAATAATTCTCAAGGGTCATTTATTTTTTTTTGGTTTAAATAATATTATAGGTAACCACAAACCTACTTTTAAGGCTTAGGATCTAGCCTTCCTAATGCTCAGAGAGGGCTCTCTCTATATGATTTATCTTTGTTGATTGTAGTTGATTTTATGCTAGTTATGTGGGATTACTTGGGATTTGATTTTGTTAAAGGTTGCAACAATAAACAATGAAATTCACATCTGGAAGCAACATCCTTGATCCTAGTGAAAATTAAGCACCTACACCGGGTGGGGCCCACACGAGCTATTTTTAGGTGCAAGTCTATTTTTAGAATGGTGAGAAAATTCAATTTATAGAGGGAGTATATTTATAGATGGTTGAGAAAATTCTATTTATGGATGAGGTTCTATTTTTGGAATGCATTTGCGAAGTCTATTCGTAGATCACATGTCGAAAAATAGAATGCATGTCAATTATTATTATCTCTTAATAATAATTAGACAATAAATAATAATACATTCTCTTGAAGCACTTGATTTTAGTTAACTCATGTGTAAAATCAGTGGGCTGAAGGAATTATGCAATTCCTAAGGTGGTTGGTGACTCATGCACGGAGGACTTAGTTATAACTGATAGTGACAAGTTGTAACAGAGTTGGAAGAGTAGTTATGGGAGTTGTTATTTAGTTTAACTGAGTTCAGTGAGTTAAAATTCGTTGTGCTAGTTGTAACTGAACATACACTAGTGAAAGATGAGTGATAAAATTAGTTAATTAATTCACAAGTAGTGTCTTACTTGCAACTGAAGAAATACAACAGTTAACTACTTGCATGTTAGGTCCAGTGGAGACCGAGTGGAGAGATAGGTGAAAGGGTGAGATGGACTATTTGTTGTGACTATAGTGGAGAATTAAATGCATCCACACACACATTGGAGATGCCTATGAGTGTTGCGCAGTCAAGGCAAGGTAAGGTCAAATTCATTCAAGGTTATTCTTCAGCAAGGATTGCGTAGTGGAGGTAGACTGTTAGGAGGCAAGAAATTGGTGCATAGATATGCAAATTTCAGGATGACAGTGTGTGACAATTGTATATTGTACTAAGAGTTGTATGAGATGAGATTTGTATGAGATTGTTACATGTTCCATTGATATACATAATATATGATAGTTGGGTTTTTAAGCTTTAGGCTTTCCAGTAAAACATCTTGTTATGTGCAATTGATTTTGCTTCATGTGTTTTGAAATTTAGCGATTTAATTTCTGCAAAGAATTAAGTTGAAGGATTATGTATTTAACATAAGAATAATTTTTTATATCAAGAGAATCTGGAAATACATTAGTTTTTTTATAAATTTATACATGGTATCGAGGCAATGTTGATCACTGGAGATTGCAATATTGAAGCGGTGTTGAGTTTTGTGCTGGTGGACAATTTGAATTTGCTGCAAGAATTTCTTGGTGCGATAGTTCAGTCAACATTGAAATGTCTTTCAACAGGTTGCAGTTGGACTATGAACTCGAGGGCATCTCGAACTACATAGTCTGGAAGGACAGGATGGAGACGGTGCTTGAAGATAATGGCTTGAAGGAGTTCATCGATAGCGATGTTCCTAAGCCTACTTCGGTGGATGCTACAGTACTTGACGCATGGAAAAAGAAAGTAGCAAGGGAAAGGAGGATTCTATTGGAAGGTGTGAGAGACCATATTATCTCAAGCCTTCATGGGAGCAACCACTCATACAGAGAAATTTCATACCAGATGGGTAGAGGGAGTCCATGCAGCTATACCACCAGGTGAGAGGTGGGGCGACATGCATGGATAATCCTAAGAAGAAATTTTTCAACTGGCTATGAGAAGGCCATAGTATAGCAGTAGTAGGATCAGTTGGATTGATTTATTCAGATGTCTTGAGGACATGAAATCAAAGTGACAGTGTCAGATACTGGAGTCCGGCTCAGAGTTGACAGCAAGTGCAGAGTGCATGGATGCAGAGGTCAGCAGCGTAGTGGTTCCTGAAGATATGTACAGTTGGTACCAGCATAAGTCAGAAGAATTTGATGACAGATGAATTATACTAATTTATTTTTTTTGAGGCTATTCAGTTTCGGAAGTGTTGCATGTGCGAGAAACACTAGAGAAGTTATGTATACAAGAGTTGCAAGGCGCATGCATGGAGATGCATGGTGCATGTAAAGTTTGCAAGGTGAATGCATGGAGTTTCATGTCACGTGCAAAGACATTCCTTTATTTTTGAGAGGGAGTGTTGAAGGTTACAATAAGAAACAATGAAATTGACATCTGGAAGCAACATCCTTGATCCTAGTGAAAATTAAGCACCTACACTAGGTGGGGCCCACACAAGTTATTTTTAGGCACATGTCTATTTTTAGAATGGTGAGAAAATTATATCTATAGAGGGAGTATATTTATAGATGGTTGAGAAAATTCTATTTATGGATGGGGTTCTATTTTTGGAATGCATGTGTGAAGTCTGTTCGTAGATCGCATGTCGAAAAATAGAATGCATGTTGATTATTATTATCTCTTAATAATAATTAGACAATGAATAATAATCTATTCTCTTGAAACACTTGATTTCAGTTAACTAATGTTGCAAATTAGTGGTCTAAAGGAATTACGCAATTCCTAATGTGGTTGGTGACTCATGCACGAAGGACTTAGTTATAACTGATAGTGACAAGTTGTAATTGAGTTGGAAGAGTCGTTATGGGAGTTGTTATTTAGTTTAACTCAGTTTAGTGAGTTAAACTCTGTTGTGCTAGTTGTAAATGAACATACACTAGTGAAATATGAGTGAATTAATTAGCTAATTAATTCACAAGTAGTGTCTTACTTGCAACTGAAGAAATATAATAGTTAACTACTTGCATGTCAAATCCAGTGGAGATCAAGTGGAGAGATAGGTGAAGGGGTGAGATGGACTATATATTGTGACTATAATGGAGCATTCAATGCATCCACACACACATTGGAGATGCCTATGAGTGTTGTGCATTCAAGGCAAGGTAAGGTCGAATTCATTCAGGGTTCTTCTTCAATAGGGATTGCGCAGTGGAGGCATGCTGTCAGGAGGCAAGAAATTGGTGCATAGATATGCAAATTTCTGCATGATAGTGTTTGATGATTGTATATTGTACTGAGAGCTGTATGAGCTGAGCTTTGTATGTGATTTTTACATGTTCCATTGATATACATAATATATGATAGTTGGGGTTTTTAGCTTTAAGCTTTCCTGGTAAAACATCTTGTTATGTGCGATTGATTTTGCTTCATATGTGTTTTGAATTTGGCAATGTAATTTTCACAAAGAATTAAGTGGAATGATTTTGTATTTAACATAAGTTTAATTTGTTAGATCAGGAAAATCTAGGAATACATTATTGTGTTTATAAATTTCTACATATTTTTGATTTGGTTTGGTGGTGAAATCACTTACCTAGATGGATAGATGTAGGTTTATATTCCATTGGGCTAATGGAGTCAAAGTGTCAAGCAGCAGAAGCAGGATGAAGGTTCTAAAGGGAAGTATTCACAGGGAAAGATAGTTTAGTCACTTCATATCCTTAGGCTGACAGTGAAAATGGTTTCAATCAATGTAAGAGAGCAATTAAGGGTTATCAAATCTAGATAATGAATGAAAAGAAAGAGGTCAATCGAAACAAGGGAACAATTAAGAATTCCCTAATTTGGATATCAGAAGAAAAACATATAAATGATAAGCAATTTAAGATAGGGTGTAATTAAGCATACTCTGTAATAACATTCTAGTTAGATCATTTAGATTAAGAAAACATATGAGCATGTGAAAACTTCAGAAAGAAACAATTGAACAAGTAGAAAGTACTTCACTGTCATGGCCCAACACATGAATCCTGTAATATAATCTCTTTATTTATTTAATCCATTATGCTAAATTGACATTGGTACAATCACCCTCAGGTTCCAGAATAGTACAACTATAGAAATGTTTAGTAATTCATCCACACTCAATATTTCGAAATGTGAAGTATTTAGAAATTTTTTTTTACAAAATATCCTAAAACAACTTATGAATTATTTAAGGAAAAAAAAATATCTTCATGCAAAAAGATAGAGACAACTATCTAACTAATGCAAGTTGTCCCTGATTTTATTGATTTATTGTTTAATTGTTGATATTTTGCTGCTGATTTATCTCTAATTGTTGCTCAACGAAGGCTACAGTTAGGCAGTGAAGTGTCATCTACGCTGGCAACTTTGTCTCTGTTTTTAATTTTACTTTGACCTTTCAACTGATACACATTAAACTTTGTTTTGTAATTTCTAATTTTACTTTAAACTATATCTTTCATTTGATACTCTTTAACCTATTTGATACTCTTTGACTGTCTCTTTTTACTTGTTATTTTACATTTTATCCTCGACTCTCTTTTTACCTTTGACTTCTCTGTTTTACTGTTGTTATGTTCATAGTATATCAGTCGTTTTTTCCCAAAATTTTGTCTCTGGCAATTTGATCTTCATTATCCTTCTGAACATTTCATCTAGTTCAGTATACTTTGAGAATGTAGGCTTGTTGACAAATAAGTGTTTTACATCATGCTGTAGGTAAAAAAGATTCTCAAATTTTTTGTAAAGTACCTTCCCTGTTGGACTTCCTTGTGAAGAAGAAATATTAGCCTGATCCTTGGAAACTTCTCTCATTTTCTTATCATAATCATCCTAATTCATTAATTTTTCATGAATAACTAGAGGATTGGGAAGGCCTTTCTACCTTAGGACATAAAACTTCATCATGAACCTTGTGATGGAAACTTCCATATTCTTGCATTTCTCTTCTAGTTGTATCATCAAATTATTTTTAGAAATAACCTTCCTAACTTCTAGGATGGTTTCTGTTCTGTTACTAATTCCAATTTCTTCTAGTTCTTGCCTATTCATGGAATTAAGGGAATTGATGATTTCATTAGCCTCTTTAGGGTTCTTAGTAAGTTCTTATTTTATCTTTTGAATGGCTTCTCTTGTTGCTTTGACTAAATATTTTTGTTCATAGGTAACCTGCATGGATGGCCAAATATCATTGACAGATTCAATGATCTTGGCACATAATTGTTTCTTGGCTTGTACCATTGGTTCTTTTAGTGTTAGATCTTTCTCTAACTTCTTCAATTTCTCATTCAACCTGTTAGCTTTTTTTCTTCATTCTTGTGCATAATTTGTATTAGATTTTTATCATTTTATAGACTTTTCAGTTGTTCTGAGTCAGTTGATTATATTATTTTGGATAGACATGTCTTGCATAGCTTTTACTAGTTTACTTGCCTCATCTATAGGCTATGCTGCTGTTGTTGAAGATTTTGTTGCTAAAGTTGTTGATGAGGTGATAGGTAATGTTGTAGCCATTGGGACTGTAGGGGCTAATGATTCTGCAAATGTGGAAGGTACAACAGTAGTGACTACAGGAATTACAGTGACAGGAACTTCTTCTTTGGCTTTTTTCTCCTGGACCAACTTGTCCATTTCATTCTCCATTTCCTTTATCTGGGAAGTGAACTAAAGTATGAGATTCATCATCTCATATTTCTGATTTACATCCTATAACACTTCCTTTGCTTGAGGATGTTTAGTAGGAGGCAGCTTAAGTTGCTTCTTTAATGAAAAAATGTTTTCATTTTTCTTATTTATCAATTCATCTGCAACTTTTACATTTGTTGGTATTAGAAAATTATATATTATAGAGCAATGGAACAAATAAAATATATGCTGAAAAACACAAGCACACAAAACACATAAAACTAGAGAGACACAGATATACATGGTTCACCATGTTTGGGCTATGTCCACCCTGAAAAACCAATCCTTCCTTTCTATTATCTAGCAAAATGAAGAGACACAACCTATAGTAGATCCACTATAATATCCTATTTTCTCTCTCATAGTCTCCCTATTTGTTTCTCACTCTGATAATACATATACAATACACAATCGAAATACAATGCCCTCATACAAGTGTGGGGTTTCCTTCTAGGGGAAAAAACCTTAAACTAAACATAACTTCTACCATCAGATCATCTGCCTAATTAATAGCCCAGATTGACTAGAAATTACTATACTTTTACAAGGCAATTTTACATCTGTTTTTAGCTTCGGGGGTGCTGCCCCAAAAACCCCCCGCTAGGGGGGGGGGCTCCATAAAGTCACATACGCCCCCCCCTAGACCCCCAGGCAGTGTTTAATTATGGGCGGCGTTGCCGCCCCATTAAGTTATAGGGGTCCAACACTGTGATACAAAATAAACAAGATAATCAGGCTCCACACCCAACAATCTCCCACTTGGAGACTGATTGTAGCAACTCCATCACTACTTCATTTGTTGGAAAATGACTCCTCTTTGGACCTGGTTTTTTCTCATATTCATCATCATCCTTGAAGACCAATTGAAATTGAGCATATTCTCATTTTCTCCCTAGTTACAACTTTTGTTAGAATATATGCAAGATTCTGGCTAGTGTGTATCTTTTCTAGCTTCAACTATCCATCTTCTAATATTGACCGTATGAAATGGTACTTGTCAAGCTGTATGTGTTTAGTCCTGGAATGAAATGCTAAATTATTTGCAAGATGAATGGAACTTTGGCTATCACTGTATAACGTGCCCATATCATGCTTCTTACCCAATTCATCCATAAACATTTTTAACCAAATCATTTCTTTACTAGCCTCTATAGCAGCAACATACTCTGCTTCTGTTGTTGAAAGTGCAACAACACTTTGGATTTTTGAAATCCAGCTGATAGCTATTCCACCTACAGTAAATACATATCATGTAGTGATCCTCATGTTATCTCTATCACCTGCCATATCTACATCAACATATCCCTGTAGAGCAGTTTTTGAACCACCAAACCATAATGCTTGATTTGTGGTACCTCTCAAATATCTTAGATTCTATTTCACTGCCATCTAATGTTCTTTTCTTGGATTTTTCATGTACCTGCTAGCAACTCCCACTGCATGTGAAATATCAGGCCTTGTGTAGACCATTGCATACATTAAGCTTCCAACTGCTTATGCATGTGGAACTTTAGACATATATTCCATTTCTTCTTGGATCTTGGGGCACATCTCCTTACTAAGTTTTAAATGGCTAGCAAAAGGTGTACTAACTGGTTTTTCATTCTACATATTAGATCTTTTCAACACCTTTTGTATGTATTGTTGGGATTCCTATGTTTTGGCAGGTTTGGCTCTACCAAAAGATAAGAAAAAATAAAAACCACTTTGAGACCTCAGGATCTAGCCCTCTTGGGTCCAGAGAGGGATCTCTCTATAAAGGCAAAGATAGATGTATCTTTGAATTCCAAATGTTTAAGGTATTAGGATAGTTGTGTGGCACAAAGGTTGTTTTTTTTTTGTTTGTTTGTTTGGTTGTTGGGAAACTTGAAAGAAGGGTTCAATATAAGACTAAGGGTGAGCAAAGAGAATTTAGGAAAAGGGGGGATAATCCAGATAACACTCAAGACCATTAGGCAATGGAGTCATAAAAGGGTTTACTTTCTATTCAGTATCCAAGGCTTTCAATTGGGTTAGTCATCTAAAACAGAGGAACTTTAAAGATGATAGTGTGGTATGAAATGGTGAGGAAAGAAGATGAATGACAAGGAAACCTCCAAGGTGACCACTTAGGAAGTAGATCTAGGGATAGGGCATGCTTTAAACACCTATGATCCAACATATAAAAGGCTAACTCTTCAGACAACAAGAAACAAAAAGGTGAAGCCTGAGATCAGAGAAAGGCTTTGAACTTTCAATGCTTCGACATTCAACTTAAGGGAACTTAGAAAGGTGAAATTGATTGAAAAAGACCCTAGTGAGACAGAATCAACGTTCTAAACTCCCAGTATCCCAATTATTTCAATTAAAACCAGAAAATAACATCTAAGAATATATTCTTAAATTCATGCATCAGTTAGCAGTGAATAAAAACTACTACACTGGTTAAATTATCTTGAATTAGTTCTTAGATAGCACAATCAGTAGAAAATATAAAAGATAAGAAGAGTAGGAGAATTAGGGTACCATACAAGGGTATATCCTAAGCCAGATTTTTGATTCTTACCAGAGAAATGAAATGTAATGAATTACAGAAGGAAAACAGAGACAAAGGTAGAACACATCACCGCTGCTTTAGATCAGGATCCAAAGAAATTGCTTGTCATATTAAAGAGCAACACCAATCATATACAACATTGTCAAAAAACTTGATATTCAGTCTGAAATCATCTCCCTCGGCCTATTTTACAACTTTACACACAGAATTATATCTCAAGAGAAACAGCTTACAATTCACAGATATCTGATCAACAACCTTTACAATGTGTTTTTTCATGAGTTTTATAGCTAAAGAGAGGTAGAGGAGTAGGTGAAACCTTAAATGAAACATTAAAATAGAAGTAGAAGGAAGGGGCTTGAGGCCCGTTCTATCTTAATATCTATGCATTGATCTTCAGTACTCTTTGGATGAAAGAGTGGTCTTCGACAGGTTGATAGTAACTCTAAGTATGTTCTTTGATGTACCTTTCAGCTGCAGTACTCTGTAGTAGTTTGGTGATAACAAAAAGGAAAATAAATGACTTTCAAGCCTGCCATACTGCATAACAAATGCTCTGGCAACATTATGACTTTCTATCAGGGTGGAAATCTTCTCAGGAGCTCGATGTAGAACAAAAACAGTATGGGAGCTTGTCCTTTCTCAGGAAAGAACCTTCTGCTGATGTGAGACACTGATAAGATTGTTTTCTGTGCTTCAGGCCTCATTATGTCTTCTGTGTTAATCATAAGATCTTCAATATGGTACATTTGCCTTTTAAAAATTGAATTAAGGCTTAAAATATTCAATAATGGGAATTAAACCTCCTTATTTCTTCACTGACACTCTTTGCCGCTTCATTGACTATCTCTGTCTATGGAAATGGAGTTAATGGCGCTGGATGGTTTTACAGAGTTAAACACTGGTCTGTAATGAAATATTTCATTCAAGAACCTTCCCAGGCATTCACTCTACAATCTTTAGCTCAGAAAATGGCTTTCTCTGCGCTCTGTGCCATTATGACAGTGACAGTGTGCAATGGCAGTTTCTACCGCCTGCAACCCTGCAAAACACACAAACATGTTAAGAAAATACATGGGGGAGTGGTGGTGGATGTTGTGGAAGACTGAGGAGATGACACCGCAACCGTGGAAACAATGGCTGTAGTGGAGAAAATGGTGAAAACCGCTGCGTAATGGCGGAAAAATGATCTGATGAAGGTCTGATGGAGGAATGGTTGTGGACCGTCCGATCAGATCTGGTGGTGGTGATCGACGGTTGTGATTTTCCGGGAGGGTTGCCTTTAGAAGGTTAGGCAATGTAAATAAACCTTTAGTGTAAACACTAAATTTTTACCTTTGGGCGGATTACAAAGAAAAATGCATGAAATGAATGAAATCGGGTGTGAATGGTGGGACCAGCATGGGCGGAGGGCGATTTTGAATATGGACCATTAGATCTCAGGGGGAGATCAACGGTTGAGATGCAATGATGAAGCCCTATGGTAGCCCAATGAAATAAATACGAATGGAGAACGCGATGGAATGAGGGCCATTGATCTATATAGATCACAATTCGGGATCTTTAGATGGGCTTTCGGAGGTAGAAAAGGGGGAAGTGGTTTTTTGGAGAAAACAACTGTTTTTTCGCAGCCAAAGCATGGTTTTGAATTTTTCCCAAAATCACGCGATATGGTCCGCCACCCAACGCGTGGAAAAATAAAACCGCTCATATCGCGTGATTTTGAACTGTTAAAGTTAGGACGCCAAAGTTACGCAATATGTTTCTCGGTCATTAGATCTAGGACTATGAGATCTGACGGTGATGGATGGAGCGCGATATGGAAAGTTGCACGGTCGGTAGTGTGGGGACTGGTCGATGGTGGTTTTAATGTGGGTCGTCCGATCAGCGAAATGAATGGCTGAGATCTGAAGAGAGGATGCGAATATATAGGGGCAGGTTAATGGGTGGGAAGAAGGAGGGCCGTTGGATCGAATGGGATGGATAGTTGAGATCCAATTGTAATTGGAGAAGGTGGGGGCCAAAACTCCGATGGGTTTATGTAGCGATTGTGCGTGGACCATCGAATCAGCGGAAGATCAACAGTCGTGATTAGATCGGGGGGGTAGCCAATCGGGGACACAGGGGCGGTGAGAGAGCCAATCCTGGTCGTTGGTTCTTGTGGATTCACTGGCCAGGATTAAATTGGAGATCAGCCAATCGGGGGAAACGAAAGTGGCACATTTAAAAATCTACGATTGGCAATTGGAGCGGCGATGCGATGGTCGTTGGATTGCATAAGGATCAATGGTGGAGATCTTAATCGGGGGTTGACCAAGCAATGAGGTGGGGCATGGTGAAACAAGCGCGGACCATTAGATCTTTACAGATCAACGACGGATATTGCACCCGAGGTTAATAGAACATTTCTTTCTCGCATCGGAGAATTTCATTTTAACAAAGAAACGCGCTTCCATCAAACTCCCGATTGTGATTAGCTCTGTGCGGCTTAGCGCCTGGTCTCGGCACCCATTTTCATGCGGAGAAGGGGTTGGGGCTTAGACAAAAAGGGCTTGGACCTACTATATGGTAAAAAATGGGTTTTTTGGCCTAAAAACAAAGTTTCTGAGGCTTTTAAAGGGGTTCTGATAGAGGGGGAAAAGGGATTTTCACATCAACTGAAGGGATTCACATGGTTTTTAAAGGGGAAGTGATGGTTTAGAAGACTTAAGAAGGGGTTTTGGGGGTTAAAAGGGAAATTTTGAGAAGGGAACAAAGGGGTTAAACTAGGGAATTTTGCAGGGGTAAAAGGAGCAGATGTAGGCTTTTCTGAGTATAATTTTTTCACAAACAGTGAGGATTTCTTGATGGAAATAGCAGTGAAGATATTTTCAAAGGAAAAGGGCACACAAAGGCTTCAAGAATGAGATATTTTCATAGGAAATGTATCTCTTGGAGGCACAGAAAAATATTTAGCCACCTGTTTGCGTGACAAAATTTATAGGTGGCTAACAGTGGCTCCACATGGGGATGGCATCTTCCTGAAGATATCAAGAACTGCATAAATACTCTTTAAGAAGTAGGCCAGATGCCTGATCTTTGAACCATCATTTCTTCTTTGATTCAGCTGTCACAATCATGATGGATATTAATCAGCAGAAAACACTCCCCAAACAATCTACCTACCCATCCTATAGTCCTAACATTTTTTTCTTCAAGGTGCATTTCAATTTGAAGACCTTCTTTTTTTGTTGAAAGTAGAAACAAACTAATCTAATCCTACCCTTATTCCTCCATGAGGCCAGATTAAACAGTTGGTCTCATAGCTTCTCTACCTAATCTAATATCTACTAGGATTAAACTGTCTAGCAGATTTCATTCTCTACATTCTACAACAGAAATTTAAAAATAGTCAAACTAGGGTTATACAGTCTGGTTTGTTGTGGATCCATGGCATAAAGACAATTGCACATGAACTGAAATTGCAGAAACTTGAAAACAAAATTTTGAAGGCTTGAAATTTTGAAACTTTGGAGCATCCTTCTTTTCTCTGTGACTGAAGTTTTGAGCTTGTTAGAGGCACTCTCTTCTTCACTTCAGCTCTGGTTTTGAGATTGTTAGAGCTTATTTTTTTTTCTTCTTTGCTGGTTCATATTTTGAGCATATTAGAACCAGCTTCTTTACTTCTTTTGGCTCAGGTTTTGATCATGTTAGATCCAATCTTCTGCACTCTAGAGGTTCAAGTTTTGAGCATATATTAACCTCTCTTTCTCTCTTTTGTGAAACGCTTTCTCGTTTTCTTTGAAAACAAAACACAGTCATGGTATTTACAATGGAAATGAAAATTGTAGACTGGGAATTAGCAGTAGTAATGCTTGAGCATCCTGTCATTGACAGGACCCTCAAATAGATCTGTGCCATCTAGCTCTTGCAGAAAAAAGGCATTTGGACCAATGGTGGATTGCATGATGTAAGGACCCTGCCACAAACTGTCAAATTTGCTATGCTTTCCTTTGTCCTCTCTCCTACAGTCCCACTTTAGAACCTTATCTCCAATTTTGAAGTCGCAAGCTTTTGTTCTCTTATCAAACAACTTTTTTATATTTTCTTGTACTTTCAAAGCTCTGTTATATACTTCTTCTCTTGTCTGTTGGAGATGTATTGTTTGATTTATCCTCCTTACCATGTTGTCCTCTTCTGACTGCATTTATTGGACTAATTTAATCACTGGTACCTCTAGGTTGGTAGGAAACACTGCCTCTATTCCATAAACAAGCTGATATGGTGACATTCCAATGGATTTCTTTGTTGTTACCCTGTCAGCCCACAAAGCATGCACTAACTTGTTATGCCATGATTTTTTGTTTTCCTCAAGCAGCATTTTGATAATGGTCAGCAAGCTCTTGTTTGATGATTCACCTAACCCATTATCTTGTGGGTAATAAGAAGTTGAATGACTGAGTGCTATCTAATACCTGTGAAAAAAATCAATCATTTTCTTGGATCCAAAACCAGCAGCATTATTAGTGATTATCTTTCTAGGGCAGCCAAATCTAGAGAGGATGTGATCTTCTAGGAACTTAATGATGACAGAATCTGTGGCATTATTAGAAGGGATGGCCTCTATCCATTTTGTTAAATAGTCTGTGGCTATGAGAATCAATTTGTGTTGTGCAGAAGAAGCAGGGTATATTTCTCCTATGAAATATAGGCCCCATTGTTGAAAGGGAGCCTCAACAGTAATAGGTTGCAATGGTAAAGGGGGGAGCTTTATTTTGCCCTAAAAAATCTGGCACTTATGGCAGGAAATTATCATTTTGTGGATGTCATTCAAAAGTGTAGGCCAATAATAGCCAGCTCTGAGTATTTTGTTAGCAGTGGCCTTCCATTTTAAATGGCCTCCACACTCTCCTACATGGAACTCATGTTTTACTCTCTCTGCTTCAGTTTCAGACAGACACCTAAGCAACAAACCATTTGTATTTTTCCAGAATAAACATTCATTTAGTATGCAATAGTTTCTGGCTTTTAACTTTAGAAATCTGGCCTTAGTATTTGATAAATCAGGAGGGGCATTGAGGTTTTTGAGTACATACAAGATATCAGAATACTAGGGAGAGTTTTGAAATTGTTCTTCAACAGTTGGATTAGGTAGTCCTTCATGTTCATCCAAGGCATCTACCATGTTTATGTCAAGGGCATGCAAGTTAGATTCAACCATCAGTTGATCCAAGCCCTGACCTTTAATCAGTTTTGTGGTTTTTATTTCCAGGTCATACTCTAATATTACAACAATCCATTTGCCCCTCTTTCCATCCGGATCTTGGGACAAAATGTCTTTAACCACTATGTTTGGCACGTAGGAAATGATGTGAGAATGCAGTATATATACCCTAAAGTATTTCAAGGCCTTAACCAAGGGATAGGCCTGTTTTTCGATTATGTTATATTTCAAGGGTGCATCCCTCAGAGCTTTGCTGAAGAAAGCAATAGGCTTTTCCATTCCCTCTGGATTTTTCTGCAGTAGGACTGCAACCACTGTATGCTCGGAGGCAAAGGAGAATATCGGGAAGTCTTTTGAGAAATCTGGGCTGATTAAGACAGGTGCCCGGGTGAGCGCAAGTTTAACTAACTCAAAATATTTTTTAGCCTCCAAAGTCCTCTTAACCCCTACATCCTTTTTCAACATGTTTGTCATATCCCTGAGGTGTTTAGCTAAGTTTGGAATTAACCTCCTTAAGAAGTTGATTTTCCCAATAAAGGACTGCAATTCTTTTATGTTTCTCGGGTGACTAATCTGTAGTGTTCCCTCAACTCTTTTTGGGTCTATTTTAATTCCATTTTCTGATATAATATGGCCAAAGAGCTTACCTTCTTGCAGGCCAAATACAGTCTTCTTGGGATTTAAAGATAGACCGAACCTTCTACATTTCTCAAACACTCTTCTCAGATGTTTTAGGTGCTCCTCATTAGTCTTGGAATAGACGGTTATGTCATCAAGATAGATGAAAATGAAGTGCCCTATTTCCTCTGAAAAGGCTATGTCCATTGCTCATTGGAAGGTTTCACCAGCGTTCATTAGTCAAAAAGGCATTTTTACGTACATCAAAGTGCCCCATGGAGTGGTGAATGTTGTCTTGAGTTGGTCTTCTAGGAGTAATAAAACTTGGTTATAGCCTGAAAAATTGTCTAACAGGGAGATCCTTTTTGAGCCAACTACCCTCTATAGGATGTGTTCCATCTTCGATAAGGAGTAATTGTCTTTAAGTGAAGCTCTGTTAAGGTTTCTGAAATCGATGCAAAGTCTGATCTCGCCTGTCTTCTTTCTCACAGCTACAAGGTTGGAAACCCAATCGGAGAACCTCACAGGCACTATAATTCCTGCCTCATACATCTTCTTGATTTCCTTTTCGACTAGAGGTAGTTGTTTCGGGTTAATTCTGCGAACTTTCTATCAGAAGGGTTTCTGGTTTTCTTTCAAAGGGATCTTGTGCTAGATGATTTTCGTATCATAGGCTTTTAAGTCCTCGTAGTCCAGGCAAACACATCGATGAAATATTTAAATAAGTCAATATATTTATTTTTCATATCTACTGGCAAGGACTTAGCTATTTTAATCATCTTAGGCTTATCCTCAGTGCCTATGTTTCATTCATCGACATCAGAGTCTGAGTGTTCAATAGTGGGTTTTTTCGCTACGTCGTTAAAATCAAAATGGTCCTCTAAAGGTGCCAGTCCTCTAGGTATGTTCTTATCTTTTGACTGCAACACCTCGATTTCCTCTTTTTCTTCTTTCTTATACTCTTCGGTTTGAGTTCCAAGTTCCTTAGTTAACATGTTTATTTCTACATTATGGGGTGATTTTTCTTCATTGGGGGGCTCTTCACTCAGGCAGCTTTCTTCGGATTTAGAGTCTGAATCAGATAATTCAAACCCATTCCTACCAATCAGGAAATCTTCTATCTGCTTATCTCCCTCAAAGACCTGCCAATATTTCTCATTATCTGGCACCGCAAGCCTATATTTCATCTGAATGATGATTTTTTTTTTCACTAGGTGAGTCGTGATATGAACTAGCTATGCAGGCTAATCCATTTGCAACAATGTTCTAACTCCTAGGAACAAACACCAGCTCATACTCTACAAAGGTTTTCAGTAAATCCATAGCATCATTTCTGTATGCTCTCAATCTAGGGTGCTTCGCCGTGTATTCTCCGTTCACTTGTTTTATGATTAACTCAGAGTCTCCATGTACAGCTATCCTACGGGCTCCTAGTTTTTTCAATAGATTCAAGCCTAGGATGAAAGCCTCATCCTCTGCGATATTGTTAGTACATTTGAAGTCCAGTCTGAAGGAATCACTCTCAGCATAGTCACTCTCATTGTTATGTAACCACACTCTCGCTCCTTAAGACTTTCTAGTGCAAGACCCATCAAAATTCATTCTCCACAAGGGATTTTTTCAAGTTTATCATCATTTTCCTCCCTAACATTGGTTTCACTGTTATGTTGTAATATGGGGTCTGCACCATGGTGTGGATTGTTTTGCTCTTCATGATGTGTATGGAGTTCAGAGAGATGACCAGTCAGCTGTTTGTAGTCTTTTTCTTGTTCATTCTGAGTTTCTGATTTAGTGCACTGTCGAAAGGTTTCTTCTTCATTTTCTTCTATGTCTAGAGTGGCCATTATGTCGAAAACCGTGGGCTCTACTCTATTTTTTGCATATCTGTCTTCTAGCTCTGGCTCATCTATGGATTCATCATTGCAAAGGATAAAGGAGTCCAGATATGTATGGACAGAATACAAAGGTGAATTTTCAGGCTTTTTAGGGCTGCTAACCATGAACTTCATTTGTGCCTCTCTATACAGTCTCCTAAGTTGGCTAAAGATAGGGATTGTGGCATATGACCCATCCATCTGCATTGTACCTGGTAGCTTGGCTCCCCAAGACCTTGATAGCAACATGCCATACTTAGGTGGCACGTCTACCACTACAACATCCATAACCATACATTTGGCTGGAATCTTGGTCAGGTTCACACAAAGATCTTTGCTTAAGCCAAAGCACTTCACTCTACTAGAGTCAAATGAGTAAAAATCCTTATAGGGATGGGTTATCTCTAGGCCTAACCTCTCCATAATTACCTTAGGCATCAATTTGTGTGATGCCCCAGAGTCATGCATTGCATTGTGAAGGATCTTGTCATGGATATTGAGGCTGATATAAAAAGGAGGTACTACCCCTTCCTGAAAATTCCCTTCTATATTTGGACCAAACAAAAGGGTTGGTTGATCATCACTTAGATTGACAGTGTCACTGTTTTCACCTAGATTTAAAGATTTCAAAATTTGACCTTTATATACATCTTGATTGGTCAACTCAGAGAGTGGGACAAAAATTTTGATTTTATCAATCTCACTCTCCAAATTGAAGGGATATTGACTCTTTGTAAGACTCGACTCTATTTTTTTAGCCACTATTTCAGTGGGAGAATCAGTGTGTTGATTCTCACTATGTACAATGTTTGTAGCTGTTTTATCAGGAGCATTAGTTGCAGTGCTAGTGCTGCTAGTTTGTTGACTTTTTTTATCAGTATTTTGGCTATCTGTTTCTTTGTTCTTCCAAAAACCCTCAGCTGTTGATTTGCTACTTTCACCAGTCACCTTAGGAGTTTTCTCAGTTATTTTCTTGATGGTAATCTTAGAAGCTTTTGTTTTGGAAGTGTCTAGGCTTTTCTTGCTTATAAGTTCATACTGTTCTATTACCCTGTAGAATGGCATTTTCAAATCCTAACCTATAATCCTCAGATTCTAACCTCTCCTAATCCCATTGTGAGTATGAGGACTGATTGCCTTCTGTGGAACAGGCGTGGATTGATTTGTCTATTTCCACCATGTTTATTGTGGTTCCCTAAGACTCTTCTATTATCCCCTCATCCTCATCAAGGAAATTCTCTTGGAATGGGGGTATGACTTGTTGATCAGAGTCTCTTTGTCTGTTTGGGGGATTGTTTCTCCTAAAGCTCTAGTTCTAATTTTGGTTTCTGTTCTAGTTGCTGACTTGGACAGTCAAATTTTCCACCATTTTTCCTAGTCTCTCCATGGTTTTGGCTAGGCTGTCATATTTGGCATCAGATTTGGAAGCTGATGTGTCATCCCTATATGTTACCTTTTTCTTAGTCCTCATTCTGGCTCTCTTTTCAAACAACTTAGCTTCTACACTCACTGCTCCTTTTTGCATATCTTCAATGTGTTGTAGTCTCTCTCACTAAGCTGATAACCCATGTCAGCATCAAAGCCTTCAGGGTAATTCACTAAATACATTCCTTGGGGAGGTTTCATATGTGGAGGAAGAGCGTTGTAAAACTATTAAACCTTGTAGAATAGTCATGGACACTCTCTCCTACATTTCTTTTAAGGTTCCTATACACTGCTAAGATTTAGAGAGGGTTGGTCTTGACTTCCCATTTGTTTATGAAGGATTGATATAAAGAGGAAAGATCATGGATACTATTAGGAGGTAGGACTTTAAACCACTTCTTCACATCTCCTCCTAAACTCTGGGCAAATATTCTCATCTTGATTGCCTCATCATCTATCTCCATATAGTCAAAGGAATCTTCATCCTATCTACATGGTGTTGAACTATGGTAGACTCTTTTGCAGTGAAATGTGGGATTTTTGATTGATAATAATTGGGTAAAGGCAATAGAGGTTGTGGCAACACTAGAGGTGCATACCAGGCTGCTAGAATGGTGTTTTGTGGAGGTAAAGCTTGGGCTTGAGAAGCAGGTATATGGATGACAGAAAAACTAGGACCAGCAACACTCTGTTGAGCTGATTTAGGGTGATAGAGCCCCAAATTTTGAATGAAATGAATATATGGAGGTGTAGATGGAGGGGTCTCTCTATCCCTAATATTTTGACCATTGTGAGATGGTGAACCATGAAGCTCAAGGTCTGACTGGTCTAGAGCACTGAATGACTTAGTTCTTGGTAAACTGCTTTGTGAGTCTAAGTCAAAGAGAGTGTCTGGTAGAGCTATAAAGTTTTTTGGCGCAGAGTTAGCTCTATGGATGTGTCTGGAAATAGTTGGCTTCCTCGGGGTGGGAGATTTCCTAAGAATTTTCTCAGGGTTGTCAAATATTTCAGGTGGTTTTGGGTTAGGATAAGCTCTTGTATAGACTGTTCTTGAATCCAGTATGTCTGTCTCTTAACCAAGAAGCTTAATCCTACTTGTTTCTTCTAATATGGCTGATGTTGTAATGAAGGCTGGTCTCCCAGTGGAGTCTTGTGAAAACCAAGATAATTAGCAGGCCTACTGATCACCAGTGGAATCTTTTAACCATTAAGGAACTGTGGAGTCGCCAGGTGGAAGGTTTAGGATTTTTAGGAAGGTTTTACTGTCCACCACAGTGATGGACCACCAAAATCAGGCTACTATGGTCTTCTTTGAGTTCTTAGAAGTGTTTAAAGGTGTGTTTTACTCAAACGTTCCCTAGCGGAGTCGCCATTATGTTTGGAGACGACAATGGGACACCAGACCAGATATTAGCAGTTAAGGACTCTCAGATTTTTTCCCCAGTGGAGTCGCCATTATGTTGGTATTCCTATGTTTTGGCAGGTTTGGCTCTACCAAAAGATACGACAACATCAAAACCACTTTGGGACCTCAGGATCTAGCCCTCCTGGCTCCAGAGAGGGATCTCTCTATAAAGGAAAATATAGATGTATCTTTGAAGTCCAAATGTTTAAGGTATTAGGCTAGTTGTGTGGCACAAAGGTTGTTTGTTTTGTTTTGTTTGTTTGGTTGTTGGGAAAATTGAAAGAAGGGTTCAATATAATACTAAGGGTGAGCAAAGAGAATTTAGGCAAAGGGGGGATAATCCAGAGAACACTCGAGACCATTGGGCAATGGATTCATAAAAGGGTTTACTTGCTATTCAATATCCAACGCTTTCAGTTGGGCTAGTCATCTAAAACAAAGGATCTTTAAAGATGATAGTGTGGTATGAAATGGTGAGGAAAGAAGATGAATGACAAGGAAACCTCCAAGGCGACCACTTAGGAAGCAAATCTAGGGATAGGGCATGCCTTAAACACCCATGATCCAACCTCTAAAAGGCTAACTCTTTAGACAAACAGAAACACTTAAGATTTAAACACAAAGGTGAAGCCCGAGATCAGAGAAAGGCTTTGAACTTTCAATGCTTCGACATTCAACTTAAGGGAGCTTAGAAAGGTGAAATTGATTGAAAAATACCCTAGTGAGATAGAATCAGCATTCCAAACTCCCAGTATCCCAATTATTTCAATTAAAACCAGACAAGAACATCTAAGAACAGATTCTTAAATTCATACATCAGTTAGCAGTGAATAACAGCTACTACACTGGTTAAATTATCTTGAATTAGTTCTCAAATAGCATAATCAGTAGAAAACATCAAAGATAAGAAGAGCAGGAGCATTAGGGTACCATGCAAGGGTATATCCTAAGCCATATTTCTGATTCTTACCAGAGAAATGAAATGTAAAGAATTACAGAAGGAAAATAGAGACAAAGGTAGAACACATCACCGCTGCTTTACATCAGGATCCAAATAAATTGATTGTCGTATTAAAGAGCAACACCAGTCATATACAACATTTTCCAATAGCTTTATATTCAGTCTGAAATCATCTCCCTCAGCCTATTGTACAACTTTACACACAAAAATATATCTCAAGATAAACAACTTACAATTCATAGATATCCGATCAACAACCTTTACAATGTGTTTTTTCATGAGTTTTATAGCTAAAGAGAGGTAGAGGAGGTAGGTGAAACCTTAAATGAAAAATTAAAACAGAAGTAGAAGGAAGGGGCTCGAGGCCCATTCTATCTTAATATCTATGCATTGATCTTCAATACTCTTTGGATGAAAGAGTGGTCTTCGACAGGCTGATAGTAACTCTAGGTATGTTCTTTGATATACCATTCGGCTGCAGTACTTTGTAGTACTCTGGTGATAAGAAAAAGGAAAATAAATGACTTTCAGGCCTGCCATACTACATAACAAATTCTCTGGAAACATTAGGAACTTCTGTCAGGGTGGAAATCTTCTCAGGAGCTCGATGTAGAATAGAAATAGTATGGGAGCTTGTCCTTTCCTGGGAAAGAATATTTTGCTGATGTGAGACACTGATAAGATTGTTTTCTATGCTTCAGGCCTCATTATTTCTTCTATGTTAATCATAATATCTTCAATATGGTACATTCTCCCTTTAAACATTGAATTAAGGCTTAAAATCTTCAATAATGGGCATTAAAACTCCTTATTTCTTCACTGACACTCTTTGCCACTTCATTGACCATATCTGTCTATGGAAATGGAGTTTTAATGGTGCTGGATGGTTTTACAGAGTTAAACACTGGTTCGTAATGAAATATTTCATTCAAGAACCTTCCCAAGCATTCACTCTACAATATTTGGCTTAGAAAATGGCCTTCTCTGTGCTCTGTGCCATTATGATAGTGACCATGAGAAATGGCGGTTTCTACCACCTGCAACCCTGCAAAACACACAAAAATGTTAAGAAAATCCATGGGGGAGTGGTGGTGGATGCTGTGGAAGACTGAGAAGATGATAGCGTAGCCATGGAAACAGTGGCTGTAGCAGAGAAAATGGTGCAAAATGATGTGTAATGGTGGAAAAATGATCTGATGAAGGCTTGATGGAGGAATGGTTGTGGACCATCGGATCAGATCTGGTGGTGGTGATCGACGGTTGTGATTTTCCAAGACGGTTGTCTTTAGAAGGTTAGGAAATGTAAGTAAACCTTTAATGTAAACACTAAAGTTTTACCTTTGGGCAGATTACAAAGAAAAATGCATAAAATGAATGAAATCGGGCATGAATGGTGGGACTGGCATGGGCGGAGGGCGATTTTGAATATGGACCATTAGATCTCAGGGGGAGATCAATGGTTGAGATGCAACGATGAAGCTCTATGGTAGCCCGATGAAAGAAATACGAATGGAGAATGCAATGGAATGAGGGCCGTTGATCTGTATAGATCAATGGTCAGGATCTTTAGATGGGATTTTGGAGGTAGAAAGGGGGGAAGTGGTTTTTTGGAGAAAACAATTATTTTTGTGTAGCCAAAGCACGATTTTGAATTTTTCCAAAAATCACACGATATGGTCCGCCGCCCGACATGTGGCAAAATAAAACCACCCATATTACGTGATTTTGAACTGTTAAAGTTAGGACGCCAAAGTTACGCAATATGTTTCTCGGTCTTTGGATCTGGGACTGTGAGATCTGACAGTGATGGATGGAGCATGATATGGACAGTTGCACAGTCGGTAGTGTGGGGACTGGTCGATGGTGGTTTTAATGTGGGCCGTCCGATCAGTGGAATGAACGGCTGAGATTTGAAGAGAGGACGTGAAGGCATAGGGGAAGGTTAATGGGTGGGAAGAAGGAGAACCGTTGCATGGAATGGGATGGATGGCTGAGATCCAATCACAATCGGAGAAGGCAGGGGCCAAAAATCTGATGGGTTTATGTAGCGATTGCGCGTGGACCGTCAGATCAGTGGAAGATTGATGGTCACGATTGGATTGGGGGGTAGCCAATCGGGGACACAGGTGTGGTGAGAGAGCCAATCCTGGCCATTGGTTCTTGTGGATTCAACGGCTAGGATTAAATTAGAGATTGGCCAATCGAGGGAAACGAAAGTGGCACATTTAAAAATATGTGATTGGCGATTGGAGCGGCGATGCGATGGTCGTTGGAATACATAAGGATCAACGGTGGAGATTTCAATCGGGGTTTGACCAAGAAATTAGGAGGAGTGTGATGAAACAAGCACGGACCGTTAGATCTTTACAGATCAACGGCGGATATTGCACCCGAGGTTAATAGAACATTTCTTTCTCGCTTCGGAGAATTTAATTTTAACAAAGAAACACGCTCCCATCAAACTCCCGATTGCGATTAGCTCTGTGGGGCTTAGTGCCTGGTCTCGGTGCCCAGTTTCATGCAGAGAAGGGGCTGGTGCTTAGCCGAAAAGGGCTTAGGCCTCCAATATGGTAAAAAATGGGTTTTTTTCCCTAAAAACAGAGTTTTTGAGGCTTTTAAAGGGGTTCTCATAGAGGGGAAAAAGGGATTTTCACACAAACTGAAGGGATTCGCATGGTTTTTAAAGGGGAATTGATGGTTTAGAAGACTTAAGAAGGGGTTTTGGGGGTTAAAGGGGAAATTTTGAGAAGGGAAGAAAGGGGTTAAACTGGGAAATTTTGCAGGGGTAAAAGGAGCAGATGTAGGCTTTTTTGAGTATAAATTTTTCACAGACAGTGAGGATTTCTTGATGGAAACAACAGTGAAGATATTTTCAAAGGCAAAGGGCACACAAAGGTTTCAAGAATGAGAGATTTTCATAGGAAATGTATCTCTTGGAGACTCAGAAAAATATTTAGCCACCTTTTTACTTGACAAAATTTATAGGTGGCTAACAAGTACTCATTCTGAGACAGTGTTAATTTCTGATTTTTCCTGTCTCTATTTATTCTCATACCAAGGATTTGTCTTGCAGCTCCCAAATCCTTCATTGCAATGGAATTTGCAAATTTTATTTTTAGCACATTTATTTCCTGCATGTTAGACCCTGCAACAAGTGTGTCATCTACATACAATAACAATGTAATATAGCTGCCATCATTTTTCTTTTTTAGATAAACACAATGATTAGAGTGGCATCTATTATAACCTTGTTTAGACATAAACTTGTCAAATTTTAGATACCACTGCCTTGGAGCCTGTTTTAAGCCATACAAGCTCTTCTTTAACCTGGACACTAATTTTTCTTTCCCTTTGACCTCATATCCTTCTGGTTGCTATATATATATCTCTTCCTCCAAATCTCCATGGAGAAATGTTGTCTTTACATCTAAATATTCAAGATGTAAATCTTCCGCTGCTACAAGACTTAAAATAGTTCTGATTGAAGTCATCTTAATAACAGGAGAAAATATTTCATCAAAATCAATACCTTTCTTCTGTGCAAACCCCTTCACCACAAGTCTAGCTTTGTACCTTTGTTTTCCTCCATCTTCTTCCTTCAGCCTGTAAACCCATTTATTCTACAATGCATTTTTACCTACAGCCAACTTGACTAAGTCCCAAGTCTAGTTATGCACTAAGGAGTCCATCTCTTCTTCCATGGCTAGCTCCCACTTATTCTTGCTTTCAACCTACATTGCTTCTTCATAAAATTCTAGTTCACTAGAATCAGTCAACAATAAATAATATAATGAAGGAGAGTATCGGTCAGGGGGTTTATTTATCCTAGTAGATCTTCTGACACCACTTTCAGGTGTTTGAGGTGCTTGTTGCTATTTTGGTTGTTGTTGTTGTTGTGGATGTTGATAATTATTATTTTCAGGCACCTTTACTTTTTCTGTGATCTCATCAAGAATTGTGTATTCCTTGTTTTCCTTTTCCTGTTTCTTTTCCTGCAACTGATTCTTATACAAGACCTTTTCATTGAATATTACATATATGCTCCTAATGATTTTGTGATTTTCATAATCATATAAGCGATAACCAAAATCATTAACACCATATCCAATAAAGGTACATTTCTTTGATTTTTCCTCAAGCTTTGTTCTATTTTCTTTATTAATATGGACAAAGGCCTCACAGCCAAAAGGCTTTAAAAAAAAGTAGTTTACCTTTTTACCTGTTCATGCTTCCTCAGGAATACGACCATCCAAGGAACTTGAAGGCCCTCTATTTATTAGATAAACAACAAGATCTATAGCATATACCCAAAACTATAAAGGCAATCCTGCATGCAATCTCCCTTGCACGCTCCATGATTGTGATGTTCATCCTTTCTAACACACCATTTTCTTATGGTGTTCTTGGAACTGTCTTCTCTCTACGAATTTCATGCTCTGAACAGTACCTATCAAACTCTTTGCTGAAATATTCACCTCCATTTTATGATATGAGACACTTCAACTTCTTTCCTATCTCAATCTCAACCAAAACTTTCCATTTCTTGAAAGTATCAAATACATCAGATTTATTCTGAATACAATAAATCCAAGTTTTTCTAGTTGCATCATCAATAAATGTAACATAATAACGAGAGCCACCGAGAGATGATACCTGAGTAGGTACCTATACATATGTATGCACAGGCTTTAAATTTTTGCTCTTCTTTTCTTTCCCAACTCGGAGAAATCTAACTCTCTTCTGTTTTCCATAAATGCAATTCTCACAAAAATCCAAATCAACATTCTTCAAACCCGACACCAAATTTCTTGAGTGAAGAATCTTCATCCCCTTCTCACTCATGTGTCCGAGCCTATGATGCCATAACGCTGCATCTACTCCTTTGAAAGTTAAAGAATTAACAGAGTTAGAAATACCATTGCATAAATACAATGTACCAACCTTTTCGTCTTTTGCTCTTACCAGGGCTCCTTTGGTGACCTTCCAAGTTTTATCTGTAAAATTTGTCACACAACCTTCACCTCCTAACTACCTTGTTGAAATAATATTTTTCTTTAGATATGGAGCATGCCTTACCTCCTTCAATAGCCATTGGTTTCCATTCTATTGTTTTACAATAACTTTACCCGTTCCAACAATTTTACAGGGTTTATCATCACCCAAACAAACTTGTCCAAAATCTCGTTGAACATAGTCATGAAAATATTTCTTATTAGGTGTGGCATGGAATGAGGCCCCTGAATCTACTACCTAAGAATCAAAAACATTTTCAAAAGAAAGAATCAAAGCATCTTGTAACACATCACCTGTCACATTTTCTTCATGATTGTTTTCTTGTTGTGCGTCTCCTTATTTTCCCTTCTGAGATCTACAGTATTTCTTTAGGTGTCCTTTCTTTCCGCATTTCCAGCACACTATCCCCAATCTGGAGTTGGATTTTCCTTTCCTTGATTTACTGTGATATCCTGAGTTGTTTCCTCTTTCCATTATTCTTCCCCTAGACTCTTCACTCAAATCATTACCCGATGTCTCACCGGAGCTTTTACATCGCATTTCCTCATCAAGGATAGAACCGACAACATCATCAAAATTTAAAGTACTAAATCCAGATGCATAGTTATTAATGGCCATAACTAAATCGTTCCAACTCTCTGGTAGTGAGCACAGAAATAAAAGAGCCCTACCTTCATCATCAAATTTTACCCCTACAGAACTTAACTGACTGGTAACTGTATTAAAATCATTTAAATGGTCTACAACAAATCCACCTTTCGACATATTCATATTAAATAAAAGTTTCATAAGAAATACCTTGTCTGAGGCCAAGGGTTTCTCATATAGTTTCGCCAATGCCTTAATCAAACCCTCTGTTGTTGTTTCCTTCAAAATATTGAAGGCTACCGATGCCACGAGGCACAACCATACTATTTCGAGTGCCTTTCTATCGAGAATCTCCCATTCTGCGCTTGTCATAGCATTCAGCTTTTTTTTTTTCCGCTCAACGGTAGGTACAGATATTTCTGATACAGATAATCTTCCATCTGCATCTTCCACAATGGGAAGTTTTGGCCGTTAAATTTCTCGACCCTAAACTTACCATCTTCTGCCATTGCTCCCACTCGAACTAGGAACCCTTCTTTCCTATGAGTTTATCAGCCAAATAGACCTTCGACTCTGATACCAGTTGTTAGAAAATTATATATTACAGAGCAATGGAACAAATAAAATATATGCGGAAAAATACAAGCACGCAAAACACATAAAACCCGAGAGACACAGATATACGTGGTTCACCCAGTTTGGGCTACGTCCATCCCAAACAGCCAGTCCTTCCTTTCTATTATCCAGAAAAAAGAAGAGACACAACCTACAACAGATCCATTGTAATATCCTCTGTTCTCTCTCACACTCCCTATTTTTTGTTCACTCTAAGAATACACATACAATACACAGCCACAATACAATACCCTCATACAAGTGAGGGGTTTTCTTCTATGGCAAAAAAACATAAAATAAACATAACTTCTACTGTTAGATCATCTGCCTAATGAACGACCCAAATTGACTAGAAAGTACTATACTTTTACAAGGCAATTTTACATTCGTTTTTAGCTTCAGGGGCGCTGCCCCAAAAACCCCCTGCCAAGGGGGGGGGGGGGGGCTCCATAAAGTCACAAATACCCCCCCCCCCCCCCATGGGCCCTCGAGGGAGCATTTAATTATGGGTGGCGTTGCCGCCCCATTAAGGTATAGGGGTCCAACGCTGTGATACAAAATAAACAAGATAATCAAGATGCACACCCAACAGTTGGATCATATCCTACTTCATTAATAAAATATTCGAGTGATTTGATTCTATTATCCTTAGCCTGTGAATATGGCTTTTTTAAATTGAGCTGGTCTTTGATGTTTCCAAGAGTGTTTTGGAGCTTCTGTACACTCATGGATTTATTTGTCATTGTTGAATAAAGCATTTCACCAACTTGTTTATGAAATTATATTTGATCAATTGGATGAATATCCTCTTCTTGAACTTCAGATCACGACTCTTTGTAATCTGCTGGTGTTTTGGGATGCTTTACTTTAGGCCACAGGAAGGTCATCTGCATCTTCCTAGTTTTTTATTCAAAATCAGAAAGCAATCTACTTTGGTCACTGGATGACTATTTCCAATACTGGTTGTATGTATCAGTCTTCAAAGCTTCATTTCTCATCTTTTTCTCTTTGTATTTTTGCATGATGTCCATCTCCTTCTCTGCTGGTTTGTTGGAAGATGACATTTCAACACTGTATTGCTTCTGAATAATTTGAATGTTTGAAGTTGAAGGCTGATGTGTTTCTTTAGAAACTGCAGGTGGTACATTATCTTTCACCATTGTTTCTGTATCAATCACTTCTATTGTTTCCACTTCTTCATTGATAGGATTTAATTTTTCTTCTTCATGTACATTAATTTAAATTTGGTTTCATTTGTAGTCTCTGTAGTATGATCCTAATTCCTCTATGATTATTTTTGAGTTCCTGTCTTCTTGGGCTGGAGTCTGCAAAGTTTGGCTAGTATCACCTTGCTTATCTGCCTTAATCAAGGTGTTCTCCAACCATTCAGGCTGATTGGAGAATGTCTCAATATATGGTTTCTTCTCATGTACATAAGGAGTTAGTTTTCATTTAACTCTCAGTTTACATATTACTCCTAGAGGATCATAATACCATAGAAAAATATTACTGAATTTAAACTCCTACAAATACTTTTCAGCCTCTTGACCTGCAACTCTGTTATTAAAAATAAAAGGGCCAACCTAATTTTGTATTTTGAACTCTGTCTTCTTCTTAGCTGCCAAGAAATTGATCCCATCAGAATTAAGAATCTGTCTTATATACTCAAGGGAAATTAACCTCATTGGGAGGTATTTGGGCAGTTTATATGGAATAAGATTTTGATCCATATACCCTTATTTCTGTATGTTTTTGGTACATGTACCAATCTCCTATTATATTATGTTCTAACAACTACAAGACATTTTTAATCTCCTCACTAATTCTGGGCTGCATGCTGCTGTTCATCATATTGACCATAGGATAAATGAAATAATCAATAAACTCTGTATAATTGGACTGTGTGGAGTCTTTTCTGATAATTGGAGTCCAAAATATGATTGACTATGGGTTACCTTCAACATCAAGCTTTGGAAGGTTGATGGAAAATTTCTCTGATTCAAAATACAAAAACATGTGGAATAGGACTGAGGAATAATTGAAGACACCTTCTTCAGTCATTTTGACCAACTGTTAATGAATATTATTAGCAAGATATTTGGAAAAATAGAAAATGGTAGCAGGAGGTTGACCAGGTGTGAAAGTAGACAAAAAACCTAGTACTACAACATCAACATGTTCATCTGTGAAATAACCAAGAATAAAAGACATCATGCTAATGAAATGTTTAGTTCTTTCAGAAAATTTTGTTGATGGGTAAGGAGGATTTATCTTGGGAATTTATATAGATAAAGGCATGAAAGTTTTTAATATCTGGAACCTCTTGGGGAAGTCCAGATTCAGATACAAATGTGTAAGAGCCTCAATGGAAAAATGGGTTTCATCTGGCCTGGATTGGATCTGGAGAATTTGATTGATTGACTCAACTGTAATAGTAAACAAATTTTTTTTTTCAGGGTTTATTGTGTGATGTCCGGCACTCTCACAATCTCCAATCTCTATGCATATAAAAATGCATTTCACATTAGTCCCAAATAATTTTAAATCTGGGCAATTTCACTACATGAAGAAGCTAGTTTTCTGTTCTAAACACTATAGTTAGAACCCATCAATCAATTTACATTGGTCTTCATATACAGAAGCTGCTTTTAAATGCTCTATGGTTAAAAACCATGGTCAAGTCCATTTCATGAATATTAAACATTTGACCTTGCTATCATTCAATGCAAGTCTTGGCCCTCACACATATTTATATATATATATGATAATTCTTTACCAACCCATCATATATCTACACCATACAAATATTCCCTTTGTCTTACAATCCCGATTTGGGATAAACCCCAAACACTATATAAGAGCATCTGGCCCACATTAATAATTTGTAGGTGTAAATGAGTTTTAAATTTTTCCACTGTCCCGAATGCAAATGAAAATTACTAATTCATAATCGTTTACTTTGTTAAGCCAACGCACTAATGTGTATATCAACAGGAACTTTCGGGCCCACAACCTTGCTAACATACCTTGCCTTATCCTTCATGCATCTTCATGGTGCAAGCACCGTCGATCCTTTGGTGGATATCATCGGACGAATATCGCATTTTTTTCACCCCCAAATCTTATCACACAAAAATTTTGTGAAACTCATGGTTTTTGGAAACCACTCCAGGACACGCGTCACTCAAAGAGTGATATCGTGTTTTTTTTCTTGATACCGCTTACCAGTTTTAAACAACGTGAAAACCACCAGTTTGTGTTTTGAAACCACCGTTACTGTTCAATGCTTCTGTTCCCTTTTAATTCGGGGTTCTACTCAATTCTTCAATGTCCTTATTATATATATAAACTCCGCCCTCGCTCTGGCTTATTATTTCTTCACCACGGTTCCATGACTCACAATTTCATGCTCTCGGTTCCATATGAACGCAATTCAAATTCTGCTTTCTTCTTTGGCCTTAAGTTCTGCAGTGCCAAGCCCTTTATGGCTTGTTAAACCGTTCCTCTCACATAGATGTGATACCGAGACAATTAGTCTCCGCCTTCTTCTCGGCTCTATGCTTTCGATCAGGATTTCATGGAGTTCGGCTCCATTCCACTGCTATTTAATCCGCAACTTCACCTTGTTCCATTCATCATTTCTACTTCTTCGTGCAAGTTTTCTCACTAATCTTATAGCCCCTCAATACACACATTGTATGCATGATTTCAGTTCTACGTTCAATTTATGTGGTTCGAACCTACAGTAGAACCCGAATGGAATTCAACCCCAATCTTGTCACACTATTTATGTATAACAGAGTTCAATTGCGTCTTCTTCACTGTTCATTTAATACATGAAATATCCATGGGTTCTTCTCTTCATACAGTAGGTTCCATATGAATTTATAGCACTCCCTGCTCTTATCAACTCAATTGATAACCAAAATCGATATACTCAAAGGTTATATGACAGTTCAACTTCCTTCAATAGGATCGATCCTTTCAGTGATCGACCTTTCTTAATGATATGAGTGAAAAATTATATCAACCCTCTATTTCACATAGAGTCACTAATTCAGCCTATAACACAGAGTTTCACAACTTGCCCACAGAACTCAAATATTCTTCATACAAAATTTGACCAAGGATACATGTAAATTCCACACATAATTTATAAACAAATTCCTCATCAATATATACAAATGTGACCAATTACAAAAGCATTCACTTACAACTTTCTTGTTTGACTAGATCTTCAATTCGATGGCCCTTCTACCCTCACTACTATGTCTCTGAACAACTATCCTACTCTCCAGCTCTATATGCTTAATGCCTTTTTGGCTTACACTTATACAAGAAAATGATGAATCGCTTCAACTCCTCTAACAGCTCAACCAAACTCTTGGATTTCCCAAAGTCCTAAGTTTAGCCTAAATCCCTGAATCTTCACATTTCTAGCTTAATCAACTTCCTCTCATGTTCTCTAATGGTTCGAGAACATTTACAATTCCTCACTATTTTATTCAAAATACTAATAATTACATGAGAATTTAGAAACATAAGACCCCCCTATGTCTTATAAAAATACAAAGTATTTCTTGAGCCTAATGCCCCTACATCAGACTCTCAAGGTTAAAATGAATCATGATCTCCTGATCATGTGCTTTTAATTTCTGCCTCCTGGATCCCATACTTTGTTTTATTGTTGTCCAACAGCTGCATTATTCTCTGACTGCACTTCTCCAGGTCTCCATATCTTGTTCTGCATCTTGCCTCCAGCTATGCTTTCATAATCTCTTCTTGTCTTTCCCTTGCTAAAATCCTTTGGCTTTCATGTTGTTTTATGCTGCTTCTAAGACACCTTCATCATCAGTTTTTTGATGTTTTCAATTTCTATGTCCAACCCTTCCTTTGACCAGAATTTACTTTGCCCACTGCTGCTGCCTCCAATTTCTACTGTTGTAACTGCCTTTGTTGTTTTTGCTGTTATTGTCTTCAAGAGTGTTGCTGTTGTAGCCACCATAGATGTTGCTTCAGCTGCTACTCTTGTTGTCCCACTGATTGTTGCTACCTCCCAAACTTCCTGAATATCTCTTAAGATATCTCTCTCTGCAACAATTTTCTTTTTCTCATCACCTACAAATTTACTCTTAAAAAATAAACTTGTATTTAATTCTCTTCCTGCAGTAACATATTCATTCAGTATACTAGTAAGCATAATCAAATTTGACAAACTAGTATCTGCTCCTTTCACAACTTCAGGTGAATTTACTCTAGTGTCTGCAATATCTTTCTCCTGTTTAAATGTTTCCAACAAACATTTCAGCCACTCATCAGTATGCTGTAATCTAAACTTATCATATTCTTCTTCTTCTTTGACAATCTTCAGTAATTTTCTTTCACCTTCTTGTTTAATTCTGGAAATACAATCTTCAACCTCTGCATTTTCATCTTCTATTAGAATAGAATTCTGATTTTCCATCACTGTATCAGTTATAAAAATCTATCCTCTAGTCTTCTTTTGGTCCATCAGACAAGCCAATTCTTCCCTGTTACCAACAGTAACAAGTTTCTGCATTTGAGACATGACTGTCTCACCTCATTTCTGCAACAATTCTTCTTTTCTCAAGACAATTCCAAATGATGGATTGTCTTCTGCATCACCTGTGAACATAAAAAAATTTTCAGTGTCAAAATCACAAGACCCAATGGTCTCACTTGCTGATTCAGTCACCAAGTTTTCTCTCTGCAGTCCCAAGTTTGTTTCAAGACTCAGAAATTCTGCACTGTCCTTCTCCTCAGCTTCTAGAGTTATTTCCATTGTTCCAATCACCATTTTAAAATGATGATCCTTCACTATGTTTTCAGCTAACATAGTTTCCTTCCTATTAACCCTCCTGAAAATTTCCATTTGTTGTTCTTATTTTCCTACATAATTAACACATGAACCTTTAGCACTAAAATTACAAGGTCTCAATACCTATTCCTATTCTGACAACACATCAGTATGTTGCTCTAAGTTTCCTCCCAATTCCTTTGCTAGCACATCAGTATGCTGATTTTCATCCTCCATGAGACTGTCAGCTATTCTCTCCTTCTCTCCATCATCTGCTTCATGAACAGTATTCATGAAGACCTTCCTACCATGCTTCCTCAGTAAATTGTCCTGTGCATAGGTCCAATGTTTCTCCAATTCTCTTCTTTCAAAATCCAACCTTCTATACAATTCTATAAATTCAATTGGAGTATATTTTGGGAACCTCACACAACCCTTTATACCTTCACTTGTTCTTGACCGATCATCAAATGTTCCTTCATCTCTTGCCTCAATATTCTCATTAGACTTCTTTGTCTTCAATTCCTCCTGAGATATTGCTTTCTTAGCATTGATCTAAACATATTTTAGATTCAACTTCTCCTCCTCAACAAACTTCAAAGCTTGTTCATCTCCCTGTGATGTACCTGCAAACATACACAACTTTTTAGTTTTAAAACCACAAGACTTTTGAGTCTTGGTTTCTTCATCTATCAGTGCCTCAAACTAATCCTCTTCCTCTATAGAACCTGTAATCACCTCACAATTTTCAGATTCAAAAATACAAGAATTTACATCATCCAACTTATCTGGACTTGTCCAATAACTCAGGAAATCATTAATGATTTTCTCTTCCGCAAGACAAACTTCTTGCTATCTTAATCCTTCATCATGGTTCATAAGATGTTTTATAGATCTCCACTCTTCATCTGTACTCTTTTTTGCTTCACAAACAAAAACTTCTCTTCTCAACTCAGCTACTCTGAGTTCTAAACATTCCAGCTGTACATTAATCCTTTGTTCAAGATTTCTCATATTTTCTGCAAACATACAAAAATCATCAGGTGTAAAGTCATTTGACCCCTTGGCCTCACTTGAAGTTTCAGTCTTGAAGTCCTTCTCCAAATACTCAATCATCATGAGTAATCTCTCTTTCTGCTGAGCATGTATCATCTACTCTTTCTTCATCTGTAGTCTATGCCACTTTACTTTCTTCTTCATGAGCCAACCAACTCTCTGGCTTTCCTCTATCATCATCCTTAGTTTGTTAAACTATTCTCTGATCTCAGCTACCTCTTTCCAATATTCTGCATCAGTCAATTTCTTCCTCATGCCATTTGTCCTGGCATCTTCTTTCTATTTTCTGTTGTGGCCTCTCTCAGAACCTCTATAATATTTTCTATGACTATCAGTAGTCATCTTCTTCTCCATCACGAGTTCCTCACTCATCAGCTACACCAAGCCTCTACAATAGCAAGCTCTCCTGCTTCCACTTACCTCACCAATCCTTTCCTCCGGATCTGGGCTTTTGGCAAGTACTGGTACCCTATATGCTGGAACCTTCTGAGCACTCTCTTCTTCTCTCTCTAGGCTTCACTCTGCAACTTTTATAACTCATTAAACCTCTATTCAATCTCTTCAAGGTTCTACCACACTTTATTTTTCACTTTAGAATCCTTTGTTGGACTCTTTCATCACTGCTCCCAAAGCTATGATCTGCTTTTGCTGAGATTTCTTCAATTGCCTGCAATCTTAATTCTGCAAACAATTATTCAAACCAGAGTTAAACACTGCTCATCAACTCACCTTCTATTGAGAACACTGCAATTGTTCTCCCTATCCAACCTTTAGCTGAATATCAGGTTCACTGCCATCACCATCAAAACTCTATCTTCATTTTGTGCAACCATGATTCTGCAATCATAAATTTCAAATCAGATTTAAAATTATTTTACCTGCAAGATCCCTGAATGATCTTGTTCTTCACTCATCTAGTTCTACAAGTCTCTGTTCATTGCAACTCTGTTTACCTTTGTATATCAGATTTCAGAATCTGATCTTCTTCCTTCTCTCATCACACATTGAGATTTGATAAAAAATATCTTTTACATCAACAGAGCCTTTCCTGCTCTGATACCACTTGATGTCTGACACTCTCACAATCTCCAATCTCTATGCATATAAAAATGCATTTCACGTTTAGTCCCAAATAATTTTAAATCTGGGAAATTTCACTACATGCGGAAGCTGGTTTTATGTTCTAAACACTATAGTTAGAACCCAACAATCAATTTACATTGGTCTTCATATACGGAAGCTAATTTTAAATGCTCTACGGTTAAAAACCATGGTCAAGTCCATTTCATGAATATTAAACATGTGACCTTGCTATCATTCAATGCAAGTCTCGGCCCTCACACATATCTATATATATATATATATATATATATATATGATAATTCTTTACCAACCCATCATATATCTACACCATACAAATATTCCCTTTGTCTTACAATCCCGATTTGGGATAAACCCCAAACACTATATAAGAGCGTCTAGCCCACACTAATAATTTGTAGGTGTAAATGCATTTTAAAGCTTCCACTGTCCCGAATGCAAATGAACATTATTAATTCATAATCGTTAACTTTTTTAAACCAATGCACTAATGTGTATATCAACAGGAACTTTTGGGCCCACAACCTCTCTAACATACCTCGCCTTATCCTTCATGCATCTTCATGGTGCGAGCGCCGTCAATCCTTTGGTGGATATCATCGGACAAATATCGCATTTGTTTCACCCCCAAATATTATCACACAAAAATTTCGCAAAACTCGTGGTTTTTGGAAACCACTCCAGGACACGCGTCACTCAAAGAGTGATATCACATTTTTTTTCTTGATACCGCTTACCAGTTTTAAACAACTCGAAAACCACCAGTTTTTGTTTTGAAACCACCGTTACTGTTCAATGCTTTTGTTCCCTTTTAACTCAGGGTTCTACTAAATTCTTTAGCGTCCTTATTATACATATAAACTCCGCCCTCGCTCTAGCTTATTCTTTCTTCACCACAGTTCATGACTCACAATTTCATGCTCTCGGTTCCATATTAACGCAATTCCAATTCCACTTTCTTCTTTGGCCTTAAGTTTTGCAGTGCCAAGCCCCTTATGTCAGGTTAAACTATTCCTTTCACACAGATCTGATACGAGACAATTAATCTCCGACTTCTTCTCAACTCTACGCTTTCGATCGGGATTTCATGGAGTTTGGCTCCATTCCACTGCTATTTAATTTGCAACTTTGCCTTGTTCCATTCATCATTTCTACTTATTCGTGCAAGTTTTCTCACTAATCTTAGAACCCGAATGTAATTCAACCCCAATCTCGTCACACTATTTATGTATAATAGAGTTATAATCACGTCTTCTTCACTGTTCATTTAATACATTAAATATTCATGGGTTCTTCTCTTTGTACAGTAGGTTCCATATCAATTTATAGCACTCCCTGCTCTTTTCAACTCAATTGATAACCAAAATCGATATACTCAAAGGTTATATGACATTTCAACTTCCTTCAATAGGATCGATCCTTTCAGTGATTGATATTTCTCAATGATATGAGCGCAAACTTATATCAACCCTCTATTTCACACAGAGTCACTAATTCATCCTATAACACAGAGTTTCACAGCTTGCCCACAGAACTCAAATATTCCTCATACAAAATTCAACCAAGGATACATGTAAATTCCACACTGAATTTATAAACAAATTCCTCATAAATATATAAAAATGTGACCAATTACAAAAGCATTTGCTTACAAATTTCTTGTTTGAACAGATCTTCAATTCGATGGCCCTTCTACCCTCACTACTCTGTCTCTGAACAACTATCCTACTCTCCAGCTCTATATGCTTAATTCCTTTTTGGCTTACACTTATGCAAGAAAATGATGAATCGCTTCAGCTCCTCTAACATCCCAACAAAACTCTTGGATTTCCCAAAGTCCTAAGTTTAGCCTAAATCCCTGACTCTTCACATTCCTAGCTTAATCAACTTCCTCTCATGTTCTCTAATGGTTCGAGAACATTTAAAATTCCTCACTATTTTATTTGAAATACTAATAATGACATGAGAATTTAGAAACATAATACCCCCCTATGTCTTATAAAAATACAAAGTATTTCTCGAGCCTAATGCCCCTGCATCATTATGGCTCTCTGGTGAGGGAAATATCAATATTGACAAAGTATAATTACTTCTAAGCACTAGAAAGTTTGTGGGAATACATACATTGGAAAATTACATTCCCAAATAAAAACCTCACCTGCTTGGTCTATGGATTTCTCATGGCTCCAGCAGTGGATCTCAAGAAGGTTAAATTCAGTGACTGTGTCATTAATCTTAAAATATTTTTCATCTAGGGAAGTGTGTTCTACATCTAAAACTTGGGGTTGTAGAGGAATGACAGATACAATGCTTTTGGAAGCCATTATTTTGTTAAATTTCTTCAATTGATTAATCATTTGACTCAAGAAATGGTTTCAGGCCTTTGGGAATCTATAAAATAAGTCCAGGGTCTGCAGAAAAATGGATTTGGGAAGCTACAATGATTTCCTTTTAGGTCTGGAGAGGCTTCTACTTGATTCAATTAATCAAAATATATTATTTGTAACCCAAAGCAATCTCAGTACCTCAGAATTCTATAAAAGGAAAACTAGGGTCTGTAGAAAAGGATAAGGAAGGCAATAGGCACTTTTGGTCTACTAAAGCTCCTAAATTAATTCAATTACATGAATTACTTCTGTATAGATTTAAGGAACAGGTCTTTTCTTTGAGGAATAACTGGATTAAATGAGAATTTCGGCTTGCAAAAGGGTTCTGAGGTAGCAGAAGTTCTCTAAGGCTTTAGGGATCTTTATACTACTTCAGACTGGCTCTACAATAATTGTAGCAGTGAACGGTTGAATTCTGGTTGAATTTCGGTTTTAAACAGGGTCGGAAGCAAATTTTTTGGTCTGGAGTAGCTCTTCTATGGAAAACCATAACATAAATGGTAAAAAAGGGTGTAATGTGCAGCTAATATGCAGTTTTAACCAACAATGTTTAGATTGAATGCACAGTCAATTCAAATGGGCAGGGTGGTTTCCACAATGGGAAATAATACCACTGAATGGCTTTCGCACTGGCCAAAGCAGGTTGACGGTATTATTTGGATCAATGCGATTGAATGGTAATTAGCCATGTAGCTAGGAGCGAGCTTTGAAAACTACAGATATTTCAAGGTTGGGGTGTAGTTAAGGACCGGGTTATTGGATGTGTGACAAGGCTTGTTGGTCGTTAGATCTGGTTAGTGATGATTTGACAGATGGGACGATGCAATGGAGTATCGGGATTTGATGGCATGGAGCCTGAGATATTTGATGTGATTTCTTTTATATGCATATAAGTTGTGGTTTATATTGCATGTGGTTAGGATTTTAAGCTATGCGATAGGGTTAAATATAGAATCAATGGGGTTTGGGTAAGTGGGGCTTTATAATAGTGGGGTTTAATAAATAGTGGGCCCAAAATATATGACATGTGGCAAAACGAAACTATGTATTAAATTTAAAATATGGGTTGGGATATACATATAAAAGAATTAATTAAATGTGGGATAAAATTTTAATGCGGGAGTTAATAAATACAGTTAAATGTTAATACTATACAATGAAATGTTACCAAGTGCGGGAATTTCACAAAGTATTAATGTGAAAACTTATATCGAGGAGGGATATTTGTAGTGGGGTTCGATATATAATTTAATCATTTAAACTTAGGATAAAGGTTTTTAGGGGCTTTTGGTGTTTTTTGAATAAAGGCAAATTAGTAAAGGTATTTTTTTTACTTTTCCAAAGATAAAATGTGTTTTAACTTAGGAAAAGGGATTTTCGCAAGGGGGAAAATAGTGAAATAAGGGGAAAGAGTAAAAATGAAGGGGATGGGGTATTTTTACAAGGGGAATGATCTTGAAAGGAAGTTAGTAAATGAAATGACCATTTTTCTGCTATCCATGCCTTGTGAAAACTGCTACTACCTACCCATTAACTACCCTAACATTTTTTCTTCATTTACATGGGTGCACTTGAGTTTGTAGACCCTTATTCATTTTTCTTTTAAACAAAAAACTAACTAATTATATCCTTATTTCTTCCAAGGGCTCAAATTTAACTGTTGAGCTCCTTATTATTCTCTACCTAACTACTGATCTGCCAAGATTAAACAGTTTGGCTAGATCTTTATTCTCTATCTATCAACATGAAATTTAAAGCATGAAAGGTTAAGATTAAGCAGTTTAACCTTTATCTATTGTGGCATTTTTGACAAGCTGCACACAATACTATTTTGCAAAGTGAAGTAAAAAGTAGCGGCATTTGAATTTGCATCACTTTCATGATCTATTTTTATCTCTTTTTTGTTTGGGGTTGATTTTTTATTCTTTTTTATTTTATTTTTCTTTTAAGTCCTTTTATTTTTATTTTATGAATTTTACCCTCTTTACATTTTTAGTTTTCTAATATGGGAAAAAAATTTTGCAGAAAGAAAAGTATGTACATATTACAAGACTAATCAAAATCAATTCAAAATTATGACTCCTATTATTATAAGACCCTACCAGAATCAGTAATGAATTAAATCACGCATCAATGAATTGTAGATTTAACCTATTGCACCCAACATAGTTCAATTATTAATCTAGATCAACGAATTAAATTAAATCTAGAAATTGCGAGGAATAACAAATCTGGAAAATGTAGCAGTCAACAAATTACTTTTAAAGAAATGAAATTTAATTTAAGGAACATCAATTCAAATTCAAATAAACAAGCATGCAACTAAACTACTTTATATGTTCAAGGCAGTACCTCGTCCAAGGTAGTGGGCCCAGCTGCCCAAGGCTCAGTTTTGCCTTGAGAAATAATTCAGATCAGAGTACAAGTAACAGATGTAGAACTCAATGGCTATATTCCTTCATTAAGATATATGAGAGAAAAAATTACAATAGAATGAAGTTCATAGCCCTGCCTCTAATTCAACAATTGTACATCTCCCATCTCTCCTATCTCCTAATTATTATTTTCTCTTATTTCCTAATTATCTTCCCCTCTCTTTGATATTTTTTTTTGTTTAAATACATAGAGAGCAAAGAGAAGTTACAACAAAGTTGATTTACAAAATTATTTCCATTACAATTTTGGATTAATTACATAATCTTAATAAAGAAGATCATATCTGAAAGATCTTCCCATCATCATTCAACAGGAACAAGTCAAATCTGGTATTTCAATTGGAAGAATTTGGAAAATAGCCACAACAACAAATCTGAGAAAAACATCTTCGAAGAACCTTGTGTTTCTCTTAATACAAATCGAATTTTAGAAAAATTCGTGAAAGAAAAATAACTTGGTTCGTTTTGCACAAAACCCATGTCTCGGATTTTCAGAATTCATCAGCATTTGTCCAAAAAGTCCAACGCAAAACTGTCACTTCTTAGTCCAGCGAATTTTTGAGTTGGAATATTTGATTATGAGCTGGAAATCAAATTTGTGATCTGGAAAATATCTTGGAGGATAAAATCATGAGTGATGTTATGAAAAATTCATTAATAAACCATCATTGGAAAAATAATGCATAATAATCTTCAATTTATTAAAAATAAAGGAAAAAAATTAGTATTTATCCATAAGAGCACAAATAATTATAAAATGGAATTATGTGATAAATTGTGATTAATTATGATGAATGACGTGATAAATAATGATAGAAATGGATGAAATAGACGTTAAATAGTGATAATAATAATGACATATTTGTGGCCCAACATGCCCCAAAACTAAATATGTTGCATGTCCTCATGCAACCCAAAGCCTCTGCATTAAGCACGCTGCAATACAATAATCAAAATGTTCACCCCAAGTAACTATATGGATGGAACAAATGACTTCTTCCTCAAATAATAAATATTCAATTTTAGTGGTGTTGGTGGAGGCATAACAATTTTCACATTGACTTTCAACCATATGTATATCACATTACATCAAAATACGATACAAGTAACTACAGAATTCATTAATCATTTTCTCAAAAACCAGATTTTACTGAAATTTTGCAAGAAGATTTCTACTATATTAATTCTTCTTTAATCCAAAAATCAGATCGTTTTGATGCATGGATCATGAGATATAAGCAAAATGGTTGTAGGTGACAGTGCATGATTTATGAAATTTTACAAACTAATTTAGCTTGAAATTTTCTAGGTTTGGGTATTTTGAAGATACCTCTTTGCTATCCAAAATTCACAAGAATTTAGTTCATAGTTAAAAAGATATGCACAAATCAATTTCTGCACTTTGTAAAAATGAAATTGTATGCTTTAAATGAGAAAGAAAGTAGAAAACATCCATCATGTTTAGCAATTCCTCCCCCAAAATGGAGAATTAGCATGCCCTCATGCTATACTAGAAAACAGATTGAGGTAGTTGCTACAATCGTTATGCTTGGTGTACAATAACATGGAATATGGGAGGTTTTGAGAATGAATAAGGAGATCAATGGATGATAGCATGGTCATAAAAAAAAATTAATGAAAGTAACTCTCCCCCAAACTCAGAGATTTTGTGTCTCTGAAAAATGGGAAGTGGTAAAGAAGTAGAACGAATGAAGATAAATAATGCTCAATGGATTTTCATGAAATTATCCTAAATTTTTAATAAATCATAAACTTATGCTAATTTACCTCAAGTTCTACCTCCTTAAAAATGTGGAATGACATGTATGTACTGGAATTTCTTGAAGCTGATGTAGGCTGAGCTAATGCTGAAAGTGATGCAAAATGTGGGAACCATGCAAGCTAAAAGTAAGTAGAAAGTGTGGCAGGGTTTTCTTCCCCCAGGCGTCTGCGACCATAAAGCGCAGGAAAAGAGGAAAGGACATTGTGGATTCATAAATGTGGCCAAAAAATAATAAGTAGCATACATTTGGTATAAATCGTCGGAGAAGTACATATTGTTATTAGGAATTGACCAAAAAGAGTAAAACAGAGATTTAAGCATTATGAGAAAATATTTTTCCTTTGGTGGCAAGATATGATGAAATCGTGACAGGAAATGTATGATGATGGCTGATGATATTATTTGATCGGACAATTTTTAATATAATTCACATAAAAGTATATTTTACCATGCACATTGGTTAATATAGATATAAACGTTGTCCAAATGGTAAATTCGTCTTTGGAAATGAATTAATGGGAAATATTGGGATATAGAATAATTGGAAATGTAACATAGAACTTCAATACTAAAAGCAGAGTCACTGTTGCTAGCAGGCGTCCATAGCCTCGACAGGGTTTCTTTTTAACCAAAAATGAACCAAGATCCTCTATTTAGTATTTAGATAATTGTTTATTTTTATAAAGAGATCAATATGCTGGCATGGTAACCAGATAATCAAAATGCCATTCACGAGGATATAATAAAGTGATCAGGTCAACTCGTGATGAGACTTCCTGTCCTTCTAATAGTTTTGACTGTCTAAAAGGCCATTACCCTAGTGTGGTGGCCATAATGGGAATGTCACTTGTTACATCCTCATGATCATGGTAGGTTGGCTCATGTTGAGACCCCCTATCCTCTCTAAGAATATTTATGTTAGATTTTCATATTTTTATTATAAATGGAGGGGGTCCCATTAACTCCTTAAGACATAGGGATGGTGTGAGAAGTAAAATAATATCAATGAAAGCCATGCTTTTATCCCCATATCATCATACCAAAGGGAATTATCAGTTTAAAGTGTGAAAGATAAACCAACATGGTATTGAGATAGTGAATCATTTTATGATATGTCCAAAGAGGAGATATTTAGCTAGTTATTATATAGATGAACCATGTGAGTTTTGGAATAAAGATAACCATCAAAGTTTTTTAAAGTCATGATGTTGTTAATATCACTGATTTTCCTTTATATTGGGTACAAATTTCCAATCAAAAGATGCTTTTCATAGCAAGGCATGTGAGAGAAAGGATGGTTTTTTAGAATTGAACAATGATAATATGAGAAAAAATGACAATTAAATCGCAGTTGTTCACGTGATTGAACAATAGCTATGCAGATGTTGAAACAAAAACTGTTCTTTTAATTGAGCAGAAGTTGTTCAATGTATTGAATGGCATCTGTTTATTCCATCAAACAACAATGATATGTAAAAGTCATCCAAAATGGTTTCATCAAACAAATGAACAAAAAATCGCAGCTGTTCATTTTACTGAACATAAATCATTAAACACAGAAAACAAAAATTGCAACTATTCATTTTTTTGACCAACATCTGCTCAGTATATTGAACAACAATTATTAAACACATAAAAATAAATCATGGCTATTCAGTTGTTCAATTTGTTAGACTCCTATACCAATAGGTGTCATTTTTCATGATTGACATGTTGAACTATGCAATATGTCAAACCTTTTTCTTGTTGCAAAGGTGTTCCATATTATTCAAAAAATAAAAAAATTTAAAAAATGTAAAGAGGGTATACTCTAAAAGAAAAATCGAAGGGTGAAAAAATAAAATTGGCCAAAAAAGTGAAAGAAAATGAACCCCACCAAAAGAAAGGCCAAGGAAATTGTGCAAGTCTAAATGCCACTAATTTTTGCTCTGATGTAATAAACAAAATTGTGTGCAGCTTGTCAAACTTTTGTCACAATTTATGAAGATTCAAACTGTTTAAACTTGTCTCATTCATTTTTCAATTTCATGTTGTAGAATAGAGAATAAATATCTGGCCAAACAGTTTAATATTGGCAAATAAGTAGATATGTAGAGTTAATAAAAGGTGCTCAACAGTTTAATCTGAGCCCTTGGATGTAATAAGTGTAGAATTAGATAGTTTTCCACATGTAAAAGAAAAAGTGTGATAAGGGTTTGCCAGTCTAAGTGCACCCTAATAAAGAAGAGAAAATGGTAGGGTAAAGTAAGTAGGGTAGGTAGATGTTGTTGCAGAATTACATGTGATGAATGATGGTTATAAATGTGTTCAATTTTACTTTCATCACAAGTGTAAAGGTAGATACTACATTGGAAAAAGTTCACAGCAAAGAAAAGTCAAGATTATTAACTTCCCCTTCATTTTTCCCTAAAGATTTCACTAATTTCCCTAAGTGCTAAGGTATTTGAAAATTAAAGGGGCTCAAGGCATTTCCTTGACTTTTGGAGGGACCGGACCCTCGGCCCAATAATTGGAAAAAACCTAAGTACTTAAAAGCATTAATCATCACACTTATTTACTTCAAAAAATTCTTCCCTAAGTAAAATCCCATTTTACTTAGGAAAATCATGAGATATTTCATAAAAAACCCTCAAAATCACATTTTATCCTAAGTTTAAGTGATGAAGTGATTATAATGCAATTTGCTTCAAAAAACTTCACTTTCTTAGTTATATTAATGTATTTTGAAGTTTACCTTATCCCCTTGTCATATTAACATTAATTTTATTTATTAACTCCTTATAGAAATAACCCTTTCCTATAGTATATAACTCCATTTATATAAATAACCCAAAAAACCCACTAATATAATTTTAGCCAAAGTTAATAAATCCCATGTGATTAAATAAATTACCTACTCTACAAACCCTTCGGCTAAACATATCTTTATATAAATATTCCTGCCCCTATGGTAAGTTAATCATGTTGGTTTATTTATCATATAATAAAAAAAATCTATGAAAAAACTTTTAAAGGTATGATTTATATGTTTAAAACAAAAAATAAAACCATCCCTGGTGCATTTTCCTCCCCGACCATCCACTGTACAAGGGATTAATTAATCCTTATGTTTAATTAATAACCGACACCCGCCAATCAAAATGCTCCCGAAACGATTAATTGATAATAAATTGCGTCGGGCCCTCCTATTAACTCCCCGTCAACTTCACGCCCCGACCACCGTTCGATCACCCGCTCCAAGATCAACGGCTGTTGATAATTCCACTAGCCATCCCCGATCCGAACAATAACGCATGAAATGCCAGTGGTTTTCAAACAGTACCATGACCACATGTCATTTGTTCTGTGGAATCGCTGTCGATCTGCTCAATACCACCTTCCCTCAAAAGCGGTGCGGAAAAAACCGCTTACCACCTCCCCTTCCCGTGACTCATCTGTCGTACATACTGACGTCATTTATTATAATAATAAAAAATTTGCCACCCTCTAATTTTCTGAATAAAAAAAAAACCCGCGTCTTTTTCATTATTTTGTACATTGAAAACGACTTCGCCCTCCATGCAAAGAATTTCAAGAAATCGACTGTCAAGTACCATTTAACTGAATTCTGCTGAAGACCACTGCCAGATCAATATTCCAACGTTCACCCGCCGCAACCTGTACCTGTTTAAACATAGCTCATCTCCAAAAAACAGGTATTTATCCCATTTCTCATTTAAACTCTGTGAAATCCTACCTTTCATTTAAATTCTGCACCAAAGACTGCTACAGAGTTGTTTTGAGTCTTCTCTTGTCCCATAATTTCAAATTGCGTCCCCAAAAACCTGTAATTTTGCTCAATTTTTCACCATAAGCCGAATTTCCATTTTTGAATCCACAAGAACAAAAAATGGAAGTTCCTATGGCTTTAAATGTAGCCCCATTGAACGCCCCTCACAGATACTTGGATTATTTATCATTAGTCGACAGAGATTTCCAAATTAAAGACCTAGTTTTTAGTGATAGCCCTCTTCAATTTTTTTGTCGCTGCAGAGACAATTATTTGAATGGCTTGGATATGATTGGGTTATGGGAATCTAATCTTCCCAGGTACCTCTTTCCTTCTGTCCATATTTTCCCTGAAATAATCCATTTTTGCCATGCAAATTATGATCCTAACCAAAGAGCAGTCTTATCCCCAAATCAAGAAGTCCTTTTCCCAATTACTGCTCAATATATCAATGAGATGCTACATTTTCAACCTAATCAAGCCCTCACTTCCCTGTCCATGGGGGAATTACTTGAGAAATCCACCAAACTATCCCATGAAGAATTAAGTCACATTTTCTAGACCTTTATGTTGCCTGATCATCAGCCTAAAGACCCTCCCCCTTATGGGTATGATTTTTTCACTGAAGAGGGTAAACTTGTTTTGGATATGATATCCTTTATAATGGGCTTTAATAACAGTGAATATGTTGACCATTTAATTCTATTATTATTGTCTATTTTTACCCCTGGGCAGCCTCCTTCTGTCAAGTATGACTTTGCATCTTATATTGCAGACAAAATCCATGATCAATTAATGAGATTAGAAAATGAGAAAGTGTTTAAATATTCTTCTGTCATTTACCATCTCATACTCTATTACGAGTCGGAAAATTTCCCTTTCTATATCAAAAAGCTTGATGCCCAAGGGAATCCTAGGTCTATTATCTTTTGGTCAGCCATCACTCATAGTTCTCGAGATTCTCCCTATTCCTATAATGAGTTCATTGATATTTTTATACACCCTGCAACCAACTTGTTGACAGGAGTTTCTCCTCCAAGACTTAGCAATGAAATCAAGAAAACTTTACAGCTCTCAAAAAAATACAAAGTTGGTGATTGGTACTTATACCAAAATCACACAGAAGTCAGAATATATGGATGTGAATTATGTCCATTCAAATTGCCAAAATATGTCCCCATGAGAATCTTTGCATTAGAATATTTCAGGCAGATGAACAATTCTAATATAACTCATTTTTGTAATGCAAAGAAGAAGGCTCAACTCCGGATCAAAAGTCAATTAGGTCCCTTTATCTGTAACTCTAGGGATGCAAGGGAAGAAGCTGAAAATATATTAGAAGACCGTTTCAGATTACAAAAGAGTTTCTACTGGGTGCCTTATGACCCATTCAACTTCATTTGTGATAAAATAATGAAAAATAAATCAGCACCATACATACATCAAAGAATCCCGGAGATTGAAAAATATGCTAATACAGATGAATGGATAGAAGGAACATTGATAGAGCAGGATAGTGGGCAGGTCAATATAGACAATTTTATGAAAGATATTGAAAAGATGCTTGACCTAGACTCTTTTACACAGGTACCAATATCAGAAGTTGGTCCTTCCTCAGCTGGGATTTTTCAGCAGAAATTACAAGAAAACATTGCATTATCATCTAAGGGAAAAGAGAAAGAGGTTGACATACAAGTTAAAGAAACATTCACTATGACAGAACAACCTCAAACTTCCAAGGGACAGGATCAAGTACAGGTTTCTTCTGTTCAAATCAATCCATTAGAAATATCAATTTTGCAAACTCCATCAAATGTGGAAAAAGGCAAAAAGAGAGATGCTGAAGCTGCGACTCCTCTCACTGAATCTTTACAACAGCCTCAGGCCAAGAAATAGAAATTGAATACTCCTCCAGAAGTAGAATCTATTGATGAAATCCTTGATATTCAAGGACAAGAACAATTACGCAGTCAAAAAACAGGTTCAGTCAGTGGAGAATCCATTACCTCACAAAGAAAAAAGCTACAGAAGCAACAGAGTGTTGAAATATCTTCTTTCAAAACACCGGTTAAAGATGCAGGAGATATCAAAAATACATTTATCAATATCAAGGCCAGGAATGATCCACTGAGAATTCAAGTATATAATCAATATCTGAAAATGGCTCCAAAGAATCAAGAAAGATTGATGTCAGCTTTTGACATCCAACAGGGAAAAATGATAATGAGCCATTTCAAACCCAAGGTGCAGTAACCCCAAACAGCTGTTGATTATATCAGAACAAATTTTGAAGTCTTAGCAAAGGATATTCATCCTTTAGATCAGATTGAGTTACATAAGCAGACTGGTGAAATGATCTATTCTACTTTGACTGATAAGGCAATGGCAGCTCATAGGATGCAGGATTCTTTGGAGAGCACTAATACACCACTGCAGCTTGAAAAGGCTTCTTCTCAAGCCAAAGACAACAGGATAAAAACATTGGAGGAAATAATAATTGGATTAGGTCACATTCCAAAGGATGTCAAAGGTATAGAAGCTCTAATCAAGAAAAAAGATGACGACATTGCAGCTTTGAGAAAGCAGTTGAAATTGCCAGCTTCAAGACATCCTCAAACTGAAGAAGTAATAAAGAATAATTCTGAAGAAGAAATGATGGAGTTTCTCTTGAAAATGAATTAGCAACTGACTGAAACAAAAAAAGAGCTTGAACAAGCATTAAAAGACAAGCATTCCAATGTTACAGTATCTACAACAGAGATTATCACAGGTACAACAAGTCAGCCAACAGCTCGACCAACAGAGCCATCACAGGTAAATTCTTCAAATTTGAGTACAGAAGAACTAATAAAATCAATGAATGACTTAAAACTTCAAGTAACAGAAATTCAGCACACAAAGTTACAGCTTATTAGTTTGGAACAGAAATATGATATCTCGAAAATGACTGTTGCTAACAAAACAAGAGAAGTCAAAAAGTTGGAAAAATTAGTTAAAGCTTTGGAAAGGGATCTCACATTGGAGAAACCTTTAAGAGAAATAAATGAAATTCTTTGGGATGATATTATTCAGTCAATAAAAGATATCTGGTCTTCAATCCAGATAATATACGAGCAGAATGATTTGGTCAAAGTAGCTCTAGATGAAGTTGAAAATACACGAGCAGAATTAGAAAATAGGCCCGAGGAAGCCAATCAACTTATACAATTTCTAAACACCCAAACTAGACAAAAACTGGCAAATTTGGGTATTCAGGACAGGACTGCAACAATCTTGGAGATAAAAAGAGTTTTTACTAAAAGAACTCTTATGCAAAATTTAGAACGAAGATGCTTTGACATGCAAAGTGAAATCATTGCTTTCAGAGAAAGGTTTGATGTTTTATTGAATAAAGGGTTGCCCAGCCCTATGGTTTCAGAAGATAAAATAATGGACCTGGAAAATTAAGTTAAGAAATTGGACATACATGCTCACAATAAAGCCATTTCCTCAAGTATTTCATCAGAAGCAACATTACCTACAGGAAGGAATCTTCATGACAGATTAAAGAATTTGTTTTATCTTGAACACGAAGTAAAACATTTGTTTCCTAATCAGCCTAATTTCTTCAGATATACTGAGGCTGATGAAACATTAAGGAAACTTCAACGGACCAAAATAGCAGAAGATAAATGGTGGGAAGATCTATTGGAGCTTTTGTAAAATTTATCCTTATATGAAAATTTTCCTATTTACTATAGTATAAAGGATAAAGGGACAAACAAAGATCAAAGAGTATCAGTTTAGTTAAAGTGTATCAGTAAAAACAAAGAGTATCAGTGAAACAAGGCAGTTAGAAAAAAATTACTGAAGAAGACAACAATGAGCCAAAATATAGGTCCAGCCTCCAGCACATTCTCGAAAGGAGGAAACAGCACAACATCAGTTACTTCTTGTCTTATCTATGAGACCATCTGTCTCTATTTTTATTGTAACTTATTTGTGAGCCATCTTAAATTATATCTCGTTTTGTTAAGAGATATTTTGTATGATTTTTTGTATAAATAAGCCCTCAATCGAATTATTAAAGGTGGATTCTTATACTCTGATGTAACATTGAATATTTTTGAATAAAGAGCTTTGGAGAAATTTTTCGTGGCAAAACTAGACAAGGAATTGAGGCAGAAGATTTTTCTCAGGATTCATGTGTCAAATGAAGGATCAATAAGTCATCTCTATCCCATGTGTTGAAGTTTTATATTTGTTTACAATATCATATGTGTTTCATTATCTTAATATTTAACGAAAAGGATTAAATCAGAAATTACTTAGGTGTAATATGATTTCAGTCATTATTATTCTAAATGTTTTCTTCTAAACTGGTTTAAACAACGAATTCTTAATTTCTCCTGTTTGTCTAGTTCATACATCTTTGGTTATTTAGTAAAGAATACTTAACTGCTCTTTATTGTTAATCAATTTATTTCTCTTCTCTTGAATGTGTTGAAAGATTCTTCATTACCTTTCATCCGTTTGAATTCCATTCCATTCACTTTAGATCTATAATTGTTTCTAGTTTGATTATCTTGCCCTGATAAACCATCTTTTATTAAAAAACTTAAGCCAGTGCAGCCAATCCTTTGACTCCATTAGCCCAATGGACTGAAACTACTTGATCTTAATCTTAGCTAAATAATTCCATCAACCCAAACAAAATCTAAACCCCTGGACTTTATAACTAGCCTAATATTCTAAAAAACAAAGCTAAATTTTATAGAGAGAGCCCTCTCTGGGTACAGATTGTCTAGATTCTGTACCTGAAGGTTCATTTGTGGTTACCTCATACCCCTTTCCTTTTCCAACAACTTCAAGGAAAATCTGAGTGATAACACAATTGATTGAACATCAGTTGTTCAATCTATTGAACAACAATTATTAAACACACAAAAATGAATTGGAACTGTTCGTTCTACTGAACAACAGCTGTTCAATTGACTGAAGAGCAGTTGTTCAATTGATTGAGAAGCAGATGTTCAATTAATTGAACAACAATTATAAACACAAAAAAATTCGTAGTTGTTCATTCTACCGAACAGCAATTGTTCAATTGAATGAATATAAGTTTTTCAATTGATTGAACAACAATTATTAAACAAAAAGATATCGCAGCTATTTGTTATACCGAATAGTAGCTACACCGTTGAAGACATTATAACAAATGTGAAGTGGGGAACAAAAAAAAAATGATTCTTTGAACATAACAACAATTTTTAATTAGACGGAACAACAAATTTTCATTTATAGCAACTACGCATTCGCCAATGGAATGGCAACCACAACTTTGAAGGAAGAAACACCTTAAAAATAAAAACATAAGAGAAATCAGAAAAGAAACAACACTTAATTAAAAAGAGTACATAAATAAATAAATTATGTTACAACAACTATGATTTCAATGTTGTTTCCTAAGGAAACGTCAATCTATTTCCATGAACAACAAATGGTTAATGGAAACAAATGATCCTTTGGAAAATATATTTTGGTGAAAACGACATGGACCTTCAAATGGAAACCAATTCTCCATTTCTTCTATTATGAATCCATTAGGTAACGAAAAAGTCTTCATGTTGTATTCTTCATGTTGGTGAGAAATAGTGGTGACAATTTTGCAACAAGCCCTTACGACACCTAGAAAGACTCAAAATCATATGATATTATATTTGTTAATAGATTATTGGATGAAAATATCTTATGTCATTATCATTGCCTTCAAGAATCACTCGGTCATAAATTAAACTCCTTTGTTATCCTAGGACCTGCAAAAACAATGAGTATATATCTGCAATAAAACATGAAATCATGGAAGAAGAGAGGTGATCAAGTTCTCCTATCAAGACATATGAAAAAAAATAACAAGTAGTTACTCTATAAAACAAATCCATAGAAAAAAAAATAAACAAAGTAAAATTAATTTGTTATCTACAGGGGAGCGGTGGCCAACCATACTAACCAACAATATTTTAATCATAACTTCTTTGTTTTCTATCTGATGTTAGCGATTCCAAAGGAAAATGAAAGTGAGTTCATAGTTATATCTCCAAAAAAAATAGTTTTTAAAAACTCCATGAGATGATATGTCAAATTTACTTATAACAACCTGCATAGCAGAGTCATTTTCAATTTCTCATCTTATACCAACAATTGGTATTTTAAGCATAACATATTCATTTGGTGATGGATTAAAATGATTAAAATTGGAGATTAAAGTAGATTAATTTTTATATCTCCAAGAGAAACAGTTTTTGAAGGAAAGAAAAATTGATGGGTCAAATACGCAAGTAAACATACGGAAAAACAGAGTTTTAAAAGTGCAGATTTACGATAGATAGTCATTATTTTGGTCATAAATTCCTCATACGCTATCTAAATTGAGCTATTAAAATTTCATTTTTTAATTATATTCATAGGGGGATATACCATAGAAATAGGTTTTAAAAATATAGTCATTTAGGCCTCCAAAATCTGATCATCCCAACTTTGTCCCTGAGCTACCAACTAGACACCCTCTCAATGTTTTGGTTATAAATTTTTTGTTTCAAATAAAAATTGAGTGATTCAAATTGGGTTGGAATGTATATATAAAGGACTACTTAGTATAGAAATATTTTTTGAAAATATTCCCTTTTAGTCTCTCAAAAAATGATTGTCTCGACTGTGTTTTCAGAAATTTTATCAAGCCCACAAGCCAAAAAAATATGATATTCAAGCAATTTTTCCAAATTGGTAACAAAAATGAATATGAATGTTTATAGAAACATTATCTTCAATATAATACATCTACATGCATAAATAAATTCAAACATTGATCACCGATGATCATTTCCACAACGTGTTGCAAAATAAACAACTTTTTTTTTTACAAATAAAAAAATTTATTTATTTATGTTCTTATTTATTATATTTTCTACACTAACCTACTCTACTTGGAAAAATAAAATATAATTACGTGTAAGAGTACTTCCAATGGAACCATTTTCGCAATAAGGGCTCAAGTATGTACATACCCAAATTTGAAAAATACATGTTGATAAATAATAGGGTATGAGAGACCAACTTCCCTTGAAAGGATGGTGTTAAGAATTACCGAAGTATAGAATGTTGCTGTAAAAAAATGATGGAGTGAAACCAGTCTTAAATATAGCATTTACTCTCTTGATTTCCCACAGTTTTCATTTCTTGAAGTTCTTGAGTTTCTATTGTCTTATTGATCACAACGACTTGTTGATGCAGACTAGAAGAAACCTCATTTTCTTCCATAACTTCTGATTTTTTTTGTTTGAAACCTTTCCAGTCTCAATATAAGTTTGTTGTAATGGTGCATGAGATATATAATTGGTGGGAAGGGTGGGTAAATTTTTCATTTCAACACTGTAAGCATGTTGTACTGGTTTATTACTATGAGGACGTAAAATGGATTGAGCAGGAAATTGTGTAGGGCATGGAGGATTTCGATGATGTAGCTGATCGGGTTGTGTGGATGATTTTGATAGCTAAGAAAGATGTTATTGAAGAGATAGACGATAATATGGATGATATGTGTGTGCTACAATATGTGGAAGAGTATTCATGTAATCATAAGATGAACCATGCCAAGCTTGTGGACAAGATTGGTGAGGGTTATATTGAGATTGACATGGCTGCCCTAACACATGAGTATTCCATAATGGATTATGCAAGTAAGAAAATGGAAATGAAGTGTTTCGAAACATACATGTAGGCCATGGTTTCCATGGTTGTGATTTTGTAGCTTCTTAATCTCTTGGATACGTTGTTTTCATCCCAAGTAAGAAAGAGAAATTATCCATGGGATTCTCCTTTTGGGAATGAGGAAAAAACACTTCTTTAATTTTTTTCTGATTTCTATTAACCTGCAAAACATGAAATTGTGAATTTATAGATCTAATAAAATCAATTTTAAAACGTTCAAATAAATTATTAATTTCAGCTCTTATATCTCATGTTCTTGTAGAATATTTGGACAGGAAAGACGAAACTTCTCTAGAATTATTACCAGCCTTGGATATTCCTCTTGAATACCTTATGGATACATCACAAAATTCATCATATGATAGCTAAAAAACATCACCTTTTCATATCAGATTTAAGAGTTCTAAAAGTTCATCTTTGATTCCTTTAATAATGAGCATTTTTAGGATCTCTTTTTCCAAATGCTTATGCTTTGATTTTTAAATGTTGTATTTGAATCACTCCACATAGTCCTCCAAGATTTCATATTCCCCTTGTATCATATTGAAAATGTATTCAATGGCCTTGCAATAGTTTTGGTACTTCTTCAAGAATACATTCTTCATATCCTCCCATGTTTGGATGCAGTTCCCACCAAGGCTCATGAACCATCAAAGAACTGCTCCTTTTAGAGTAAGAGGAAACACTTTCAACCTTTGATCATTAGTACAATAATCACATCCTCTAAAAATTACTTCAAAATAAAATAATAATGTATCTGGATACTCATTTTCCAAACCATAAAAATTTCGTAGAGAAGATGGGGGAATTATGTGCATTTGTGTCACTCCTCCTAGATCTCTGATAGGGAATTCAAAAGTAGAAATGTGAGCCATTTCTTACCATTACAGAAGATGTTCTTCATGCATTGCTTTAAGGCTCCTCATTCAAATATCCTTGTTAATTGGTTAGTGGAATGTGTGGTTCTTACATCACCACATAAGTGAAATGATAAAAAAAAATCGATTTCCTACCTTTAATGTTCCGACTTTTAATCACGCATGCTATATGACCTAAGCCTGAATATTGAGAGTAGACCCATCACTATTTCCCTAGGATACGTGTGTAGGTTCTTAACTTCCGTCTTCAATATCCATCCCTCAAAAAATCAACTATGCATCTACAACCAAATATTAGTGTGGTAGTGTTATTTGACTGCCTCCCCACCAACTACGCCAAAATCTTGGGTAAAATTAATTACTTAATAAAAAAACTAATCACTTGAACATTAATTATCAACCTGAGGAGCGTATTTTATTTCAAGGCAATCAACAAAACATATGCATAGCAAATACCAATAGCTAACATTAGTTCTACATGACTATGTTCTACACTATCAAGCTCATTCGAAAAGAAGTAAAATGAAAGACTTGAAAAACAATACTAAATCTCAAAAAGAGAAAGTAAATGACAAGAAATTAAGTATTCTAATCACACGACTTGAATCAACGATGAATTAAATCACACATTTTTGAATTGTAAATTTAACCTATTGCACCCAACATATTTCAATTGTTAATCTAAAGTAGAAAATTAAATGAAATCTATAAATTGCGAGAAATAACAAATATGGAAAATGTAGTAGGCAACAATTGCTTTTAAAGAAATGAAATTTAATTTAAATAAAAACAATTGAAATTCAAATAAACAAGCGCACAACTAAACTACTTTAGATGTTCAAGGCAACACCTCATCCAAGTTAGTGGGCCCAACTACCCAAGACTCACTTCTGCCTTAAGAAATAATTCAGATCATACTACAAGTAATAGATATTAAAATAAATGGATAGCTTACTTCATTAAGAGATATGAGAGAAAAAATTACATCAAAATGAACTTCATAGTCTTGCCTCTAATTCAACAATTTTACATCTCCCATCTCTCCTATCTCTTAATTATTCCTTTCTCTTATTTCCTAATTATCCTCCCCTCTCTTTGATCTCTATTTTAATTTAAATACAAAGAGAGAGCGAAGGGAAGTTATAGAAAAGTTGATTTACAATTAAAATTTTGTACTGATTACATAATCTCAATAGACAAGATCATATCTGAAAGATCTTCCCATCATCATTCAGTAGGAACAAGTCAAATCTGGTATTGCAATTAGAAGAATTTGCAAAATCGCCAGAACAACAAATCTAAGAAAATCATCTTTGAAGAACCTTGCGTTTTTCTTAATACAAGCCGAATTTTGGAAAAGTGCTTGATGAAAACTTATTCTGTCTATTTTTCACAAAACCCATGTCTCAGATTTTCAGGATTCATCTTCATTTGTTTGAAACGTCCAACACAAAATTTTCACTTTTTAATCCAGTGAATTTCTGAGTTGGAATATTGGATTATGAGGTGGAAATCGAATTTGCAATCTGGAAAATATCTTGGAGGCTAAAATCATGAGTGATGTTATAAAAAATTCATTAATAAACCATCATTGGAAAAATAATGCATAATAATCTTCAATTTATTAAAAATAATGGAGAAAAAGTAGTATTTATCCATAAGAGCATAAATAATTATAAAATGGAATTATTTGATAAATTGTGATAAATTGAAGTAAATTATGATGGATGATGTCATAAAGAATGATAAAAATGAGTGAATAACATTAAATAGTGAGAATAATATTGACATATTTGTGGGCCAACAAAACCTGCAATACCAATTGCAAGTCCTCCATCGCGGCCTTGTATTTCTCCTCCATAGTAGTCCATCTATTGTCAGACACAGAAGAAACTATGTCTGTGATCTTATCGAGGTACTCTTCTATCAGAGTGACCTCTTCATCCCCTCTGGCCTTGGACCCCTTTTTATTTTTGCGCGGGCCTTTTCAAGCTGCTACGCCTCTTGGCGACACACGAAGGTTTGACACCATCCCCTTTTAGCCCATCTAAACCTCCGAGGTCCACATCATGCTGACCTCCCAGATCGTGCTCTTTATATTTCTTTGTTTTAGGCTCCTTCCCTACTTCTACTTCAAAGTCCTTTCCGCTAGTCTCCTCAGCACCTGTTCCCACCCCTTTCTCAGTGCACAACTCAATTTATTTCTCTGTGTCCTTTGGAGATGTCTCTTTTCCTAATGTAGATGGCCTAAAGGGTTGGGTCTAGCCAAGCCCACCTTTCCATGCATTTGGCCAAGTTTCGACAACCTCGTGAATTTCTACTTCCGTTACCATGAATGGCAAGGTATACCATGCAGGGTCCTTGCGTGCCCTGATCTACACATTGTGCATCGTTATTTGGAATTCAACAAAAATATTTTATTTCTCATATATTTCTGGTGAGATTCTAGGTCATGCATGGATGGAAACACCCAGCGCGCCTTCAAAGAGTACCCATAATATATTGTTTTCCTTTACACGCTAGGGATTAAGGGAATCCCATAGATTAGTGTAGCGCATCCCTTCGCATACGCTCGGCTCTATCTCAGGGAGAACTGCATCTGCCAGAGTCTCCCATGCTACCAACGCAATGATCAACAACAACGAAGAGTAGCATAATTATTTACCCAACGTACATTATCCAAAAATTCGTCACAAAGATACTGGGACCAGTTATTACTGACCCCTTTCTTGCATTGCCCTGCCAAAGCAGTGACATGCACCGAGACCACCTTTGGTTGACATTTTCTCATTAAATTGAACCTCAGTACTAGATTTTTTAGGCGGACTCTCGGGTCAGTGATGGTTTGAACGAGGAATCCCCTTTTTTCCCTATCCACCTTGTACTTCTTCTTTACATCTGTCACAAACTTGAGCTCATTTCTTTTTCCAAATCTCGTCATTGGATGGGGCCCCTTCTTGGGTAGGCTGGTGTTCTAATGGATCAGCGTGATGTCTATCAGAATTCTCCCCTAAATCCATAGGCAACCATCATGGACTAAGGCTAATATCTAGTGCATGCAGATGCTGGTGATTGGGTACCTTTCAAAAGGCACAATCCTCAGCATATTTAGGATTCTATCATTGTTCAACCTACGCGCCCAAGGCATTGGCTCAACCTTCGACACCTCTTCATAGAGAACTCATTCCAAATAATTCTTCAATGCTAGCTCATGGAACGTGTCTTCATTTTCCAAATCATAGTCATCGAACTTGATATTTGGGATTTTTCCAAACATATCACCAACAAGGGGAAAATCCTGCCGGATCAAGGGCGTCTGGAGGTATTCTCGCACTAAATCTACATTCTATGGCGCGCGAACAAAGGGCTTGCATGGCTTGACATTTGGCGGCCACTAATATATGGGTTCACTAAAAATAGCCTCCTCTGTGGCACTCATTGGTCTCTTTGATGGATCACCGATGGGGGACCGATCCTTAGTGGCCTGACGTGGTGATGTCACATTTCGTGGAGAGGTACACTGCTTCGAGGAAGCCAATTTTGACATGTTCCCTTTTCCACGTCATGGAAATGACTTCTTCCATCTCAGAGATCAACTCCAAAATTTCATCTGACCCTAGCTCAGTTGATGCAGTGAGGGGCACAGAGTGCTCCTCCATAGGGTCGGTGGCTATCATTCTCAGTGGGAAGATAAACTCTAGATTACTGATGTCAGATGGGGTTTCTCGGACAGACATACAAGATTCACAGACATTGTTATGAAAGAAATCAGGGATAATCTTAGTGCGCAAAATATTTAGAAAGCAAAGGAACCAATTGTGACCCACACCCTTCCTTTTATAAGCCATCCAATGTCAAAATGGTTGGATTTTCATTAATTGATACTTACCTTCGTAAAAAGGTAAAAAATCCTCAAAGATCACCTCATTAAATGTGAAAAATTCGCTCCATCCAACGGTAAAATCACTTTTTCACCCAGTTTTACTATTCCAACAGCTAGTTTCTTCACCTGCGCATTACCCACAAGTGCATCGGTAGGCCCTGGTCATGCAGCATAGCTCGTACAACACCCACGATCGTTTTATTCTTCCTCTCCGCAACCCAATTCTGTTGTGGGTTATGAGGCGCTATGAGTTATCTTCGAATTCCTTATTTGCTACAGAAGTCTTTGAATTTGTTCAAGATATATTCACCACCATTATCACTCCATAGAGCCTTCACTTGCTTCCCTGACTCCTTCTCCACTAATGCTTTAACTCACAGAACTTTGAGAATTTTTCTCTCTTCTTCTGCATGAAGAAGATCCAGCGTCTACGAGAATAGTCATCAACAAATATAGCATAATACCTGTGTCTTATTGTTGAAGCAGCCAAGAAAGGTCCACACACGTCTCTGTGAATTCTCTCTAGGATCACCGAACCATGGTTCTCCTTCTCATGAAATGTGGTCTTCATAAACTTACCCATATTACATCCCTTGCACTGATCTGACTGCACAAGAGTGTGCTTTGGAAGTCCAATAAAAATCTGTTGCAAAATCTTCAAGACGCCATGGTGAACATGGCCCAATCTTCTGTGCCATAATTCGCCTCATCCTGGCTCACCACTACTTCTGCTTTGCCCATCATTGGAGCACAGCCATCTACCTCGAGCTTGTAGATATTCTTAACTGGAATCCCTATCCTCTTGGTTTAACCCATTGTTTTATGTCGCAGGAAAGCTTTTCCCTCGCTGAAAACATCGTCATTACCTCTGTCTTCCAACATTGCAACCGAGACCAAGTTCTGCTTCAGACCTGGAACATGCATAACATCTTTCAACAGAATTAGTTTACCTGAATCCCTCTCAAAGTTAATGGTTCTAATGCCAGTCGCACTGTATCTGCCATCGTCGTCCATCTCTATATGCATTTGGAGATCCTTCTCCTCCAAGTCACTAAACAACTCCTTGTCTCCCGTCATATGGAAAGACGCACCACTATCAAGATACCACACTAATCCCATTAAGATTGAAACCAAGCATGCGATTAAAGAGAAATCAATTTCAAATTGTGAGGCTAAGGCCTCTCTAGCCGTAGCTATAGCAGCCTTCTTGTTCTTCTTTTTCTGTGGGAAGTTAGTGGTGAGATGCCCATGTTCGTGACAAATCTAGCTTCTTGCCTTTAGCCTCGGATTTTGGATAGGATTTCTTCCCCTTTAGTTTTCTTTTATTTGGCAAAAAAAGTGCAATTCTCTTCATAATAATCCTTCAATGAAGAGCCATCCATGGTACTTCTCCTTATCTCCTCCTACACACGATCCGACCAAAGTCGCTCCCAACTTGGTAGTTTTTCCTGTCCATTGACAGAGTCTTCGTAGCTATGCCAACTCTTTGGAAGCCAAAGGAGAGCCAAAAAATTCATCATCATCAACTGTAATCCCCACACTTCCCATTTCATCCCTACAGTGGAAAAAATTCGTGAGATATTTTGAAATACTATCGCCCTTCTCCATTTTTATTTTTTTGAGCTTATCTTTCAGTGCCAACTTCCCCTAGTCGCTGCCTCTTTGGAAAAGATCTGTCAAAGCCTTCCACATTGAAAATGGAGTGGATCTCCCATGAATTCTTGACACAATATCATCCTTCACACCTTCCAACTGAATTCTTCTTGTCTTTTCTACCTTATTTTTCCATGCATCAAGTCCTGCAGCATCACTAGAAGCAGGCTTAGGAACATCGCTATCGATGAACTCCTTAAGCCCATTATCTTCAAGCACTGCCTCCATCCTATCCTTCCAGGCTATGTAATTCAAGCTACCTTCAAGGGCATGCTCCAATCACAACCCATTGAAAAACATTTCAATGAATACTCAACTGTCACACCAAGCAATTTCTATAGCAAATTCGAATTCTCCACCAACACGAAACTCAACACTTATTCACAATTGCAATCACTAGTGATCAATACTACTCTGATACCATGTATAAATTTATTAATACTGATGTATTACCGAATCCTCCTGATCTAACAATATTTATCTTCTTACTAAATACAGAATCCTTCTTATGTTAAACATGCGGAAATTTAAAACTCAATTGCAAACACATGTGAATAAATTCAATCGCACATAACACAGTTGTTTATCGGGAAAGCTTAAAGCTAAAAACCCCAACTATCATATATTATTTATATCAACGGATCATGTAATAATATTATACAAAGCTTATTACATCAAGCTCTCAGTACAATGTAGATTCATTACACACTATCATGCATAAATTTGCATCTCTATGCATCAATTTCTTGCCTCCTAATAGCCTGCCTCCACTGCGCAATCCCTTCTGAAGAAGACCCCTAAATGAATTCAAATTTGCCTTGCCTTGAATACGCAATCCTCATTGGAAATTCCAATGTGTGTCAGATGCATTGAATGCATCACTGTAGTCACAACGGATAGTCCATCTCACCCTTTCACCTATCTCTCCACTTGGTCTCCACTGGAACTGACATGCACTATAGTTAACAGTTGTTTCTGTTCAGTTGTTAGTGAGTTATTAGTTGTGAATTAATTAACTAATTAATTCACTTAACTCTTACTATTGTATCTTTAATTTAGACTAGATACAACTAGATCAACTGAGTTTAACTCACTTAATTGAGTTAAACTAAATAACAACTCCATAAACTACTCTTCCAACTCTGTCATAACTTTGCCACTTCAGTTCTAACTGAGTCCTTCATGCATGAGCCACCAATAAACCCTAGGAATTGCGTAATTCCTTCAGCCCATTGATTTTCCAAATCTATTAACTGAAATAAAGTGCTCCAAGAGAATAAGTTGATGTTTATTGTCGAATTATTACTAAGATCTAATAATAATCAACATGCATCTATTTTTAGATCGACGATCTATAAATACCCTTAGCCCAATATTCTAAAAATATAATTCCATCTATTTTTCACATTTTACCAACCATCTACAAATAGCATCCTGCAACTTATAGAATATGCTCACCATGTCTAAAAATAGCTTGCAGGCCCCACTTAGTGAAGGTGCTTAATTTCCACTAAGCTCATCATCTTGTTGAATCTCAACAAGAAGGCTGAAACTTAATTAAATGCTTTGTATATTTTCTCCTTGGATTACCTAGAATTTTGGGTTGTTAAGGATTGAAATATTTTCCACTTCTATTGTTGTTTTGTATTATATTTCATAACAACCCAAAGGCTGAATTCATAGGTTTAAGATAAAGAAAACTTCTAGTTAAGAGGTGAAATTTCTGAATTTCATATTCCCAAAAAATCTCCACACAATTCCATGAATGAAACAGAAGCACATTCCTTAGTTGGTAAGTTTATCCTTTGCCTTTTTTTATGGAACCTTTTCATAAATATGTCGTCACGCCTTCAAAATAAGAATCTTGATTTGTAAACAGTCTACAAAATTACCTAGCTAACTTTCTAGAAGGAAACCAACATAAATCCTTCCAAGTTTTAAGCACACTGTTACAAGGGAATTCTCTTAGGGATCTTGACTCTCAACCCTATCCCAGATCTATCTTTCTACAAAAGAAAAAGTATACTAGAGGTGCTCCCAATAGTGGATTTCTTCCAGCCACTGGGCAGTCACAGGATTTGACGATGGAGTAAAATTTAAGGTGTGCTCCCCAGAGCACTTGAATATTAGTTGTGGCTACCTAACATTCTATGGTCCACTCGAAAGTCCCAAACACTACTACAGTGAATGAAAAAAACCTTTCGGTTGTTAATTAGGTTTTCTTAAACATATGGGAATACCTTGGTTACTGTTATGGTCATTAATCTTGTCTTAGGTACGCTCAGTACCCTATTGTGTCTATCATTGGTCCTATCAAGTTATGTTTGTATTAGTAATAGTATCCCATGTGGTGTTTGTGATGGGACCTTGATATATTGGTTTAATTATTAAATAATAGCCTTAGGTTTATAGACTATGCAACTGGATCAACAATGATCCTTCTAAGCTCCATCATGGAAGCATACTTTGCAGAGAAAGAAATGGGTACGAAAGTCATGGAATGGAACCCACATCTATGGAACAGATCCCAAAATTTTCAACATTATTTTGACACATGTATCCCCAGTCAAAGAGACTTTTTAAAGTAAAATTTCCCTAAAACACTAAACATCTAAAGGATAAAACCCTGCACCCCAATCCTACTCTACAAGAAGACCAATTCCTCGATTAAGAAATAGAAGAAGATATAGCTACAGACTAGAATTTTCATTCTAAAGACTGCACACAAGTGCTTGGAAAACTGAAGTTTGAAGGTGGGTCAAGATTGAAGCTTGGAGCTCAACTGGGAATCGAACTGGAGCAATCAATTCAAACTTCAAACATCATATTTTTACTTTTTATTTGTAAGAGCTAAATTTGAGCCATGCTCCAGAGAAACAATATTTTAACCACTGGTGTACATAACATACATGCAGTAGAAGAAGATCTGTAGTCGGAAAGAAGATTTATGAAGCCATATTTGTAGCCCATATCCCTTGAAAAAGGTGGTGGAAGAGTTACAGTTGCAATTACATTTCAAACATATGAATTAGCCTTGTGAGAATTATGCCTTGCATTTTTTTGTGAGTTTCATAAATTTGCAATGAAGGAATTAATAGTATATATTCAATTAAAGTGGTTCTCACCCGAACCTCAAGGTCAATCTTAAATTTTCCATCAATACTCATTTCTCATGTACTGAACCTTAAGTTGTTTATAGCTTTCTAATGTGCATATTTTAGTGCCTCCGGTCCTTGAGCAACAAGGGTACTCGTCTGTAATATGTATTTGATGAGCCATGGACCTTACTTAGATCATGGATTTGAAACCCAATGCAAAACAAGATAATTTTAACTTTTAGATATTAACATCGCATTCTTGGGCACAAATTATCTAATAGGGCATTTTCTTGGCCTTCAATTCAGAAAATCAGGATATTGAGAACATTATATCCACTTACATTTATATAGATTGAAGGTAGTCACATGACAAGTTTGAAACATGCTTTTCAGTTTGATGTTTATGAATGATAGATTTGTTCAAGTGTGTAATTTGTAAATTCCGCATATACAAATCTATTGTATATGATATAAATATGTTAATGCAGGACACTCATCATTTCCCTGTTTCTAAAGATTTTGAAAATGCATATTTTCAAAGCCATCTCTATTTCTAAAACCCTTTGCACATCCCAGTTTCATTATGTTGAAATATTTTGAGCCGGAAAATTGAAATCTTGCACATCCCCCTGCTCATTATGTTGAACCATATTGTAGGTTTTTTTACAAATTTTTAATTACAGTGATTTAAATTCCCTATATACATAGTACCATAGACATGGAACCATCACAACCAAATGAAATGTTGAAAAAAACAAAAAAATGTGCCCTCAAGAAAAGCCATAGATCTCCATTATTGCAGCATATGGAAATACTCAAAAAAACCCTGTGGGTGGTTAATAAAAATGGAGTTTCAACGAATACAAGAAAGTCATAAATGGCTCATACATTAGGGAAAATTACAGCTCACTGAACAGATTAATACATCAATGACAATATCTCTAGGTCCATCTAATGTAAATGGAAACCCTAGACCAGGTTGAGTCCAACAAAACTTCAATTCTATGCAGCTTTGAAAAATGTTGCTGATAGAAGATATAGTAAGGAAAGCTCCTGATGGAAGGATCTGCATCTAAAGCCTTTGTTTCCATCTATACCATCTATTATGATTAGTAAAAACCCTATTGTGGGACCTCTTGAAGTAGAATTGAAGTCCATTGCATCGATGCAAATGGACTACCATTTAATTTGGTATGTTCCTCTTAATGGCAGCAAAATATTAAGGCTACAAAAGCCCCAGTTAAGAAAATGTCCACACTAAATTGTTGACATCACAAAGACACTTGTTGGAAAAACAGTCACGAACCAGAATACATGGGCAAAAACAGGGGTGTCCATCTTTTATGATGGCTGAAAAGACCAAAGAAACCTCCCTTTAATCAATCTCATTGCAATATGCCCTCAAGAAGCAATGTTTTTGAAGGTTGTTGACTACAAATAATGGTATAGCCTAAACCAATTTCTATTCAGTTCATTGAATCTAAAACCATCTTCAGTGTATTAATATGAAAGCAAATGATTGACCATTCACCTTGGTTGTAATGCCTGCTTTAAGCATTGACTTGAAAAAAATGCAATGGAAAAAAAGCATCGACAAGCTCTACAATTGTCTATGTAGAGAAATGGTTGAAGATAAAGCCATCCAAGATGCGAGGGAATTTTCCTTGATAATTTAAAAAATCTCAAAAAGAGAAATAAAATTCAAAGGATGTAACCACTTTCAAATCCTGCAAATGAAGTGATGATAATGAGCACAAAAAAATAGGAATGCCCTAAAATGAAGAAAAAGGTTCTCATCCAAACAAAAACCTGCCTGAATATCATAGTTACTCATTTGACTACAAATGAATGAGAACGAGGATAATCCAACACCACAAGTTTGGGTAACTATTGTTTAATTTACCCTTAAAACTTTTGGAAGTTTCATCTTATGGAACCGAAAACAACACCTTAAAGAAACTGTTCAAGATTTCATAAGCTACAAATAATGGTATAGCACAAACCAATTTCTATTCAAGTCATTGAATCTAAAACCATATTTTGTGTCTTAAGATGAAATCAAATAACTGACCATTCACCTTGGTTTTAATGCCTTCTTTAAGCATTGACTTGAAAAAATGCAATGAAAAAAGAGCATCGAGAAGCTCTACAATTGTCTATGCAGAGAAACAGTTGAAAATAAATCCATCCGGGATGCTAGGGAATTCTCGTTGATAATTTAAAATTTTTCAAAAAGAGAAAGAAAATTCAAAGGATGTAACCACTTTCAAATCCTGCAAATGAAGTGATGATAATGAGCACAAAAAAATAGGAATGCCCTGAAATGAAGAAAAAGGTTGTTAGTCAAACAACAACCTGCCTGAATATCATAGTTACTCCTTCGACTACAATGAAATCAAGAAACTTAGGTTACTCAATTTAAATTAGGGAGATCATGGAACAAAGTCTCTTAAATGAGGGAGAACAAGGAACTTATAAGTTACTCAATTAACCATAGGGAGATCAAGGGTATTTAAAAACATACTTGTCCTACAGAAGAGGAATAAAATATGAAGCGGATATAACGAAGCAGGAACAAAAGATCCAGAAAACAGAAGAAGAAACAACAGTTCTTACATGACCATAGGACTTGGTTATCATGTAGCAGATCCAGAGCCAGCAACAAGAAACAATAAACTGAGTGGATGAAGGATGAAGAAAGAAACCAAAATTGAGTGGGAGTAAGTTGTAACTTGTCCCAAAATGCTGGGTGTGGACCTCTTTCAAATTTGACTAAAATAATTTTAATCAGGAAAAATATAGTAGAAAAACAGGAAGAACACAAAACCAGGCCTAAGCTAGATGAAGTTAAATTGACCCAGTACATGGCAAACTCAGTTTTAATTTAGAAGTAAATATATCATATTTTCATGTGAGAAACAATTACCTGGATGCACAATGCTAAGACAGGACACGGTAATACTTGCCGCATGTTGTTCCCAGATATGCTCTTAAATATCGTGGTGGAAAGTGTTGTTCTTGGGTATGCTACTAGAACATTTTGCATTTCCCTTAATCCATAATGAACTCATGGTAAATTGGTCAAAGAAAAATCATTATTTAAACTAATCATTGAAATTCATCATTGCTTATGAAGATGGAATGTGAATGCTCTAGAAACACTTTTATTGGTATAATTATGTTTGGTACATGATCCACTTGGTGAATGAAAGATATATATTTTTTCAATGTGGGAGCATAACTCGTGATTTATGTATGAGAATTACCCTGTTATTATATTTGTTTTCTCCCCATTGTACCTTGTATGCTAGTTAAATTTCATGGTGGATAAGAAAATTAGGGACAACTATTTATGGAAATTCATAATGTATAAGAATTTTAGCAGGATCACCTTTTATTACTAGCAAGTTGTCAAGGATTCGAGATCTTTAACTGTTCAATAAACTAAGTTTTTCCAAACTCCCCAAGTGTCACTTCCCATCGCCTCTCCACGTGACTAGATATGAGTATAGACTGAGATTTCCCACATATTTGAGCCACGAAAGGATAAAGACCAAAGTCTATTGTCCGAGATGAGCTAAGTAGTTATGTCTGGAAGTAAGTCACTACATATTTTTAGTGGAATCCCTGCACGGATCCGAGCCTAGGAATATTATAGATCCACTAAACTGAGTTGTAGTGATCCTTCACACACATCCGTGTTGTGATATGACACAGTCCTGAAACCAATCTTGATTGTTCCGAGGTGTAAGGAATTGTTTTGAGGTATGTAGAATTATACCAGTAGAAGAATGATGTTGGTGTATGCATGTGCCAACTCTCCCCTTCACTATACCTCTTCTATATCTTTGTTGCACCTCCTCTATTATAACATAATCTAAATTGTTGCTATTGTTGGTGCACCTCTATTGCTAAACATGAACACTGTCAGAGCAACAAGGTAAGAAAACTCTAACACTCCCACTTTACAAGTGTTCTCCACCAAGGCAATATACTATTACAAAACCTCGAATCCCTTATCTGCTAAGGGAAACATCATCACATTGAACATCTGTGAACCTAAAGAAATATAACCTTAGGCCACTACTCCCTTCTATACTCTGAAATCTCTTTAGAATATTCAAATTGTGCATTCCTTGTTCAAGGAATACTTCACCAACAACCCACCATTCTCTAACATTGTTGCACGTCCTCTGTTCTATCAGAATCTAAATTGTTGCTATTGCTAGTGTGCTTCTAATGCTGAACATGAACACTGTCAGAGCAACAAGGTATGAAACCTCTAACACTCCCTCTTTACAGGTGTTCTTCACCTTGTTGCAGGATAACCTTGTTTAAGAGTTCTTATAACTACATTTTCAATAATAGTTGACACAACGAACTTGGGACAATTTGAAAGGAAGGGTCCAATATTGTGTATGCCCATCTGTTGAATAGGGAACTAGAATGCAAAACCGATGTTAATAAATAAGGGTGATCATAAGAGATCTAAATCCATAGAAGCCTAAGTATGTAGATGTAGATAAGGCAAATGCTTTCCCCTAGAGCAAGACTCCTAGATCCTTTACACATTTTTCATAAAGGTGTAGAGCCCCTTTTATATCGATAGATTACAAATGCTAGATCACAAGTTCACCTATAATATTATATAATCACCTTAATGAGCCCAGAGAGATGTATTCAACTAAAAATGTAGAGGGTTCAATTGGTTTTGTTCGATGTTACTGTTGTTTCTCTTAGTTCTTGAGTTGTTAAGTGTAATTTGTATTATGTTTAGAACTACTTATGTTTCTGCTATGAGATTATTGGTGAAGTGAATAGTTCACTTCACAAGAACATCATGAATTATATAAAGTAATAGATATTAAATAATAATTAGTTATTCTGAGAATATGTAATTGAGTTTCAACTTTTGTAAGCTCTTTCACTAGTACAACTTCATTGATAACAACATTAGGTTTTTCCACATCAATTGTGTAGGTGTCATTGCTCTTATCCTTATTTTTGGATCTTTGCTATGCCTTCTCTCTTTCTCTATCTTCTTTATTTCCGTTAGTATAGATTTATTATGATTTCTCAAATGAAAATTTGTATCAACTTCAGTCGACAATTTTTTTATTAATATCTTCAATCTCTCTTTTGTGAGCATTTTTTATGTTCTTAATTTTTTGTTGTTGTTCATTTATTTGTTGTTGGAATTGTGAATTTATGTACCTTGTTTTTATGATCATCTCCAAAATTAAGATTCCCAAAGCAGAAAATTTTAGGTGAAGAAGGACCTATACAATCTCTGGGACATTCATTCCCCTCCCATTTGTGGCAATTCCCCTAGACTCAAAGCAGGATTGGCTCCCTCCCTCCATGAAAGAAGATAACATTCATGACTCAACCTAAGAAGATGGAGCATACATAATCACAATAAAGAGTAAAGAAAATAAGAAGAAGAAAATAATAGAGCCATGGATAAGCTATGAACAATAATCCAGGATTTTGATATAGATAAAAGTACATGAACCCTCCAAATGATCAATATTTCATCTTCGAACTGAAAAGCATTGGGAAACCTAGAAATAATAAAGATTTTAAGAGTATTAATAAAGAAGGAAAAACCTGTAATAGTTCTCACTTAGTAAACTAAAATTAAATCTATCAAGTTCTGAAAAAATAAATATGAAACCTCCATTTGGAAGAGGGCAGAGATTGAAAAATAGGAAGCTCCCACGAGGCATATTATCGAGGGGTTTGGATGAGCCCAGTAGTGGAACCGAGCAAGTCTAGTCCCTTCAAGGTTAAATCAACCAAGAATAGTCACTTGAATTAAATGGGTAGATTTAAACGTAAATATCAGAGCATAAATGAAATGAGAATATTGTAAACTGGTAAAAGTAGTTTTTGCTCACACTGAAACAGAAACAGTCTAGTCCTAATCATGAACCAGATAATAATGTTATTCTAAACACAGAAAGACTAAATACTTAGTTATCAAGACATATTTAAACAAGCTTCAATGAATCTATACAAGGTTTAGCTGTATGCCAGTCAGGAAACCAACGACTATTTGTCCCTGCAGAAAATGGAGTAAAATAACAGTAATATAGGGGAAACAAAAGTATTTTTACTTACACAACAAACATCCATCCAGAGAAATGATAGCTACATAATGAGTAAATATACAGTAGAAAGATTTCAGAAACTTAATAGTTGCACATAATTTCTTTAATAAATGACCATACAGTAATTTAACAATCAACTTCATTCACTATTCAAATGAAATCAAAATTGTAAATGTTTCTTCTAGGTAAAAAGCCCACCCTATTACCATGAGATTCCAATTCGGATATGATTACAAAAAAATAGCAAAGACAGTCATAATTTATATGGCTGACACTGCATTCGGTGTAACAATTATATAGAAAGGAAACAAGATAACAATACATTAAAAGCTTAGGATCAAACCTTGTAGTGTATAAAAAACCTTGGCTAGACTTAACTTGCGTAGTGTGTGGCCAGAATACTACAACCTTTCAACATAGACGCAATTTTGGCACTTAGTGCCTTACACTCAAACCTAATGTAAACAAAGGCAGTCACTTAAAAACCGTCAATTTTTTACCGAAGGTTTCCAACCTAGCTAGCCTAAAACAATAAATTTACAACAAGCCCTGTGTCGTGGCAAGGGTGCCATGATAAATACTTCAACCTTGAGAGAGTAAAACCCTGCAAGAAATAAGTGAAATTTCTTGGTACTTCGCTATGATAAAATATTTTTGAAATAAATAGGACAGATAATATGGCATGAAGGCATACCTGTCAACCATCAGCGTGGAATTTGTTAAGCTCCTGGGAGATGGACTCGAAGCATCCTGGATGTACCTGCAAAGGAGACATAGCACAGAAAAATAGTTACACCGAGCCGTGAGCTGAAACCTTCAGATAAATGAATGGAAAATAATAGTAAAAATGAAGTAATGATGTTATACCTGCAAAACGAAAATTTGGAACCTGGAAGCAAGAGGAAGTAACTCTAGTGCTGCAGCCAATAGAGGATTTCATGTCTGCGGATGCCATGATGGCAACTAGGGATGTGGAGATGAACCCCATTCATGGCATAACAAGAATTCAAACCAACAGCTCCAAGAACTGTAGAGTGGCGGAAACAAAAACAATGAGAATGAAAAAGGTTTTTCGAGTTAGGGTAGCGTAGTTAGGGTAAAAATCAGCAGATTAAAGCGTACTTAGTGCAAATGACATCTTAATCATGGCTCAAGTGCATATTATTGACTTAATTAACGTCATTAATATTCCACCGTAATTTTTCAAAGCTCCTAGTTCCGGGAATTTGGGCGCATGGGGAGGGGGTTGGCACAACGTAATTACGACCGAACAATGTTAAACTAACTTACCATATGCATATTGCATTAAACCTTGGCTTACGTGGACGTTCGGCCTTTGGATGCGGCCATTTTGTTGATTTCTATTTAATTGGAATATGGTTTAATACATTGGTATTGCGATGTTTAGGAGGAAAACCGACACTTGTCCCGCAACGTCGTAAGACCGACAGTTTTTCCCTAAACGTCGCAAGACCAAAAAAATTTCTCCTAAACATCGCAAGACTAATCATTTTCTTTGAAACGTCACAAGACTAACATATTTTCCCTAAACATCGCAACACCAACAGTTTGTCTCCTAAACGTTGTAAGACCAACACCTTGCTTTAAAACTTCACAATTCCGACAGTGTGTCCCGAAACATCGGTATTCCAATGATTGTCTTAAACATCGATATTCCGACGATACTCCCAAAACGTCGCTATAGTGACGCCTATTGGCAGGATTAAAAAAATTGAAAAAAATTGAGGAAATTTCCAACAATACGTCAAAAGTGTCAGAACTAAAGTGTCAGAATTTTGACCATATTTACAAATGAGAGTTCCTCCAATTGGGAAAATAGTGTCTCCAACTGCTGGTAAGAGTGATGGATACTCTTCTCCAAGTGTACTAGCACTGGAATATTCCTCCTTTTCCTCATGCATCTCCTGAATCATGCATGGGACTCTATGTGTCAGCAGCTCAAGACTATATTGCAAGGTTGCAAGTGTCTCTTCTCTGGATGCAAGTACTTTTGCAGCTGGTGGTGAATGTAGTGAATTCTTGTCTAGATTGACAATATTGACATCCTCCTTTGTTTCCTTAGGAAATGTCTCTGTGTGATACATCTATGGTTTTCTCATATCAAACTTCTTCCTCAACTTGTGAAATAAATCTGAATATTTAGTCACCTTTGCATTCTCCATGTGACCAAACCACCAAACATTGGCTTCACCTAAAATATGAAGTGCTGCAATTTGAAAAACCTCTCCTTCAGTTACAACAATGTAGCCTGAAAAATGCATCTAACTCTTTCCTCCAATCCTTAACAGTTCTTGAGGAAGATCCATAAAATGTAGGCAAATAGAATCTATTATGCCTCTTTCTTCTATTGCTGTTATAGGATCCTCTTTCTTCTTTGATTTTGAAGAATTGTTGGAGAGTTAGTTTCTCCTTGAATGCTCTAGACTGTGCTTTGTACTCTTCAAGATACATACCCAGCCCTACAGTCCGTGTTCTCTTCTTTCTTCATTCTCATAATTCTCTTCACCTTCTCCAAAGAAAGTGGGCATAGTAGATCTATGATTCTTTGATCTTTCTATATGATCGGGGGTGTTAGGCAGCAAGGCTATCCACAACTAATGCCATGCGTGATTGCAGGGGGCGATAGCCTCCCCTGTATGCCAGGCCGGCATAACGTCGTAGGTTGGCAAGGGGCGGTAGCCCCCCTTGTTAAGGTCCGAGTGGCCGGCTCGTAAAACATTTTTGGTCCTTATTTTCCGATGTGGTGGATCTAATTCCATGGTTTTGTGCATGGTTTTGCACATGGTATTGGGGCACGATGGTTTTTCGGCCCCTGGTATTTTTGTAGATCCAGTCAAGGGAACTACGGTTATGTTCTAATCTAGGTTTTATGAATTGGGGTTTATGTATGCTTCGGCATGTATATATATGTGTTGTAACACTAAAAGGAATATAATGAAAAATCAAGCTGGTCATCCCGATTTGGGATCCAGGGGAAAATCTCTGTGTTTATCTGTTTTATGTTTTATGCTCTCGCTATTGTTTATTTTATGTTTTTAAGATTTGTTTGCAGATAATTTCTATACAGACTTAAAACCTACATTTGGTATCAGAGCAGTTTCGGCTTGAAGGGGATGCCTTTGCTACTGAGGGGTTTTTTGCTCAGGCCTGAGGTAGACCCTGTTCAGTGGGAGATCTGCGGGATCGATTCTTGTGGTGAAAGAAGATGGCGAGTGGCAGGAAGATAGAGATCGAGAAATTTAATGGTCAGAGTTTTGAGTTGTGGAAGCTCAAGATGGAGGATCTGCTGGTGGATAAAGATCAGTGGATCGCGGTAGATCCAGGTACTAAGCCAACAGGAATGTTAGATGAAGACTGGAAGAAACTGGATCGGAAGGCTAAAAGCACAATACGGTTGTGTGTCTCAGATTCAGTATTGTTGAATGTATCTGGGGAAGCTATGGCGAAGACCTTGTGGGAAAAGCTAGGGACTTTGTACCAATCTAAGTCTCTGGTGAATAAATTGTTCCTGCGGAAAAAGCTGTATAACCTGAGGATGAAGGATGGAGACTCGGTGACAGAGCATTTGAACACCTTCAATACTGTGGTAAGTCAGTTGTCATCTGTTGATATTAAAATCTCAGATGAAGATAAGTGCATCAGCTTGTTGTGTTCTCTACCAGATTCATGGGACAGTCTGGTTATTGCAATAGGTAGCAATACAACTACCTTTAATTTTGATGACATTGTCTCAGCCTTGCTGTCGGAGGAAATGAGACGGAGAAATATGGAGGGTCAGAATGGAGATGCCTTATCTGTACGAGGAAGGTCCTAGAACAGAAACAAGAATAAGGTTTCGAGTGGGAGATCTAAATCTAGAGGGAGATCTAAATCTCCTGGAAAGTTTGTAAAGGTGTGATGGAAATGCGGAAAGGAAGGACACTACAAAAAGGAATGCAGATCTAAAGCTCCTGAGAAAGGAAAGGGATCTGATGAAGGTCCTTCTGCAGAGGCAAAAACCACCTCGGATGAAGGTGGGGATGTGTATTTGGCTTCTTCTTCAAATACACATGTAGATCATGAGTCATGGTTGATTGACTCAGGTGCATCCTTTCACTTCACTCCCCATAGGGAGTGGTTCTGCGAGTATGAGAAATATGATGGTGGTGATGTCTTCCTAGGGGATGATAGGAAGGCTAGAATCGTCAGACGTGGAAAATTCAAGCTGAAGCTGCAAGGTGGAAGGATTAGAACACTTCCTGGTGTTCTGCACATTCCTGCATTGGCCAGAAATCTGATTTCTATAAGAAATATGGATGATGCAGGTGTAAAAACAGTGTTTGAGAAAGATGCCTGTAATATGGTTCGGGGAGCACTGGTATTAATGCGAGAAGTTTGGATTGGAACTCTATACAAGCTTTAGGGAAACACTATTATTGATGGGTGCAACAATTCTGTGGTTCCCGAAAGTGGAGTTGAAAGCCTAGCGGTCTCTGGAGAAAATACCATGCTATGGCATCAAAGGCTTGGACATATTTGAGAGAAGGGCCTTTGGATACTGCATGGAAATGGTATGGTAGAAGTTATGTCTAATAGCTCTCTAGATTTTGATTTCTGTGAACATTGTGTATATCGGAAGCAGAATCGGGTGAGTTTTCCTTCTGTTGATAAGAGGGAGAACAAGATATTAGAGCTTGTGCACAGTGATGTGTTTAACCTGTGTCGGTTCCATCACTGGGTAAATCTATGTATTATGTTTCATTCATAGATGACTTCTCAAGGAATACATGGATATATTTCTTGAGGAAGAAATCTGAAGTCTTTGATAGATTTAAAGAATTTAAGGCTCTGGTGGAAAACTAGATGGAGAAGAAGATAAAGGTGCTGAGGATAGATAATGATGGGGAGTTCTACAAGAAGGAATTTTAAGAGTTTTGTAAGAAATGTGGTATAGCATGGGAGAAGACTATTCCATACACACCTCATCCAAATGGAGTTTTAGAAAGAATGAACGGAATTCTGATGGAAAAGGCAAGAAGCATGCTCAGTGGTACCAGGTTAGGACAAGAATTTTGGGCAGAGGCAGTGGAGACTGCATGTTACTTGGTTAATAGATCACCTTGATCAGAATTGGAGGATAATAATCCACATGAAGTATGGACTGGTAAGAAACCCTCTCTTTCACATCTGAGGGTATGTGGATGTGATGTATATGTACATGTTCCAAAGGAGAAAAGGACCAAGTTGGATAATAAATTAGAAAGGTGTATATTTATTGGGTATAAGGATGGTTTAAAGGGTTACAAGCTTTGGAACCCAGAAACAAGGAAGGTTGTGTACAACCAAGATGTGGTGTTTAGAGAGGTGAAAGATGTTGTTAAAAATGAAGTCCTACCAAAGGAACCTGAGAAGATATAGTTTGAGCTAAAGGAGGATGAATCCGACTCTACAACAGAACAAGACTTAGAAGAGGAAGAGCCACAAACTCTAGCTGTGAGAAGATTAGCTCGGGAAAGAAGACAACCAGAAAGGTATAGTCCATCTATTTTCTGTTCAATTTTTTCTTTAACTATAACTGATGATGATCCCAGAACTATCAAGGAGGTAGTAGATTCAGAGGATGGAAAACTCTGGAAGGAGGCCATGGCTGATGAAATGGCATCCTTGCATAAAAATGAGGCATGTGATCTGGTGGAGTTTCCGGCTAGAAGGAAGCCCATCAGGAGAAAATGGGTGTTTAAGAAGAAGATGAATGTAGAAGGCAAGGTGGAGAAATACAAAGCTCGGTTGGTAGGAAAAGGTTATTCCCAGGTGTCGAGAATTGATTTTGGTGATATTTTTTCTCCTGTTGCCAAAGTTACTTCTATTAGATTACTTTTATCTATTGCTGCTACTTTTGATTTTGAGGTAGAACAGATGGATGTGAAGACAAAATTTCTTCATGGGGATTTGGAAGATGATATATACATGAAACAACCTAAAGGCTTTATGGTGAAGGGGAAGAAAGAACTAGTATGCAGGTTAAAGAAGTCTCTGTATGGGTTAAAACAGTCACCAAGGATGTGGTATCAGAAACTTGATACCTACATACGGGGACTTGGCTTCACCAGAAGTAAGGAGGATCACTATGTTTATTTTAAATTAATTGGTGATAGTGTTATTTATTTGGTCTTGTGTGTGGATGATATGTGTTGATTGGAAATGACAAAGAAATTATCCAAGATTTGAAGACCCAACTATTCTCCAAATTCGACATGAAGGATCTTGGTGCTGCAAACTATATTTTGGGCATGGAAATTAAGAGAGATCAGGCAAAGAGGAAGATCTGGTTAAACCAGAGGAAGTATGTTGAGACTATATTGCAGAGGTTCAATATGGAGGATAGTAAACTAGTGAATGTTCTGATTCCTGTAGGTACAAAGCTGTTTGCTGAATAGTGTCACAAGACACAAGAAGAAGAGGAGGATATGTCCCTTGTTCCATTTGCAAGTGCAGTGGGTAGCCTGATGTATGAAATGGTCTGTACTAAACTAGAAATTTCACATGCAGTGGGAGTATTGAGTAGGTTTATGTCAAACCCAGGGAAGGAGCATTGGACAGCAATCAAGCAGTTTTTTAGATATTTACGTGGCACTAGTGATTATGGCTTATGCTACCAGGGAAGACCAGGATTGGAAAGAGTGTTGGATATTCGTGGTTTTTTTGATGCAGACTGGGCTAGAGATCTGGACCAAAGAAGATCTACAAGTGAGTATGTGTTTAGCCTATTTGGAGGTGCAGTCAATTGGATGAGTAAAAGATAGTTTGTAGTGGCTCCTTCAATTATAGAGGCTGAATACATAGCATCCACTCATGCGAGTAAGGAAGCAGTTTGGTTGCATCGATTGTGTTCAAGTATGGGGTTGGTGCAGCAAGCTATAAGGACATATTGTGATAGCCAAAGTGCAATTTTATTGGATAAGAACCCTGCTTATCATTCAAATACAAAGCACATTGATGTTCAATATCACTTTGTCAAAGATATGGTTGAGGCTAAAAGGGTGTTATTGGTAAAGGTGGACACTTTCAAGAATGTTGCAGATGCATTGACAAAGTATGTAAGCACTCAAAAGTTCTCTTGGTGTAGAGAAACAATGGGTGTTGCAGAACTAGACTAATGACTAAGCTCTCCTGTGGCCCCCTGTGGAAAGAAAACAATAAGTGGGAGAATTTTGGGTATGTGTTATACTCTTTCCATGACTAATCATGCACTGGGGGGTCATAGTGGGGGCAATAGCCCCCCTTGTGCGTTGCGTTGGGTGCAACGTCGGGGGGGTCACAGGGGGGGCGGTAGCCCCCCTTGTTGGGGTTTGGGGCAGCGCCCTAGAAAATTTTTTTGGTCCTTATTTTCTGGTGGGCGAATCCACCCATGTTTTTGTGCATGGGTCTGCACATGGTTTTGGGGTACGATGGTTTTCGGCCCCTGGTATTTTTTCAATCCGGTAAAGGGAACTACGGTTATGTTCTAATCCACAGTTAATGGATTGGGGTTTATGTATGCTTCATCATGTATATATATGTGTTGTAACACTAAAAGGAATATAACGAAAAATCAATCTCATCATCCTGATTTGGGATCCAGGGGAATATCTCTTTGTTTATCTCTTTTATGTTTTATGCTCTCGCTACTGTTTATTTTCTGTTTTTAAGATTCGTTTGTAGATCATTTCTGTACAGGGTTAAACCTACAAAGTGCTTGGGCCTTCCTCATCAAATCTTCTTCCTGGATCTTCTTTCTGCCTTTCCTTCTTTATTTGATTGACCTTCTTGGAGAGATATTGCATGGATCTAAAGAAAGGAGTGGCATCATTATCCTCCTTGATGATATATCTCATCTATCGGCTTCTTCTTTTGATGTAAAAGATGAAGTGTCCACAAGCTGAGCCAAAGATCATGCTCTTATACCACTGTAATATCCCAAAAGGGAGTTTGCAGTAATAATGAAACACAGTATAAGAACTTTAGCAAAGTAAACAAGAAATCTATATACACATCAGAATGCACAGAAATAACTGATCCATTTTATTATATTGGAGGTGAAAATGCAAGTACAAAAGTGCTCAAAATATGAGACACTCAAGCCACGAGGGTGGCCTAGAATGACCCTGCAATGATTTCCCAAAAGGGACTGCGTAACTGCTGAACTACTGGAAGGTAAACTGTGTTATCCCTACTATAATTTTTGGGACTACAACTGCCTGAAATATAGAAGGTCGGATCTAGGCAGAATGGGAGCTTCGATGATTCTATAATTGTAGATATGGGCTCAATGATGGATTCCCAAGATAACCCAGAAAGGGTTTCTCAGATCTGTAAGTCTAAGAAAACCACCCTCTTAGGGCTTGACATATATGCTGCTGGGAATGCATATCTAAAGCTAGTTCTAATGATATGATGGCTGCAATAGTGCACAATCAAATCTATGGAAGAAGGGCTAACCCTTTCTCTAGATCCTTGGGCTAAAAGCTCAATATCTAGCTCCTCCAATCTCCTCCATTGAAAATAGTTTCTGGATGAATAAAAACTTCAGAAAACTGTGTTGTTAGAGAGGAAGGCTCAATAGCCTACTGCTAGATGTGTCAAATCATCTCCTGAATGATGGAAACAATAGATCTAATGTGAGGGGAGGATCCCTCATAGGATTTCTAGCTAAGATACTGTAAACTTCCTTCCTCCAATAGGTCTACAGGACTGAACTGCACACTCCTTGAAGGGACTGCTACTGCATGGAGGTAAAACCCAATGGCCTGAATGTCAGATGTAGATCTGCTCCTAAAAGGCTGAATGTGAAGAAAAAAGTGGTAGGATGGATCCTCCACTGGTTTCCTAGCTAAATGCTAGAAACAACCTCCTAAAGATGGCATCAATGCCTGATTAGGAATGAAGAACAATCCTTTTCCTTATAGATCACTCAAAGAAAGAGGTGGGATTCCTACTCAGGAACACCCTGTGCTAAACAGCACTGCAAACTCTACTAAATAGCCCAAGTCTACATAGAAATGTCCAAAGACAAATCTAGATATAAATAGATAAAAAAATGAATAATCCAAATCATGCCTTCCATTGTGCCTTCACCTTCATTATATGCATGATCCTTCCATAGCCTAGGCCCACTCGAAATATGAGTTGTATATGTGGACATAGTCTCCATGTTTGACTACGTTGTAACCTCATGTCCTCCATCAAATTCACATGGGGTGATCACCCTCTCCATCATATGTGCATTAAGTGAACCACTTCCTCCACTATCTTATCATAAGTGCTTCATGATCTTCTTTGAATGCACTATGATCTCAGTTGACCTTATCAAAGATCCTCATGATTTTATATTTAATGTAATGTTCCAAATTTTTATGGAACATTAATTTTTGTTAATATTATATAGGAGATGAATAAAATGGGTAGGGGACACATTCTTTTCATGATTAGAGAATAAAAATCATCTAGGTATGAAAGAGGATCATGTTGGAGTTGGATTTCACACCTCCATGTGTGAAAGGAGGTTTTTGCATAAAGGCTAGGCCAAGGTTGACCAAGTCAAATTGTGTTGGCATGAGTTGGAAAGCACTAAGTGGGACAATGTAGGAGGGAAGACTGGGAAATTATATACAATATGCATGTATATATCCGAACTCTCCTGATCTAACAATATTTATCTTCTTGCTAAATACATAATCCTTCCACTATAATTCTTGCGGAAATTTAATCAACAATTGCAAAAAACATGAAGCAATAAAAACACACATAACACAGTTGTTTAATAGGAAATCCTGAAGCTGAAAACCCCAACTATCATATTATGTATATCATGGAGATCATGTAACAATCTAATACAAAGCTTAGTACATCAAGCTCTCAGTACAATACAATCGTCACACACTATCATGAAGAAATCTACAAATCCATGCACTGATTTCTGCCTCCTGATAGCCTACCTCCACTACGCAATCCAAGCTAATTACAAAGACCAATTCGATGCAATCCCACTCTCATTGACTGCGTTATTATCATTGGAAACTCCAATGTATATGTAGATGCAATTCATGCATCACTAATAGTCACAACAGATAGTCTATCTTGCCCTTTCACCCATCTCTCCACTGGTCTCCACTGAAACTGCCATGCACTGTAGTTAACTGATGTATTCTTCAGTTGATTAATGAGTTATTATTTAGTGAATTAATTAAATAATTAATTCACACCACTCTCACCAGTGTATCAATCAGTTAGACTAGATACAACTAGTCAACTATGTTTTAACTGAAGAATCGAACACAACTCCACCAACTACCTCAATAACTCCACCAAACTCAGCCACTTGAGTTCTAACTGTCCTCCATGCATAATTCCACTTAACCCTCGGAATAGCGTAATTCCTTCGTCACTTCCTTGCAGTTACATTCGTGCACTTAATCAAGTGCTGCCCCAAGAGAATAAGATAATGTTTAGAGTCCAAATATTATTAAGAAATAATACCCGACATATCTATTTTAGACTGAAATCTAAAAATAGATTCCACCCAATATGTCTAAAAATAGAAGTCCATCTATTTTTCCAACTCGACCAACCATCCACAAATAGCATCCCGCAACTCATAGACCATGATCGACATGTCTAAAAATAGACATAGTCTAAAAATAGACTTTGCGACAAAAAATCACCTGTGTGGCCCCCACCTAGTTTTGGCGATCACTTTCCAACTAGGATTAGGAAAGATGTTTCAGGATCCTTCCTTCACTATTTCTTGTTGCAATATCTAATAGAAGCTTCTAGAGGAAGGAAAACCTAATTCGAAGTAGGGTCCATGGAGAGAGGCTCACTTGTTTAAAAGAGGAGCAAGGCAACCATTGAGATTATCTTTGATCATTTTTACATTCAAGTTTTGGAAGACTTGTTACTGCCTCTTGTTGTTCAACAAATATGCAGTGCCTCCGAGCATGAGGGAGTCCTGTCTAGGATTTCCTCTCCTTCTTGAGTAGCTCATGAAGGATTGCACTCCATCCCCCATATTAAATCATTCAGGCCATAGCTTCATTCATCTACATCAGTGCAGTTTCTGTAGCAGATATTGTGCAGTGTTGCTGGGTGTTGCTGGGAAGGTTTCCAAACACCATCCAGAGCTAGTTTTCCAGTGGAGGGAGGTTCCATCCATTGGGAGATCCGAAAAGGGGGTTCTTGAGCATATCCCACCATATTTGGCATCAGGCCAACCACATTCCATCATTTGCAATGCAGTCCCTTCAGTATACAATGTTATTCAAAGAAAGGATTTGCTGTGAGGGATTGACAGTCACTTGGAGGGGAAGTCTTGGGTGAAAGGATCAGCCTTTCACTTCAGATTTTCATTGGAGAAGGGTTCTTCATCTGTAGCATTTATTTCATTCTTCTCCATCTATTTCGAGTTCTTGAGTTGCTGCTACCCAGCAACTCCGACATTTCTGCAGGAGTGCCATTTTTCTTGTATTTCAGCCAATCCTTCTTAAGGATTGATGTATTGTATTTTCAAGGGTTGAGATCATGCTCCCCCACTTTATTTGAGCTTCATATTGCCATATACTTGTATCATTATATTTCATGCAGCAGTGCCTCTATAAACTATGCAATCAAGGCCTAGGGCTCTCTTATGCAGCAGTGTATTCTCATATTTGCATGTACAAGTTTCTTAAGGCTTCTAGTGCCTTGCTTGAGTGTTCATTCCCTCAAGGATTTGTACTCTTATTTGCTGCTATGTATTAATATGATGGCCATTGGATTCTTCAACATTTCATGTGTATATTAATCACTATTATTTCCATTTGATGTATTTTTTATTGTTGTAGCTGCAATGTTAGGGTTATCTTAAGAGATTCCCAATCTTGTTGTTTTCTCTCTTGGGGATATTATCTCTTGAAAACACTCTATAGACAGAGTCTTCTAGTGAGCAAGGTAGCCTCTAGATCTCATCCTTCTCTATGAAGGTGACAAATCCAATAAATTCCCCTACAGTCTATCTCTGGAATAGATTTTCTTTGTTGATTGATAATGTTTCTTAAAAAGGAACATTACAGTGGTATCAGAGCATCAAATTTGGAATAGCCTGTGAGTTTTATTTCATAGGAGAATGATGAAGAATATGAGCCTAATCTCATCTAATTTTGGAATAAAGAAGAGCCTCCCTGAGGAGGAGGAGAAGCAAAAGGGGAGAAGAGGAAGGTCCATGCACTTCCTATTCTCTTGAAGACCAACATGGGAGATGCTTGGATTTTCAGATCTTAAGGAAGTACCTGGGTGACTATAAACCCCATTCTACAGCATTCAAGGGAGCTATAGCATTCCCACAGTCTATTCAGTAGATGGAGGAGAGAAGGTCCTATGGAAAAGGAGAAATCAGAGGCAATAGGCTTCTATTGTCTACATTTGATGGGGTTACTTTAGCTAGTTCTTGGGAGAAGAAGCTGGAGGCATTTTATTGCTACATCCAATGGTAGAGAAAGAAGCAGTGGAGATGTTAGAAATTCACATGGAGGAGGAAACCTATGTTTGGTGGTTCAAACCCTTGGTCCATTCAAGGGTGAGTTCTTTTTCATTCTTTGCTCAAAGGTTGATCCAAACCTTTGACGGAGAAATAACAAAGGAAGAGAAGCTCACACCACCATGGGAATAGGATTGCACCAACGCTGCTATAGCTTTGGAGGAGAAGCCTTCAACATCTATGGATGAAGAAGCCATTGGAGGAAAATCCATTACAGCCACACAAGAAGTTCCAAAGATCCACCGAGGTATGAGTAAAGTTCCACCTTTTTTTTATTTAAGAAAATAATCTTAAGGATGGTGGAATTTCATATGAAGAGGTCCAAGGATCAAATCACATGGCCACTTTAGGGTCTCATGATTGCACTGTGCTGTGCAAAGGGTTCAAGGAGAAGATGAACCCTCATCCTCACACACCTTTGATGAGTTGCATTCAGCCTTTAAGGTGGGAGTGTGAAATTTTGGAGGATGAAGTAAACCATGACACCTCCATGGATAATCATGAAACAAATTGAGAACTGGAGGAAGAGACAGCTGCTACATCATTGGAGGAATCAGTGGTGCTATTGAACGTGGGTGGAGAGGAGACATCACCTTCATCACATTTGGATCTCCATAGGTCCAACATATTCATGGGAGAGAGGCCTTTATTAAGGGGTCTCCAAGGAGCTACATTTCAAACTATCATGAAATGCAAAAAGCAAGAATTGGTTTGGGAGAATGGTAGCCCTCAAGGGGGAGTACCAAAGAAGAGGATAAGTGGCAAGGTGTTTACATCATTGGGCAGCAGGGAGAAGGGATAAATATTTCTGATATGACATATATATCAGTCATGATACCTTCATCACATGAGTCATATGATGTGAGCATGAGGAGGCAGCAAGCACTTGAGTTGCTTGGGATTGATGGGAGAGAACACAAGAATATTTTCTCTCATCTGATTGATGGTGTTGCAGGAGTAGAGGAGGGAACTCTCATAGTGCAAGGAGATCACTCCTTATATGGGATTGATTGGGATGCATTTCCCTCTTGGGAGAAGCTTCATATTTGCAGCAACATCACCAAAGTTGTTCTTCACAAGGAGCATGTCAAGGAACAAAGATTGGCATGGGCAAGAGCCTTTCTGCATGAGCTCACAACGCTGTCATTTGGGAGGAGGATCACATGCATAGATCCATCTATCATCTCAATTCCAGCCTATGGTAGGAGTCTTGTGTGTACTTTTTTTTATTTACATACTCTTATCATTATGATGCAGTGCAGGGCTTCTCAAAGGGGCAGATTTTTCATGTTGCTCCATGAGCGAAATTGGGCCATACCGTGTGCTGGAGACAGCCATATTTTATATGGCCTTGGGAAAGTTTTACCTTCCATGTATGTTCAGCATTAATATTCAACCACTTACCATATGTAAGGACATACATTATTATTCATGAGCTGAAAAACAACTTGCCATATCATTTCTCAAAGCAGCAGTTTGGGAAACTGCACTGTGACCACTTGGGAGACTGTTGGTACATCTTTGCACAACTTGAAACCTTCAGTACTTACCTCATTCTATTGCTGAGTATGGTATCCATGTCTGATATTACTATTATCTCAGTGAAGGACATGATTAGAGGAGAGACACATGGGATGAATGTGTCCTTGATGAGGGAGGACTCCCATATTTTATGCATTACATTTTCTAATGGGAACATGAGAGGGGACATGGCCACCACAACCATCTATTTGCTTTCTCTTGAGGAATGCCATGAGTATGATGATGGAATCCATCCATTGTTTATATTTGGGCATGTATTTGATTTTGTATTATTGGTTCACTCATCTATTTACTATTCAATAGTAGAGGTGAAATTTTTACAGTACTTGCCATGCTATTTTCTGCAGCTACAGTGGGCGAGATTGTGTTGTAACCCTATGATACATTGCTTGTAACTTAATGCACATGGTATCACCTACAACAAACATGTCATGGGGTATCCTATGATGACCATGTCCTATTCATCATGGGTGAAATGTCTTGGAGCAGCTCATTCTTCATTGCTGGAGGAGAAATCCTTGAAGGATTGCTCTTCAATTTCGCCACTTGAGGGCAATAATTTTGTATCCCAGGATCAGAATACACTCCACACTTGTCATAAGTGGGGAAGCGGACAACATGGGGCAAGTTATAGGGCTTGCCATGATCATATTTTCAGCCCACCTTCATTTCTGGAGCTCAATGTGGAGGGAGATTTTTCATGAGTTTCCTTTTTGGGAGGCAGCTTATTATTTTTATCATGATTGATGGCTTGAGGATGAGAGATTCATATGGGGTTGATAATTCCCATTATATATCAGATATTATGCCTCAAGGAGTCCCTTAGATAGATCTTTTTTCTTTCATGGATATTTGTTTCTAAATGATAGCTATGTTGGAGGGACAGTTTGGAGACTTGATGGCTGATATGGCATCCTTTTCTTGAGGATATCATCACATAAGGATGCTACAAGAGGAAGGGCAGAAAGAAACTGAGTTCATCCTTGCAATTTCTTGAGGGAAATAAATATTTTGAGAGGGGAGGACTATAATGTTCCAAATTTTTATGGAACATTAATTTTTGTTAATTTTATATAGGAGATGAATAAAATGGGTAGGGGACCCATTATTTGCATGATTAGAGAATAAAAATTCTCTAGGTATGAAAGAGGATCATGTTGGAGTTAGATTTCACACCTCCATGTGTGAAATGAGGTTTTTGCATAAAGGCTAGGCCAAGGTTGACCAAGTCAAACTGCATTGGCATGAGTTGGAAAGCACTAAGTGGGACAACATAGGAGGGAAGCTTCTAGAGGAAGAAACCCTAATTCAAAGTAGGGTCCATGGAGAGAGGCTCACTTGTTTAAAATAGGAGCAAGGCAACCATTGAGATTATCTTTGATCATTTTTACATTCAAGTCTTGGAAGAGTTGTTGTTGCCTCTTATTGTTCAGCAGAGCTGTAGTGCCTCCGGGCATGAGGGAGTGATGTTTAGGATTTCCTTTCCTTCTTGAGTAGCTCATGAAGGATTGCACTCCATCTCCCATATTCAATAATTTAGGCCATAGCTTCAGTCATCTACATCATCGTAGTTTCTGTAGTAGATATTGTGCAATGTTGTTGGGTGTTGCTGGGGAGGTTTCGATACACCATTTGGAGCTAGTTTTCAGTGGAGGGAGGTTCCATCCCTTGGGAGATCAGAAAATGGGGTTCTTGAGCATATCCCACCATATTTGGCATCAGGCCAACCACATTCCATCATTTTAAGTGCAGTCCCTTCATTGGACAGCGTTATTCAGAGCGAGGATTTGCTGTGAGGGATTAACAGTCACTTGGAGGGGAAGTCTTGGGTGAAAGGATCAGCCTTTCACTTCAAATTTTCATTGGAGAAGGGTTATTCATCTGTAGCATCTATTTCAGCCTTCTCCATCTATTTCCAGTCTGGCATTTCTGCAGGAGTGCCATTTTTCTTGTATTTCAGCCAATCCTTCTTAAGGATTGATGTATTGTATTCTCATGGGTTGAGATCATGCTCCCCCACTTTATTTGAGCTTCATATTTCCATATCCTTGTATCATTATATTTTATGCATCAGTGCCTCTATAAAATACGTATTCAAGGCCTATGTCTCTCTTATGCATTAGTGTATTCTCATATTTGCTTGTACAAGTTTCTTGAGGCTTCTAGTGCCTTGCTTGAGTGTTCATTCCCTCAAGGATTTGTATTCTTATTTGCTACTATGTATTAATATGATGGCCATTGGATTCTTTGACATTTCATGTGTATATGAGTCATTTTTATTTCCATTTGATGTATTTTTATTGTTGTAGCTGCAATTTTGGGGTTATCTTAAGAGATTCCCAATCATGTTGTTTTCCCTCTTGGGGATATTATCTCTTGACAACACTCTATAGACAGAGTCTGCTAGTGGGCTAGGTAGCCTCTATGAAGGTGAAAAATCTAGTAAATGCCCCTACATTCTATCTCTAGAATAGATTTTCTTTATTGATTGATAATGTTTCTGAAAAAGGAACATTATATTTAAGATCCATGATCTTATTTGACTATTTCATCCTCCATAATCTATCTCATAAATGAGACATGATCTCCATTATTGGAGGTGCTCCACTACTTCATTATTTTAGATATATATCTAGAATATCCACATACACACATTAAAAGTGGATATTATTCATCTTTGAGGTTTGTGGGCCCCTCCACCCTTTTATTCACTTAATTTATTAAGAAAATCAAGAACTCTAATATTCCAAATATCATGTGAAAATTTGGGAATATTACATTAAGGTAAAGAGAGAGTCTGTGCCTCTGAAATATGTTGCAATTAACTACAGGCTGATGGAAATACTGATGGAAATTTGAGGGGATGATCCCTCACATGATTACTAGCTAAAATGCTATCAAATTCCTTCCTCCTTTGGATCTACAAAATGGACAGCATAATTCCTGAAGAGATTACTGCCGCTAGGAGTTCAATAACTTTTAGCTTGATGGAAGATCTAAAATAAATCTCTAGGAATGTTGATCTTCAAGCCCAAGGTGATAGGAATAATCCTACACTGGTTCCTCAACTGAAATGTTGAAGGAAAACCTCCTCCTCTCAAAATGATCTTCAAAAATCTGCAATTTCTGAATATGGGTGTTCTGTAGAAAGTAGGAAAATATATGTGGAACAAATGCCTGATGTATAATTAATTAAAATACTCTTTCCAGAGCTATTCAAAGAAAGAGGTGGGATTCCCGACCAGGAACACCCTGTGCTTAACAACACTTGCAATATTTTCTAAACAACCCAAGAAAGCAATGGAATGTCACATGACAATTCCAGATCTAAATAGATCCTCAACATCAATAATCTCAAGCATGTCTTCATTCTTGCCTTCATCTTCTTTATATAGTGTTTGAGACTTCCCATACCTTGGCCCTCATCTAAACTACGTTGTGCATGTGGACAAGGTCCTCCATGTTTGACTGCATTGTCTATCCAAGTCATCCATCATGTCTAGGTGCAATGTACACCCTCTCCATCATGTGTGCATTAATTGCACAACTTCCTCCATCACTTTATCATGAATGCTCCATGATCTTCTGTTTTATCTCTTCCAAGATCTTAGTTGACTGTATCAACCTCCATGACCTATCTCATTAATGAGACATGATCTCAATTTACATTCACATTAGTAGTGGCTCCACTAGCTCATTATGTAGATCTAGGCGTAATTAATCCACATTCACACATAAAAAATGTGGATATTTATTCATATTGAGGATTAAGGATCCCTCCACCCTTTTATTTACTTAATTAAGTAGGTTTATTAGGAACTCTAATATTCAAAATATCAGGTGAAAATTTGGGAATATTACAGTCCTCCCCAGCAAAATGTTGCTTGTCCTCAAGCAACTGCAGTAAGTGGATGCTATAGCAAACATCCTCCATCCAAATGGCATCCTCATGTGGAAGGCCTTCCCATCTGTCACAATGTGTGATGCATGTCCAACTCCATTGTTACCTCTCTAGAATGTCTAGAATGGCTTCCAACTGAAAAGTTAGATACCTATCCTCATTAATGAATCTGTAAGTGGCAATCAAATAATGACCAAAGTTCTTCTCTACACATGAGATACATAAGATGAAGTGGTTCATTGCCAAAGTGGAAAGTCCCAACTCATGAAATATCTCTCCAACCCATGATACATAGAGTAGATTACATATATAAATTTTCTCATCATTAGCCATGTTGGCCATGTAGGAATAAAACATCACATCATCATAGTAAAAAACAAGAAGTAGAGATATATGGGAAAACATGAACAATTTCAAACCATATTCTCCTAATAACAACCAATGCAGCAAATCCTCCTGCTGCCATGCTAGTTCATCATGAAAACAAGTAAGAGATCCATACTCTCTCAAAAGAATCCACCAAAACAATTATTCTTGTTGCCATGCCAAATCATCAATGAGAATATGAGAGTCATACTCTCTCAAAAGTATCCATCTCAACAATGCCTCTTGCTGGCATCCCACATCATCATTGTACCAAATGTGGTGACCATATTCTCTCAAGAGAAACCACCTTAATAAGGCATCTTGCTACCCCATCACATCATCATTATACCATGTACAATGAACATAATCCCCCAATAGAAGCCAACTCTATAAGGCCTCCTGTTTCCATCCTCTAACAGTTTCATGCAATGTATAGGAATAATTCAGCCCATACTCTCCCAATAGTAACCATAGAAACAAAGATTCTTGTTGCCTCCTTGCATTATCATGATGAAATTCATGTAGAAACAATACAGTAATGGACATGTGAGATGACTCATCAACATAATACAAATAAGCTCCCTTATGTCTCATCATGTGAGAGTTATGCTTCCCCCCAAACCCAATTACATACATGAACATGAGATACATCCCAAACAAAAATACATGTAAAGGCATGAGACATATCCCAAAAAAGAGTAAATAAAAGGACATAAGATATAACATGTGATGCCCAAACTCTCTCATCAATAGCCAAAGCAACTATGCCTTCTTCTTCTGCACTCTTCCAGAGATGTGTAAGGCATGAATCAGAAAATTATGACTCATTGAGTGGTAGCCATACTCACCCAAGAGCAACCAGCACAACGATGCTTCTTGCTAGTCTGTATCATAGATCTGCAAGTGGTTTGGCAACCCCTTGCTCCGTACTATCAATCATTCATCCCAATGTGGATGATGGATCTCATTCTGCAAATATTTGGTATCCTCCCATTGTAGGACACCAACCTCCCCAAACTAATGAAGAACCTTACACTCCATGAAATGTTGAAGTGCACCCCCAATGAGATATTTTTATGAGATCTTCTTCTCATCCATGGCCTTCCAAAACCAATGAGGTTCTAGATCTGCTGCAGGTGGAAGTCTCTCTTTGAGCTGTGAGGTGCTTAGTGAGAAAGTGTCATCAAGAAAGGAGACAATATTTCTCATATCAAGACATCTACCATTCTTCATCTTAATGTCCATTGCTTCATGAGTGAAGCTACCTTCAGAAATCTCCAAGAATAATGGGGCCTCTTCATTATCACTACTACTAAGTGACAATGTTGTAGATCTGCAGGGTAATACATATGTTGTCTCAAAGAAAGGTACAATACTGATCTCATAACCGGTTATTGTACATAGGATCATGCTCTTCCCATTTTCTGAAAATCCACACTTCAAATCAAAGGGTCGAATGTAGTCCATACATGACAAACAAGGATAGCTTTTCATCTCGTCCTTGATCAAATCAAGGGTCCTCTGCACTGTGATATGTTGCTGCCTTAAATCAACATTTTGATCCAACCCTTGGTTATGCATTGGCCCTGATGGCATGTCACCGTAAGTTTCAATAAGATCTACTAAAAAAATAGGTTATGAATGTGTATGCATACCTTGGATCAACTGATGTGTGGGAACCTCTTGACAGAACATAAGAGTTCTTCCAACCAGGACAATGGTGTCTCCAATGACTACTGGTAAGAGGGATGGCTAGTATTCTCCAAGTGTACCAACACTGGAATCTTCCACCTCTTCCTCCTGTATCTCCTGAATAATTCATGGGACTCTATATGTCAAGAGCTCAAGACTATCTTGCAAGGTATCAAGTGTCTCTTCTCTAGATGTAAGTACTTCTGCAACTGGTGGTGTATGTAGGGACATCTTGTCCAGAGTGACAAGAATGACATCCTCCTTTGTTTCCTTAGGAAATTTCTCTTTGTGGCCCATCTCTGTCTTCTTCACATCAAAATTCTTCCTCAACTTGTGAATGAAATCTAAATATTTAGTCACCTTTTCATGCTCCATGTGACTAAACCACCAATCTTTGGCTTCGCCTAAAAGATTAATTTGTTGGAAATATGATGCAGAGTGTTGTCCTTGATGGCAACCTACTTGATAAAGTTGATGGCAACCTACTTGATGAAGTTGTCCTTGATGGAAACTGACTTGTCCTATTTGTTAATGATGTAAATCTGATGTATCTACAGAGAATTTCAGATGTAATGGAAAAAGGATTTCCTGTAAGGGCCAAAGCAATGATGAAAATGGTATGTCACAACGCATACGCAAGTTTGTAAAGGCGAAGTAGCATATGTACGTGGAAAAGTACGTACCAAGTAGTGTATGCCTATTTGCACTCTAAATTTATAAAACCAGGGGAATTTACCATCGTATTGACACACAGTATTGAGCGCTGGAATATCTATTTGATCTCGTCCAGGAATACCACTAGTAGTTGAGTGGTTTTGACTCATGGTATTGACAAAGGCTAAATCTAAGGAGAAGAAGATGATAGTGCAAGAGTGTTCATAGGTCTGGGTTTTAATAAATACTTCACTCTGAAGTATATCTGTATGGAAAGGGTAACATTTTATTGATTGATCTAAATTAATCATGCACCTATGAAGAAAATGATGAAGAGGGATCTCTAGATCTGAAAAATGACTGTATTTTCTAGATCTGTTTATGAAATGTTTAGATCTGAGATGAGGCGGAATCTTTGCTAAAGTAAATGATGATATCTGAGTTTTTTATCTGATCTGAAGAGCTGCACAGTCCTAAAAATTTTCTGATCTATACGCAGGTTCATTTCATGAAAAGCACGTGTATACGCGGGTCCGATCAAAGAAAAGCGCGTATGGAAATTAAGGTTCTGAAGAATAAAATGCACTGAAGTATACGCAGGTTTCTCTCTGTGAAAGCACGTATATACACAGGTTCAGTGAAGTAAAAGCGCGTATGGAATCTAGGATTTTGATGAAGTGTGTGGAATGAAATGTCTGATCTGTTTTGTTGTTTTACTACTATCTGTCAATGATGTATTGATATAAATCTGGGTTGTTTGAATGTTTATTATGCTGCTGATTATGTTGATTGAAGATCAAGTTGTTGATTGATTGGTTGATGATTCAATGAATGAATTGAAGGGGTTATAAGTTTCAGTTTGATGTATGTTGAGATTAAATGTGTGGAGTGGGTCCAGTCTGAAAATCTGATGAAAAGTGGCCTACATGGTATGTTGTATGGAAGCTGATGGATCCAGTATGAAAATTGATGAAATGTGGTCCATGATGGTGCTGAGGGTCGAAGCCTTTAGTGAGGGGGTTGTAGCTCCCTTCCAGTGGTAGCTGGTAAATGAGAGCAAGGGTAGTATCTCCCTTCTAGGAGAGGCTGGTAAACGAGAGCAGGGGGTTGTAGCTCCTTTCCAGGAGAGGCTGGTATATGAGAGCAGGGGGTTGTAGCTCCCTTCCAGGAGAGGCTGGTAACTGAGAGAAGGTTGTAGCCTTCTGCAGGTGGGTGCCTACGTGTTGGTATGAGTCTGCGCCAGTACATGGTTGTAAGAAGTTTTCTTTATAATAAATATTGAAGACAGAGACAACGACAGCAATGGTTTTCTCTTGAATTGGGTTTCCACCTTAAATCCTAGTGTTCATGTGTGTTTCTTATGTGTGATGATTTATTCTGTTCTTACTGCACATGCTTACTTCTTAATAACCATCTAATGAATGAATGATGCAATGATCTAAGTAAAGAATTATCTGCATAATGAGATCTCTGGTAATACGGAAGTTTTATTAAGGATATCCGCGTGTATACGCTAGTTGGGTTTAGTAAAGTAGCGTATGGGTTTTAAGAGAAAGAAAAATTAAAATGTATTCAGTCAGCTCTAAAT